>BCJH01000020.1:0-221274 GCA_001600275.1 Cutaneotrichosporon curvatum | reverse complement strand
CTCGTGGTGTAGTGGCTATCATACTCTCTTAGGGTTCTGATCGAATCTTAAGCCTCTTGGGAGTGGTCCTCGGTTCAAATCCGGGCGGGCGCCTGCTTTTTTGCTGCTGGACGCAACTCCCTCAAGTCAACGCGACGTATGAATTCCTGGTCCCCCGTCTGCGCGCGGTGAATGCGGTACGAGGGCAGGCGCATGTGATTCGGTGGGATGTCCTGAGCGTTGGCGTTGGGTGGGAGCCATTGTACATGAGGCGGAAGTATCTCGCCCTGTCTTTCTCATAAGTCGAACAATGAGGTGGTGGTCGATGGGCTGCGCCTCAGCATTAGTTCTATGCGTTATGCTGGATTGCGAGCCCAATCAACCTAGCCGATGCGGGAAGGAACGCTGCATATGCCAGTGTCTGTACTGGCTGTGAGCCCAACTGCACGCACGTTACAATGTGTAGACGGACCCGCCACTGTCGAGGTCCCTCCAGTGAGCCACATTCCGCTCGGCTACGCGAGCAATCGTCCGGGATGTGGAGGCCGTCCAAGTCCAGGGAAACGTCAACCACCAATCTTGCAATACGTCTCATCAAGTCCATTCCCATCACATCAAGGCATCAACATGCTAAACTCCTCTCAGCGCGCGGCAGTCGCCCGAGCCAGCGCTGCTGACTTTCTCGGGGTCGAGCTGATCTCATGCCCAGACTCGTGGCCCCGCTGGTCGTCTCCCGTCGCGTCCCCTGCTCGCCGCCCTTCTATGACGTTGGACCCATCGACACCGCCGAGGAACGCCAACCGAACCCGCTCTTCCTCAATCGTGACGATAAACGAGCCTCGCAGACCCCATGTTGCAGTCCTCGACTCCTCCTTCAATCCTCCTACCCTTGCCCACCTCCGGTTAGCTGCCAGCGCATTCCCAAGCGCTCAGCCCAACCCCAATGCCGGTCGTGTGTCCTCTCCCAAATCACCATCCGCCCTGCTGCGAGACGCGGCGAGCTACTTTGCCTCCCATGGTCCCATCGGGAAGGACCACGGCGGGCTCTCCCCCATGGGCGACGATTCAGCAACAGCCACACATCCAGACCCCTCACCAGGGCCGTACACGGCTAGGCTTTTGCTCTACTCGATCCAGAATGTCGACAAGCTCCCAGGCGTAGCTGATGCCACGTCCGAGCAGAGAGTGGAGATGATGCTCGCTCAGGCCTCTGCTATGCCGCCAAACGCCGGACCAACAGCAGTCGCACTGATCTCCGCACCCACCTTTGTCGCTAAAGCGAAGGCGCTGTCATCACTACTTGCCGATATGGCGAGCGGGACCACCCTGGAGAACAAAGCAACTTCGCCGCCATCAACGCCTCAGAAGGTCAGGACCGATGCCGACCTCGGCGAGACGCCAGCCCTCACCTTCCTCGTTGGGACGGACACGCTGCTTCGGATTTTTGACCCGCGGTACTACCCAGTGGGATCGATGGACTCGGCATTGGAAGAACTCTTCAGCCTAGCGTGGATTGTCTGCGCCAGGCGGGGCAGCGGCGACTCGGCCGATGTGGCGCAGGCCAGAAAGCAAGAGGAGGCTCTGCTGGCTCGGGCTGATGTGGCAAGATACGTCGCGAGGGGCAGGATACGCCTGCTTCGCATCAGCGAGAACGTCGGGGATGTCAGCTCCACGCGCGTACGATCAGCGGTCAAGATGGGTGCCGGGCCGGGTGCCCTCCGCTCCTTGTGCGCAGACGAGGTCTCAAAGTATGTCCTCGAGAACGGACTGTACCGGTCCACGGCCGGCCAGTAAAGAATTTGGTAAATGCATTGTTGTATATTTGTACATGCTATGCAATGCTCGAAACAGACCCCGCTGTTGTTGTGTAGACTTCTTTTGCTTGCGGATCTATACGCCGCATTGCGCGAGCGACAGGAGTGAAGACTTGACGATTGCAAGCCGGCTCAGCTTCGTCTGCCTCCTCTAGAAGAATAGGTCCATTCCCGATATCCTTGGTGTACTTGCTCACGAGACCCTGGGGTGGCTGTACTCCCAATCGCTCCATGTCAAGGCACACCTTCTTGAGCTCAGCTCGGCGACCAGGGAGAAGAGTGACATTGGTAGTCAGCTCCCAGCGACCCTTCAGCGCCGCGATGACCGCATTGAAGAACTGAGTGTCCGGAACTCCGTCTTGCAACTTCTGGAGGTCCACGGTCTCGTGGCACTTGACGAGGTCTTCCCAGCGCGACATGACTTCCTGGTATGTACGCCAGGCCATGATCTCTCCAGCCTGCTGCCGAGTCACGTCGGCAGGGGCGTTCTCCATCGTCCATCCCACCGGGAATCTCTTGTCCAGCTCCTCGTCACAGTTGCGATTGGCCTCTGAGCCGTAAAGTTCCACCATAGCGGTGAAGAGATTGACTGGGAGGGTGTACCGGTATCCTCGAGGGACATTCGTCTTGTACACCACATCTTGCTTGATTTCACGGTCTTCGAACGACTTGGCAAGAAGGAAGACTCGCTGCGCCAGACCAGAGTGGCCGCCCTTCACCAGCCCCTGCACAATGACGACATACAGGTGTGCTGGAAGCTCGGTCGGCAGTGCGCGGCCGCTGAAGCCTATCAGGTCCTGGGGAAGACCCGCGCTCTCGGCTGGAGGGGACGTGGAGCTGGACGTTTCCAAGTAAGGCATAACTTTGTAAACCAGCTTTTTGAGTCGGTCGAACTGCGAGGTAGCTGTGAGATGAACGATAAGGGCGGCTAGCGAATGCTCATCTGCACCTGGGCGGAAGTTCGGATCATCTTCGCAGTCGTCGAATATGCTCAAATCTGTCGAGGTGCTGATTGGACCCGCTTTCGGAGACGAAGTGGACTGCAACCGCTTCTCCGAGCCCCGTCCAAGGGCAGAGCCCCCGAACAACATGTCGTCGACATGCTGCGCCAACTCTACATCCTTGGCACGCGTTGCGGCCCGGAAGAACTGGTTGAAGATCCCAGGGGACGTGATGTGCCACGTTTTGCGCACGTAACTAAACAAATTGGTCACCAGGCGAGGTTGCCGGAGTTGGCCCAATCCGTACTTGATAAGCAAGAAGGTCGACTTCCATCCCAAGGGGCCCAACATGTACTGCGCAGGACCGTGACGAGTAATTGACGGGTCTTGGAAAGGAGGAAGCTTGACCGGTTGATATTTGTCCTGTGTTTCGAGTGCGCGGGTGTAGCTGGGAGGTGAGAACATCAGATCCACCAACGCCAGGTGCACTTGAGTGTTGGTCGTGTAGGCCCAGGCATTCTTCTCGGGCTCCTCGCTGAAATCCTCCGGATACACCAACGGGAACGTCCTAGAGTCTGCAAAAGCCCGGAGAAGAGCTGGGACTGCAGGCACTGGAAGAGTGCGTGACAGGACTGTATTGGCCAAGATCGCAAGTGCCCGCATGGCAGCCGCATACTCGGCTGCAGACACGAGTTTCGGATCTCGAGGCAGCTTGTGCAAGATTGAATGCAGCAAAGTCAGACTCGGATGGGGCACCAGCGATGGAGGGGAGGTTGGGATCGGCATCGGGTAACCCCGCAACTTCTCGTGACTGGAGCGATGACTTGGGTGCCACAGATCCAAACGGTCGTGAGGTGACAATGCCTCGCCTGGTAGGCGCCAAGTCCGAACTCCCATGAACCACATGTTGAGCTTGCTGCTTGCACCGCTCGGTGATTGGCGAGGTTGGACGCGAGGAGGGCCGCCACCAGGATAGAAATCCGCAGGATCCGCTCCTTCGGCAATGCGACCTTCGATGATCCACTCCTCTACGAGTCTGACGTACACTTTCGCAGCGAGATCTGCTCGGCCTTCTACCATGCACCGGTCGATCACTACTTTGAATAGTGCCTCTGGCCGGGGGTGACGACAGTCGTGCAGCTTGTCTAACAGCTCGAGGAGCCGTCGCAGCTGCTTTGATGCTTGGATTGGACGTTGTTGCTCAATAGTCGGTTGTCCGTCCACAGCTTCAGCTGTACTCGGTCGTCGATAATACTTAGTGCTCCGTGAGGTGAAGACTTCGGGGTTTGCAAGAGCGGCCAAGGAGCGAACAGAGATCACACGCCGAGGTCGAGTGTGCGCCAGCTCCAGGAAGCGACAAGCCATGCTTGGCGCCATACGACCTCGCTGCCTGATCAGGTAGTGTAGAATGGCATGGCGTTCAAGAGGTGATAGATGTCGTTCGCTGACCCCAAGAGTTAGAAGTATAGATTTGGGCGTTGAGAAGTGGCCATCGGCAAGCTCCAAAAGTGCTTTCCGAAGACTTCTGGCGGAGTCGCGGGTCCGTCGATGACTTGGCGGAGAGAGCGTCGCGCTGGGCAAAGGCTGGTAGGGTATCCTAGAAGGTCCGGCACCATATGTCTGCCCATATGGTTCTTGCACGGGCTCGTCGTCGACCTCTACGACGCGAGCACGGGCAGCACCATAACGTCTTGTGGAAGAACGCGGCACACGCACTACGGCGCGTGTCGTGTTCCTGCAAGTGCGAGTGAACATCGTCTTGAGGATCTGAGGGGCCAGCTCTTGGGCTCAGAGCATGGCCGCGCTCGCCTGCAGTAGCTTGGTACTAGAGTTGGAGAGGATCAAAGGCTCCGAGCAATGCGCCTTCGTCTCGAAATGTCGGACAACGAGAAGCGGACAATTGCGCTTCTGAGGAAGAGTCACGTGACCGCCTGGTCGTGCCAGACAGCGTGCAGCGCTTGGGAATCAGGCACGGCGCATACTGTAGAAGCACGGAGTCGAGTATGCTCTATCTACCTCGACTCTCCTCCATATCATCCATCCTCTACCCGACCTCGACCCTCACTCCTCCCCCACTCCTGCATCCATCCCCTTTGTCACTTGGATCATAAGCCACTACCGGAACACACCAGCCTCTGTTGGAAGTGCAGTCAGCAACTCAGATCACACGGTATCAGGGTCCATACACCGCGCCCTCGAGCCTGCTTCCGTTGCGTTCCACACTCGCCACCGCGAACCTGTGCACCGTGGATAACCTCACTTCTTGTCACCTGTCCAACTCTCTGTCGTCTAAACAGACATGAGTACTCGCTCAGCCACCGCACATACTCGACCACCTTCTCAACGACCTTCAGCGCTCCCGGGACCCGCCGTTCCAAGCAATCAGTCGCCACGGTCAGGCACCCCGACACGCATACACGCTCCCCGCGCTCGCGGCCACCACCACCCTTCCTCATCCGACATGCCCCCACCTGCCTCGGCCGCCATTGACAAGTCACCGTCCACGCCCACGCGGAAACGCAACACGGCTAGGAAACGCGCAGACGCACGAAAGCCCCTCCCGGCTGACGATGGGTCTGAGGACGCAGACACTCCAGATGAAGACTTGCTTGAGCTACTCGGAATGACCAGCTCAACCCAACTGCCGCCAAATGAAAAGGGCGTGCTGTCAGTCACAAAGGCTGAGATTGAGGCCGCCAATGGCAAGCAGGGCTCGAACAAGAGGGGTGGCCGTCGCAATGGTGGGACTTCTGCTGTTCTCAATGACGCAGAGGGGCCAGTCTCCTCGGATGCGGATGGCCCACGACGATCTAGGCGCAACAAGAAGGCCAACGATAGTGTCGCAATTACAGAACGCGACGACCAAACGTCACGCAGTTCGAGCAACCGCAGGTCAAAGGCAGCGGCCCAGACCGTTGCTGCTCGCGATGACGCCCAGGGATCAAACTTTGACGTGACCAGCCTCTCCAAGTCACTTCCTCATTCCTTCCACTCGGAAACCATCAAACGTAGCCAGAATGATCCAGCGTGGGATATGCCCGTCGAGGCCACAGGTGGCCAACCTTTGAATGTACGCAGACCGCACAACATATGAGCTAACTTCAGTGGCAACAGCAGCTTGTCGCAGGTGACAAGGACTCTGCATCTCGCCGATCCCAACGCGCCCCAACAAACGCGCCCGGTGTCCGCAAGTCGAAGCGCCAACAAGTCAAGACCGAAGGCCATGACCGTCGCGCCTCTCACGACATCACACCTACCTCCAACCTTACAACAATGCTCAAGGCAACGGAGCAGAAAGTTAATGTCCCTGTTTCCGCCTTTGACTCCTCAATCCCTTTCCACACAGGCTACAATGTGCATCGTGCCCCTCAGACCCCGATCCGCCACGGAGGACACCACTCCCCTGCCGACTTCTCCGACCACAATGGTGCCATCTCGCTCCCGATCGTGGGCGAGTTCCCGCGACTCAACAAGGCCGGCGGCACAGTTCTCGGCGTCAACAAGTACGCCGGCCCAACTTTCCACAACTCTCCCGCCTCAGGTTCCTTGCCCGCTCCCGACCTCGACGACTTCTAGTCGCATTACACCTGTACCCCTACATTGCTTGGCTTACCTGTACGATCTTGTTGTTTGTATGGTTTGTATTCTCGGGCCTACTGGCCCAACTCATGGCCACTCATCACCAAACCGAAGACTCATGGAACGAAACAACGCATACTATACATGGAACAGAACGACAGACACCAACATTGCAACAACACTGCCAATACCAAACATTCGCATATAACAGATGGACCTGGAGCTGGCGAGGCCGTCTAGGTCGTGGAGAGGGACAAGGGAGGAGGTAGAGAGCATCCGTAGTAGTGCAAGTAGTAAAGAAAACCCCAACCCTGGCGTTGCTCAACCAACGTCAGCGGAAGAGGAGATGCAACAGTCTTCTCGAAGATTGACTGAATAAGACAGACATCATGCGTACACCAAGCAGTATATGCTATATCTACTGTCGTTCTATGGGAGAAGCTCTAGGCGGTACAACGTGATGCGACCTTGGTTGTCCGAGGTGCCCTCGAGGTCCAACCTGATCGAGGAGAACTCCTTGACGGTCGGCAAGCTGGTGTTAGCTATGTGGGCATGTTCTGCGCAGTCATAGGAGTAGCGCATTCCCTCTGTAAGTATCCACCATGCCGCCTGTGATCCCAGCGCCTGGTTTCCACGCCCCGGCAGACCGTCTCCCTCGCTCCCTGTCACGATTGCACCCTCAGAAACCCTTCCGAGACTCACTCGAACACCTGCCGCCGATTCTTGTCCTCGGGGTATATCTTCCCTGCGTTGCCCTCATCTCCAAAGCTGATTCCGATAGCAGTAGCGGCGAATCCTCCTTGAAATGTAAGAGCGATTTTTGTCGCGTTTATGGGCTCGGGAAAGGACAGCGCCACGTACGCCGGCACGACTGGAGACGTCCAGGCATCCTCAGAGTCTGCGAGGATGGCCTTGCGAGACGTGCCGTGCGCTGTCGCTGATACCCTGCTGTCAGCAACCCATCCATTGCAGTCCAGCAAGCCACTCTTTGTACGCACTGGACCTTGGTGCCCTCCGGAATGAGGTCCATCTCCGCTCTCCGCTGTAATATGTCAACAATCGCTGAAGATTGCATACACTTCCCCCAGAAGACCGTACCACCTCCACTTCGACTTCTACGAGCGGGACCTAATACGCTCTCCCACGGACGATTCGCTCTACGCTCCGAACTGCCTTTCTGACTTTTCGATTTCGACCATCCACACCTAGACCTCATAACAAATGTCGCGACCAGTCCTCGCCCGCGCAGCTCGCGCACTCGCAACTGCGCCTTTGCGCCGTGGGATTCTCACACAGGCAGCCAAGCCTTCCCGCCCGGCTTCTGGCCCCGCGCTCGGCGGTGTCGACCCGCGCATCTTCTCCGGCGAGGGCGTGGACGGCTTCATCGCGAAGCCCCAACTCGACCGCCTCAACGAGTGGCAGGCAGGCCTGTGGGAGCGTCTGCAGTCCGAGGTCAGGAGCAATCCCACACTTGCGCCCATTAAGCTGAAGTGGGACAACGACCGCCTCGACATCACCGAGCTGCTCGCGTTCACCGCCCGCGACGCTACCCTGTCCCTGGCGTTCAACTATGCGTCTCTGTTGTTGAACAACAGCTACTTCCTTGAGTCTATCGTGAGTCATCGAAGGGTCTTGCGATTTGCGGAAGAGAGAGCTACTGCTGACGACAGAACGCCGAGTCTCCCAAGGCTGTTCCTGAACACTTCAAGAGCCTCGAAGACCGGGTGGCAGCCTACGCGGACGGCATGGTCGGCAGTGGCTGGCTCTGGATCGTCAAGGCCGGCGATGGGCTTGCAGACTTTGACGTTGTCCCCACTTTCGGTTCCGGCACGCTTCTCGTCACGATGCGTCAGCAGAGGGGACGCCTCGACACCGTCCCAGCGTACGGCACGCCCCCGACCACGGGCGGAGAGGCAGAGGGAGAGGCAGCGGACAAGTCGGACGCCACCCCCCCACTCAACGACGCGGCAACGCAGAAGCGCGCGGACTGGCAGCGGAGCAGGCGCACGGCCGAGGCCACCCCGCTGGCTGTGCTCAACCTCTTTGAGCACGCTTACCTCGGTGACAGGTATGGCGTGTTCTCGCGCTCAGACTATGCACGTGACTGGTTCAAGACGCTGGACTGGGACAAGGTCGCCAAGCGGACAGCCCAGAGTCCTACGTGGTAGAGAGAGGGAAGGTAGAATATGCATTGCATGTGTCATGAGTGGATGGGGTGTGCGGGGTGCGGTTGCTATGCTGAATGGAGGTGCAGCGCCTCGATGAAGCCCTGGAGGTCGCCCTCGGCCACTTCGACGACACTCGTGTCGAACATCTCATGCTGGACGGTCACGCCGCTCTCCTCTGCTGCTTGCTGGAACGCGAGGCCGAATTTGCTGCTGTCAGCGGTGGTGGGTGTTAGTGCTCACTTTTTGCGGACGTCGCCAAACTCTGGTGCGCCGGTCACGCCGACTACGAGGAAGGTTCGCTTCTCCTCGTTGAGGCATGCGACGACGAAAGGCAGCTCAGTGACCTTCATGCCTCTCTTCTCGTCGCGCTCGGCCCATCGCTCTCTTGTCGCGTCAACGAGCCAGAGCGCAAGGCGGGACAGGGGGGCAGGGTGGCAGAAGAGGCGGAGGTCGGGTCCCTCCTTGACAGCCGCGAAGCGGAATGTCTTCAGCGGGCGGATTACAGCCTTGTCCAGGATGGCTGTTCCCTGGCGAATCATGGCGCAGTGCAGAGATCGTGCCAACGCAAGCGACTTGCGCAGAGACTCAATGCTGCTGTCAGCGATGCCCTGGTGGGATGTCTCACTTCTCGCAGGCGTCATATGCTTCCCAGAAGTTGCGAATGTACCACTGCTTGTCCTTCTTGGTCTCCTTCTCCGCATCATCCTCCGCCTCGGGTTCCGGAGAGGCGCCGTTTGATCCTCCGTTCTCCACGCCCACGCTCCATGTTCGTGTGCCGCCGAACCACTCGCCGCCACCCCGGCCACCGTCGATCTCGATCTCCATTCGGATACCCGTGGCTGCTTCCAGGAGGGCTTCAAGTCCCTCAACGGCGTCAGCTGCTGACAGTGCCGCGAGCTGGAAGCCAAACGCGCGGACAAATGATGGGTACTGCAGCTCGACTAGGCCGTACTCCGGGGCAATGGAGTCTAGCTTCTTTGGCAGGTCGTTCTTGAGAGCAATGTCCATGTGCGTATACGACTGCCGACATTGCGAGAGCGAGTATCTGGCGTCAGGTGTGTCCTGTAACTACTCTTACCCCATCTTGGCCAGCAACCCCTGGAGACGTTTCCTCCCTCGCTCTTTCCAGATTCCCATCCGACCAGCCACATAGCTCGAATGCAGCATCGATTCGTACAGGTTCCAATGACGGAACAGCACGAAGCGCAGCTCATCGCTTCTTGTGATCCTCCTGTTGTCCGGGTTCGGTGTGGAAACTGTTTGTTCTGGGTTGAAGCGGACTGCCTCGTCGCAGAGCAGGTCGTGGAACATCTCATACTTCTCACGGTCGACCAGTTGAGCCACATACTGGTGAGTGACTGCGAGAATGGCGAACCACAAAAGGTCGTTATCTGATCGTTCAAGGTCGGTTGCCAACAAGTAGATTGTTAGAGCCACGCTCATTCCGTATGACGTTCCGCCGTGGTAGTAACGGTTGACGCGTTCGATGTGCGCGTCCCTGACAGCTCGAGGAAGGCGTTTCGGCTGCTGTCAGCGGTCCTAGCATCTCTGGGTCTGCGTCTCCGCTCACCTTGCCCTCGTCATCTCTTCTCCGTTTTGAGGGCCGAGATGATCCCTCCCGTGACCGCTTCCTCCCATTCGCCTCCTCCTCACCATCCTCATCCTGCTCCGTCTCCTCTCCTTCATCTGCAGACTCGTCGTCCGACTTGTCAGAATCGTCAGACTCGTCGTCTGAGGGCTCATACTGTACGTTAGCGACACATCATGGGCACTCCTCACCTCCAGCGCCTCCCAGCTCTTCTTGACTTTGTCCAGCCGTCCCTCATCCCCATCACCCCAGACCCAAATACGACTCTCCCCGCTTCCTTCCCCTTCCTGATCGACATCAACGTCCAGCCCAAACAAATTGTCCAAATTCCACGGCCGATGTGCGTCAATGATATGCAGGTTGACCCCGGACGGGAGGTTGAAGTAGTCAGCCAGGTTGAGCAGAGACCCCAGCGAGAGCAGAATGAGGGTATGCAACTGCGGTCAGACGTCAATGCTGACACAACCTACCTCGTCTGATGCCAGCGCCTCGTCCCGTTTGACCTCCAGCTCTGAGTAGCCACCTATCGGCACGAGGCGGTATGGCACATCGTCCTGCTTGAACAGGGCGGCCAGGATTCTTGCCGCCAGGAGGCCGTCCTTACTATTAGCAACGCATGTGTGGGCACACTCACAACATCAACGCCGGCAAATACGACCACTCCTCCGGACCCGGAGCCTGGCGTCCGCCGAACTTTGGACACGATCGAGTTGTAGCCATTCGTGTAGGTGAGCTCTGATGGTCGAAGGTCCGGCCCTGGAGGGTGGAGGATAGGCATGGCACTGTAGAACGAAGGGAGAGGGAGCTACAAGGGCCGGTGGGGTGAGGCCGCAGAGTGTTCCAGTCCAGCTCCTCTGCTTTCGACGACCGAGAATGGCGGTTGAGACAGTGGCTAGAGTGGAGCTGGAAAGTTGGTCAGTCACAGGTGGAGGAAGTCAACAACGGATGGATGACCGGAGGATTGGAGAGACGCGCCTGGACGCGCCGCCACTGTAGCCATGCTCATGTGTTTATTGACGCGAAATGTCATTCGAAGGCTACTTATGTAATCTTGCGTGTTTGTCGCGTGACACTCGCGTGCATCCGGGAGAACGACCGGCTATTTAACGGCATGCGGCATGCTATAGCAGCATGGCATATGCGGCATCTTGGCAGGACACCCGCCCTGGAAGTTGGCAAGCCCGGGAGAGGGAGGGACGTCGAGCGGAACAGCAAGCGCTTCCTGTGCATGCTGATGAGCGGCGCCCGTATCGCAGTACGGCAAGGGCTATACTTGGGCTATTTCAGGGCGTGTGGCTAAGATTATGACGGAGTTGGCTTACTTCCTGTAAACCAGCACACATTGTGTATGTTCGCCGTTCAGGCTGATACCATTTCCCAAGGTCAAAGGTCACCGACTCTGACACAGCAACATCAGTGTACTCTACTATTACCCATTGCATCGATCACCCGACCGACTGCGGAGTACGACTAGACTACACGGGAACACCGGAGTGCCGATACCACGATACAAGACAAGCCGGGCACACTAGTATTCGTCGTTCACTTCATCATACATCAACCCATACACTCTGAAGCTAATACACGATGCCAGAGGAACCGGAGAGCAGGAGCAAGCTCAAGGACCTGAGGGCTAAGATGGACAAGGTGCAGTCGGGCATCTCGCGACTGGGCGTTGCCGTCTCCACTACTTGGAACCCCAACCACCGGCACGACGAGGAGCACGAGAAGGAGCTCGATGCCAAGCTCGAGGCGATCCGCGACAGCCACCGGTTCCGCTCGTTCGCGCCTGATCGGCCAGGCAACATAGTCAAGTGGCACATTGATGGTCATGGTGAGTGGTTGGCATGGACGAGACTGCGGTAGAGCATGGCTGATCGCTAGACTACTTCTGGGCACTGTCCGAGCTGATCGACTCGGCGACAGATGTGAGACGGAGTGGAGGGCGCGAGCTGACGTGCAGACTATCATGATCCTCGACTGGTGGCTCTCTCCAGAGCTGCAGGTTGGTGCTTGGCGCAGATGCGGTGCTGATCGAGCAGTTGCGGCGCCCGTCTGCGTACTTTCCCGAATGGCGCCTCGACCGTCTGCTCAAGCGCAAGGCTGAACAGGGCGTGAAGATCTACATCCAGGTGTACAAGGAGGTGCGTAGGTCGCACTCGAAGCTGTGGCAGTGAGCACGTACTAACTTGCTTCAAGGTCACCGCATCGATGTCCCTGGGGTCAAAGTACACCAAGGTGAGCACAGCCGAGATGCGCGCTAACCCGTCAGCACGCGCTGGAGGACATGCACGAAAACATCACTGTGATGCGCCACCCCGACCACTCTGGAGGTGAGTGGTGCTGGTATTGCAAGAGCCCGGGCTAACGCAGTAGGCGAATTGGTCTACTACTTCTCCCATCACGAGAAGCTGTGCATCGTGGACAACAAAATGGCAGCCATGGGCGGCCTCGACGCATGCTGGGGACGATGGGATACCCAGAACCACCCGCTCGCGGACGTCCACCCTACGCAGTTCTTCAAGTCGCTCTTCCCGGGGCAGGGTAAGTTGAGCTGAGTTACACAGCTAACACGGATAGACTACAACAACTCGCGTATCATGGACTTCCAGACTGTGGAGAAGTTTGCGTCGAACGCCCTGGCTATCCAGGACGCGCCTCGCATGCGTGAGTCGTTAATTTGTATCCCACGCTGATGCCTTAGCCTGGCACGACACATCCCTCACGATTATAGGCCCCGCCGTCGTCGACCTGGTCCAACACTTCTGCGAGCGCTGGAACTTTGTCAAGAAGATCAAGTACAAGCACAACAATGCCATGGAGTGGCTCCAGCTGCCCTCCCCCTGGGGGCTGGTCTACAGCGAGACCGAGGCACAGGACGCCGCCCAGCAGGAGGAGAAGGATGCCCAGTTCCGCATGCAGCACCCACACCTCGCAGAGTGGAAGGAGAAGGGGCGGCAGCTGTTGCACCCGTACCACTGGCCACCATCTGACGCCCCGCGCGCGGACGAGCCCGTGCCCGAGGGTACCTGCCGCGTGCAGGTGCTTCGCTCCGTCGCGGACTGGAGCCACGGCACGCTCGTCGAGGACAGCATCCACCAGGCGTACATTTCTATGATCCGCGAGGCGAACCACTGCATCTACATCGAGAACCAGTTCTTCATCACCACCACAGCCGAGGGCAACCCCGTGAAGAACCTGATCGGCGCCGCTCTCGTCGAGCGCATTGTGTCCGCCGCGAAAGCTGGACGACCATTCAAGATCTTTGTGCTCATCCCCGAGGTGCCCGCGTTCCCGGGCGACATTCAGAAGGAAGCAGGCATCAAGGCAATCATGGAGGCGCAGTACCGCTCCATCAACCGCGGGGGGAAGTCCATCTTCGAGCGGGTCAGGGAGGAGGGCTACGACCCAGAAGAGTACATCTCCTTCTGGAACCTCCGGAGCTACGACCGCATCAACACCCCCTGGGAGATGATCCGCAAGATGGAAGAGGACTCGGGCGTGACCTTCCACGAGGCGCAGGTCGCCCTCGCGCGCATCAACATAGGCGACCGGGGGGACGTCGCTGATGCCGACGACGTTGTGTTCATCGAAAAGGCGCACAACCAGAAGACCGATTCCGACGATACAAACAAGCAAAGCAAGACAGCGCAGGACGCCGTCCGCCTCCCCCCGACCGTGGAGGAGGCGAAGGCCATTGTCGCAACGTTCGAAGCCGCCGCGCCAAGGGACGACACGCTCGTCTCCGACAACATCTGCCAAGACGCACACCTCAACGGCGGGAAGCGCGTCACAGACGAGGCCTGGGCCGGGACTGAGGCCGAAGAACTCGAATGCATCGTCACAGAGCAGTGCTACATCCACAGCAAGCTCATGATCGTTGACGACCGGCGCGTCATCGTCGGCTCTGCGAATCTCAACGACCGCTCCCAGCTGGGCAACCACGACTCTGAGATTGCAGTAATCATCGAAGACACGGACATGATCACATCGACAATGGCAGGGAAAAAGTACATGGCGTCCAGGCTCGCGTCGTCGTGGCGCCGCTCGCTCATGCGCGAGCACATCGGCCTGCAGCTCCCCCAGTCGGTGGAGGACCCCGCCGCGCAGCCCACGCCGGCGATGCGCGCCGCCCCCGTGCCAGTCGAGTACGACTGGGGCTCCGAGGCCGACAAGCTGGTCGAGGACCCGCTGTCGGTCGACTTTAACCGCCTCTGGAGCGAGACGGGGAACGAGAACCGGCGCGTGTTTGACCGCGTGTTCCGCCCCGTCCCGTGCGACACTGTGCGCAGCTGGTCCGCGTACAAGGACTTTGTGGGGCGCAACACGGTCAAGACGGGGCATGTGGCGAACACGGACCTGTCGCTGCATGAGGTGAAGGAGCAGCTGTCGCGGGTCAGGGGCCATCTTGTGCCCATGCCGATCCACTTCCTCGAGCAGGAGAAGTATCTCACCGAGGGGGACTTCCTCACCGTCAACCCGATTACGCTCGCGATCTATATCTAATCGAACACATTTGCGTAGCTCAGCTAGCTTTGTATAGCTTAGCTCAGCTCAGCTGAGCCCACTTATAGCCTATCATATCCCAACTCGACACAAGTCATAGCAAGCCCCCGCGGCCATGTATACGTATACATCCGCAATCCTAGATATCACCGGGTAGGCGAGTACACGCTTCCCACCGACCCACGGTCACTCCCCGCCCCCGTCCCATTGCCCGCAACACCGGGCACAGGCTTGCGCCTCACATTCCTCGGCGAGTCAGGCGACGCCGGCAGCTGCGAGTTCCGCCTCTCCTCCCCCGACATCCGGATCGACACCGGCGCCGGCCGCCCTCCCCCAGCCATATCACCAACATTGACATGCTTGTTATGCGAGGTCGCGAACGGCGCGGAGATGTGCGTAATCGTCGGCCGCGGCTCGATGACCGAGTCGCGCCCCCTCTCCCTCTTGGGGAAGTTGAAAAAGCGCGAGCGGGTGCGTTCCTCGCCGTTCGAGTCGGGCACGTCCCGCCGCGAGAGGGTCGAAGCGGGGGTGTAGGATGAGGGGGGGCGACCGCCCGGCGCCTCGGGGGAGGCGTAGACCCCCGCCCCAGTGCCGGCGCCCGTGCCGGGCTTGATCGAGGTGCTCACGCGCCTGGCTATGCCGCGGAACATGGTGCTGTTCCGCCTGGTCACCGGCGTAGGCGGGGAGGGGTGGGACTTTATAGTGTCCACGAGGTCGCGGGAGAGGTGGTGTTTCGGCAGCTCGGGGCTCGCGAGGTCCGGTGTTGGCGGCCGTTGTGGGCGAGGTGGGGCTGCTTTTGGGGCCGACACCGAGCGCATAGTCACGGTGTCGACTGGGCGGCGGCCGGTGGCCGGGCTGGCGTGGGTCATCTTCATGGCGGGGAGGAGGCCGCCAGACTCGGCAGCAGGAGGGGAGAGGGAGCCTGCCGAGCCGATGCTGGGTTTTGATCCGTGCTGCGGCTCGGAGGCGGAGCGCATGCCTAATGGCGAGGGCGTCGGCTCTGGCTGGAGGTAGGGCAGCTTCGAAGTGCCCCGGGGCGGGAGGTCGTCGAGCGTCGTGCCGTTTGGTCCGAGGGTGGGGTCCTGGGGCCGCATGGGGGATAGCCCTTGCAGATCGCGCGGGGAGAGATCTCGCATCACTGCTGTCAGCGTAGCTTGGTGTAGCACTCACTCTTCTCCAGGTTGGATATCTGGTCCGCCATGAGCATGCCGCTGCCTCGCTGGTCGTCGTCCATCTGCAGCTGTTTCAAGCTGGACAGCGGAGACCCTTGCGGTGTCCTGTCACGGCGCGGCAGGGTGATCGGGCTGGCGAGGGCGTCCTGCCCGTCCGCGCCGAGCATGGCCACAACCTCGGCCAGCTGCTCCGACGGCTCGTCCAGCTCCTCCGTGTCGCCCGGATCGAGCGAGGGATCCAGAACGCGGTTCGTGCCAATATCAGCAATGGTCGGGAAGCTCGTCGCCGCAGCGCGGTTCTGGCGCAAACGTGAGAGGTCGTCCAAGGGGTCGTCAAAGCCGCTAGCCAGCATATCCGCGTTGAGCGCGTCGCGGGCGAAGGAGATATCGTCATCGGTGAACGCGCTTCCGCCGTACTCCGAGTCGTCATCGCCCGCCAGCTGCTCATACTTCCCAGCAACGGGGCTCTCCTCCTCCGGAATGCGAGCAAAGGAGTGCTGCAGCCCGCGGGCGGCTTGCTCCTCCCTCGTGTCCGCCAGCCTTGTCGCCGCTTGGGCCCGGCGCGAGGCCTCAGCCTGGTCCGCGAGCTCCCTCTCCAGCGCCCATTTGGCCTCCATTTCTGCCTTTTGGTCCGCTGCACGCTTCGCCTCGGCCGCAGCTTCGGCCTGCTTGCGCTCGCGCTCGGCCTCGTCCGCCTCCATCTGGCGCACGAATTGCGGCCGCGCGTCCTTTAGCTTCTCGACTAGAGTGAGCTCGCGCACGCCGGTGTCGAGCTTGCGCCGGGATGGACCGCCCGCCCGGAGCCATGGGTCGAGCCAGGGTGCCTCTGTGGGCTCGATGTCGAATTCTATCGAGCCAAAGACGGGCAGGGATGGCATGATGGGGACGGCTGTTTGCGAACTTGGCGTGAGGGGGGAGAATGACGATGCCGACGAGGAGCCGTGTGACGACCTGGAATTGTTTGCCTCTGCATCCTCACCGGGGACACCTCTGCGCGAGCCATTGGTCAGTGGCCGAGCGACGCTCGCGCTGACCTCGGCCAAGGGGGACACGCCCAGAGACCCGCGTAGACTCGATGGTGCTCCAGCTCCAGTCGATGGCCTGGCCTTGCGCGGTGTGGATGCCGGAGTGGAGGATGGCGAAGGCACGTTCGTCCGTGCGGCATGTGCGAAGAGTGTAGTCCAGGACGATGCAGTGATCAGCGGACCGGAGCCGGTAGAATCATCATCTCCCGAGCCCGAGTCCACCGAGTCCCCACGGACTGCGCCACCTTTTGCGCCCAGGTATACGTGTATTCCTGTCGTTGAGGGGAGCCCGAACTCGCGCGCTATGGCCACGAGCATGGCCCCGAGTGTGGGCTGCAGGGGGAGGAGCCTACCCCGCCCGAATCGTCGTTTCCGTTCCCGTTCAGCCGAGGCGTCGAGCCCGTCTGCTGGTGGTAGTAATAATAATGGCGGGACGACAGCGACCATCTGTTGAGACGCAGCTGCCGCCGCCGAGGACGTTGCCCGAGGTGTTGGCGAGCCTGATTGCGACTTGGAGGGTGTAGAGTTGATGGAGCTGGGCACGACTATGCCAAAGGACTGCGCGATGCGGCCCAAGTGGGTCGGGGAGAGCGGCCGCCGTGGTGGGGGGTAGTTGCGCCTCTGCCATCGCTGCTCTCGCCTCTGCTCCTCCTCGTCGAAGGACGATGACAACGTCGCGCGCTCCTTGCCCTTGGGACTGAGCGCGAGGCCCCCGGAAGCCGATGCTGACGGCGCACCGACCCTACGTATTCCCGGGGCGGAGTACTTTGTCGAGATGGGAATGAACGAGGCAGACGTGGGCGAGCGCGGGTTTGGCGATGTGAGCGGAGAGGTGGTGTAGGGCGAGCGCGAGCTGCGAGCTATTTGCTGCGGCGGAGAGGCGGCAGCGAAGCGTGCGCTCGACGGAGGCGGGGGCCAGGCTACCAGCGCATCGTTGATGAACGGTGCGTTGGACCCCGACACTGCCATGCTTCCTAGATGGGGCTAGGAATGGGTGGAAGTGGGTATCGACGATGTCTGGTCGCAGTGTCGAGACACGACTGTCTGCCCCAGTGGGTCGGAAGTGAGGGGGTGTGGGTATTAGTGATGGCGGTTGTAAGAGGGACAATAACGGCCGTGTGTAATGCGGGGGGTCGTCGAGTATGATGGCGACCTGGAGTTAGGTGCGGTCCGGGGAGGTCGAGGTCGTGCGGGACATTAGTCGTAGAGTAGTAGTTGATGGATGTTGTTGACAGCGTGGTTAACTTTTCACAACAGTGGTAGTAGTGGTGTTGATGAGGATGGGTGGGTAGTCGTCGGTGGTGGATGGTTGTGTTGGTTGGAGGAGGATACGAAGTAGGTACCCAGCCAGGTCGTTTGGTGCTAAGGGTTCGCTGTCTCGTTCGACACGGCCACTTCAGGGGAAAGGAATGCGTACGAGGCTTTCATGAAAAAGTAATAACCCACTACGCCACGCCCTTGTGCGTGTGCTTAATCTGCGCCACCTGTGCGGTCGAGGTTGGAAGTGGGTTATAGGTGGTAGCCAGTAGTAGGTGTGCAAGTGTACTCATGCATGCGGTGAATGTGTCCATGTCTACCTGGGGCGAGTGCTACGGACGCGACTGGATATGCCCAGTAGTATGGGATCTGCAGGAGAAGCCTACCCGTACATACACACACGTACACACGCGTCTCGGGTCTGAAGGAACAAGGAGAAAAAGGAGATGTGTGATTTCATGTGCTGCTGCCTGTAAAGCTGTAGCCTCGGTAGATGTTGGTCGTTTCAAAGGGGTAACGGGATGAAACGGTCGTCAAGCGTCAAAGGGGTACAAGGCAGACCGGCAGAAGAGCAGCAGCAGCATCCAAGGCCGAAAGCGATCGTCGGCGCCATTGTGCTGAATCCGACTTTGGTAAGGAGGCAGACACACAAAGGGGGTGGTGTAAATAAGGTCACCCCGTTTCTGGGTGTGAGGTGCCTCGATCAGTTCCAGGTTTCTGCCAGAGTTGAGCCCTGCCAGCGATCGCTGCAACGCGATATACCATCTGCCGCTGGATCGTGTGGAGACCGCTGGTAGCGGGGACACGAACGGCTTATGCCGTGAACATCACTCGGCGCGTCGCATGAGAGGCAGCCAACCGGCCAGACCACTGCCGCTCGGCCACTACGTGCACTACTCCATCACCTAGCAGCTAGTACGATATGCCATATTTCTCGGAACAATGACAATGAGCCACCCGCGCACGTGGCTGCCCCAGACCGCGGCAGACCGGCAATATCCGCCACGACCTGCTCGCATGATCGCTGCTGCTGATCTGATCCACCTGGCTGATCTGATTCCAACCGCTCGCTAGCCCTCGCTTGCTCATGTACGAGTAATTCACTTCCACCCTTCCAACAATCACACCACGTCTCTTCCACCGTCCCCTCAGCGAACAGCACCATGCTCTCGCGCTTCACGCGCATCTTCGTCCTCGCGGTTATCATCGTCACCGTCCCCTCTGTCTTCTTCTTCTACTCCTCCGGCCCGCCCGAGTTCCTCGGGAGCAACTCCAACCCCAATGGCCAAGCCTACGCCGTCGACGCTGGCGGCATAGACTCCCCACACTGGAGGGAGCCGGTCAAGCCCAACGCAGAGGGCGGGTTCGGGCAGCACGTCGTGCCAGAGCAGGCGCAGGCGCAGGCGCACGCTCATGCGGTAGAGATAGAGGACGAGGAGGCGCGCGACGCTACGCCACTGAAAGAGAATGCCTGGGTTGCGGACCAGGACGAGCCTGGGGCGGAGCAGATTGTCAGTGGCGGGGAGAGGCCGAGCGAGGRGGGGGTGGACGCGGACGGAAATGTGGGAAGTGGCGGGGTCGCGCCGGAGCAGAAGGAGGGTGGGGACAAGGCGGTGTCGAGTGGTGGAGAGGAGGAGGGGGGCGACTGGCTGAATGCGGTTGCGGATGTGAATGGGGCGACGATCATGCCCAAGATGGGGAACGAGACGGCCAAGTGGGTTGGGCGTGGGGGTTGGGCTGACTAGCAGGGCGGAGCTCGGGCGCGGGACATGGAGGCTGCTGCACCTCGTTACTATGCGATACCCCGATGTGAGTGGAAGGTGGAGGGACTGAGTGGAGACTGTCGACTGAGGTTCTTGCAACTACTCGTCGATGTCCTGTTTGCCCGCCCTTCACTCGCTCCAACCCGCTGACATCAGAAACCCACCGACGACGAGCGCGCAACCCTCAAGACCTTCTTCTACATGTTTGCAAAGCTCTACCCCTGCGGAGACTGCGCCAAGCACTTCCAGCAAATGCTGAAGGAGTACCCTCCGCAAGTGCGTAACATCAAGCCCTGTGATATAAAGGCTTTGCTGACAGCAGACCGCATCGCGGCAGAACGCCTCGCTCTGGCTCTGCAGCCTGCACAACAAGGTCAACGCCCGCCTCGGCAAGCCCGAGTTCGACTGCAGCAAGCTGGACGAGACGTTTGACTGCGGGTGCGGGAACGAGACGGCAACAGCGACGGAGATGAGCGAGACGGCGACGGCCGCGAACGTGGGTTAGCGGCGGCGAAGCAAGTCAGCAGAAAGGACGATGCCTTCGCATCTTGTAGCACTGTGTACACTACCTCCATGTCACGACGTGTCAGAAATGCCAGGACCCAGTCCGTCATCTCACGACATGTCCGTGAAGCCTGGCTTGCGATGTGCATTGTCATAACATCATACTGGTATACCGCAGCTCTAAGCAGGAACCGGCGCGCCCTCCTTGATCTCCTCCTTCGACAGGATCTCCTTGCCCGTCTTTGCAATCTTCTCAGTCACAGTCTCAAAGGGCGGCAGGTCGGGCCCGTACACGATGACCTTCTGCGTCTCGAGCGAGATGTCGTATCCGTTGGCTGCGGCCATATCCGTATCGGCAGTGTCGAGAGCAACGCGGGCACGGGGTGATATATGAGACGTCCACGAGCGGGGTAAGATAGATGATCGGACGCGTCAGCATTCATGCAACACGAGTCAGAGACCAACTCACGCGCCTGGATGTTCTTCTTGAGCACACGGTCGATCGCGCCCGAGCACCCCGAGCAGGTCATCTTCACGGTGTAGTTGTACGCTGGGCCGGTGGTCTGGCGTCAGCAAGCTACGGGGGAGGGCCACGTCAGCACCGCGGGCTCGCTCTGACTCCGTCCAAACCCATGAGGTAGGATATTGATAGCGATGCGCTCGATGTACTCACCGCCATAATGAATGCTCTATACGATCAAGTGTTAAGAGGTTTTGTTGTCGACGCGATGCTAGTGAGGCTGATGATAAATGAGCGAGCGGCTGGGAGCCGTGTGATGGCGTCAGAGTCGTGCCTGCCATCAGACCCATCCATCTATTCGCGTATACGGAAATCCCGAGGGTCGGGCGGGGGACGATGTGTGTGATGTGAACGTGGTGTCAATTGCATGTCGCGGCTACGTATGCACCTATGCATCCTGGGTGTGTGCTGACTACTGGTGTGCGTAAGTGGCTGCTTGTGTGCATGGGCAAGTACATCGCACACATGCACATCGTCACCATAGCGCGAGTGCGAGTTAGGTCCGTGAAGCTTGTTGTTGTGGCGGTGTGCTTGTCGATCTTGTCGATCTTCCTGATCTTATCTGGGCCATTCGGGCCAAGCCAACTGCGTCTATCTTTGCTGTCTTCTCGTCGTCGCGGTCAATTACTTATGACTCATTTGCACATGTCGCAGTCATCCCCTCATCTCCTGGTCACAATGGCCCAGCCATCGGGCGGGACCAGCAACGTTGCTCAAGTACCAGCTGCTCGTTGAAGCAGCATCACGTGCTAGCGGCACCGAGCGTGGCCCGTGGCCTCGCCTGGCCGGCCCAGGCTGGCTGGCTGGATAACACTGATTGATGGCCAGTGGCCAGCCGGCCCAGCGACCAGGCGGGCAACCCATACCCATACCCACACCCACCCCGTCCCGCTGATCTACCGATCGCCCTGTGACTTCATACTACTTGAGCCAGCGGCCCACCATTTCTCCCGCCATGTCTCAGTGACCACTCACCACTTCGCTTGCAGGTCCACAACTACTCTTGACACCTACGCATTGCCCACTGAGCTCTCCTCAACACCTCAACACCTAAGCATTGTCCATTGCCCATTGCCCATTGCCCCCTGAACTCACTACCTCTCCCTCCCCTCTGCCACAACCCTCCATAACCACCCCCCCCCCCCACCCCCCGATGTCCTTCTTCAAACGCAAGATCAAGACCGGCACCTCGCCCGTGTCGCCGAACAGCAACTCTGCCCTCGCCGGGATGCAGTTCAAATCCCCCACCGGCGCCGGCGCAGCCAAGCCCGGCGCGCTCTCCTCCTCCTCCCGGCCGACATGGTCCACCTCCCTCCCCCCCGACCCCAAGGGCTCCAACCCAGCCACCCTCTCCCCCGAGCGCAACGGCATGGCCTTCCTCGACGCGCGCGTCTCCCTCATCCCGCAGAAGGAGCTGGCGTGGCTCCTCCTCGCCCTGGCGCAGCGCAAGCTGCGCCCCGTGCTTGTCCCCAGCGTGGCCAAGATCGTCGGCGGGGTGCTCAAGTCGCGCGGGGGGACCGGCGTCCAGTCTGAGCGCAAGATCATCGAGGGACACTTTGCGGCTGCTATGGAGAGTGTAAAGGCCCCGGGGGAGGTTATGGCGTTGCTCAACCCCGCGCTGGATTTGAATTGGCTCGACGAGCAGAAATACGGGTTGCCAAACCACGTCGAGGAGGGGATGTGGCTCGCGCTCGTGGATGGGGTGGAGGAGCGGCCGGAGGAGATGAGCGTCGCCCTCGCGGGGAGGAAGGATGTGCCCCCCGAGGCCCAGAAGCAGACGGGGGATAGGCTGAGCGTGAGCGAGGAGATTGTGGCGGTGTGCAGGAACACGCATGGCCCGCATATTCTGTTCACTAGTGATGGGGCGATCGCGAGCGCGGCGGTGCGGGATGCGGGGGGGCCGAATCTGAGTGCGCGGACGTTTGAGATGCCCAAGGAGAGTGCGATGGGGATCAGGTCGGCGCAGGATGCGGATGGGCTGGTGGGGCAGCTGTATGAGCAGGCTAGGGCTGCGCAGGCGCAGCAGAGCCCGCTGATTGCGCCGCAGAGCCCGCTCGAGGGCGTGGAGCAGGATATATGGAAGAGGCAGGTGGAAGAGCCGGTGGACCCGTATGGTGAGCGGGGGGGTGGTCAATGCTGACGAGTAGCTGTGGACCCGATGTCGCCGCCGACGGCGCAGAACTAGGCGTGGGTGTGGGGAGGGGCGATCTGGCACGGATGGACTGTGATATTACATGAACTCATGATGAGGATGGTGAATGGAGGACGGGCATCTGTAGGGCAACGAAGGAGGATCGTGTAGCTCGATCATTCCTGACTACGGGCACGACGGTATGTAGATATGTAGGGCGCGAGTTGTATGACTGGGACTAGCTACTGGGCTGTTCTCGGGCTGGGCGCATCGTCGAGTAGTACGATTGAGCGATCATCGACAGGCGCGACGGGGCGCTCACAATGGTCGTACCATGTTGCACTATATACAAGCTGTGAGCTTGTCTGGCTTGTCTGGCCGTCTGGATAGGGTGCCGTATGCTACGACATTGGAACGTCGGATTGCTTCGGATGGGCGCCGAGAGGGCACACGCCTGCTGGGGCCCGCTGGGACTTGCGAGCCTGGAATCACAAGAAGAGCAGTGATGAATCCGACAGTCAGAGTCAGATGGAACAAACAGGTGTAAAGCATGTAAAGCCGATGGGCTGCGGGCATCAGTGTTCATTGTTGCTGAGGCGTCAAGCGCGTCACGAGCGATGAGGATGAGGAGCTCCAGGCTGCCCCAACAAACCACGTCTGGGGAACCCACGACGCACGACATGCACGACAGAGACAGAGCACGCTGCGGTGAATCAGCCAAGATGTGAGCCCCACAGCCAAAGACGCGCCGAGGACGCCACGACGCTGCCGGGGGGAAGAGGACGAATGACAGCAGGCGTAGACGTGGCAGCCAGCGTCAGTAGCTCAGCAGCGCTCACGCAGCACGCAGCACGCAGCACGTCAGCACGTCAGCACGTCAGCACGTCAGCAACGTATCTTATCTCGCTGTCAGCGCCAGTGTTAGGAATGTGAGGCATGTGCGGGCCCCATCGGCTGAGACCGCCTGTGAACTGAACGCTGTCTTGTCTGTCTGACCTTGCGCCAAGCTCGAGCCTGGGTGAGTCGAACGCCACATTATGAGTGATCAACATGCCAATGCAATGCGCAGTACTCGCCAGCGTTCAGCCAACCAGCATGCAGGCCTTGATCGCGAGCCCCACAGGCTACACCATCAGACAATCAGACACAGAATGTGATCGTGCGAGCTGGCGTTCGAGACAACCATCACCTGCGCTCGGTCCACCTCATGGCACTTTACTTTCCTTATCTCTTGCAACTGCGATAGATAGGAAGGATTGTAGGATGGCTTTGCGCTCGGCGGTCAGTGTTCCGATGCGCGGTGGGTGTTCCCCACAACCTGGAGGTGGCGCCCCATAATCATGATCGGCACGCCGCGGAAACCCAAGCGATCCATGGGCGTGGGCGTGGGTGTGGGAGTTGGTACGGCAGCAGAGCAGGAGTGCAGAGGGTTTTCTTCCGTTGTTCGATGCCGGCGCCGGGGATCTCGCAGGCAGATGGGCAGAGGCGCAGAGGGGAGATGCAAGAGGAAGCGCAAACAGATTGCCCCGTTGGCCGTGGCCGTGGCTGCTTGGCCAGTTGGCTCAAGATAGTGCAAACTGATAAAGGAAAATAGACGGCCTGGCATTGGTCGGGCAGGCGGTAGCGTTTAGCGTCACCTGATTGTCACACTACGATCGGCTACTCGCACCGGTAGCTGGCAACTTGGTGCTATTGTTGTGTCGGATTTCGCGAGATCGCGAGATGGCCCGGTTACTCACAGCGCAGAGCTTGCCTGAACCCAGTCTGGTCTAGTCGTTGCAGTGGAGCCCGCACTTGCTCTTCCGATCATGCTGTGATGCAACTGATACGGGGACCCACCCGGAAGACGTCGACGACGAGGTGAGCGAGCACGACCAGCGGAGACGGAGGCACAGCAGGAACGGGGAGAGCGAGATGGTGCAGGCACTCAGGAGGGGCCAGGCTTCGTGTCATGACCGAGTTGAGCAGGAGCAGTTGCAGCAGACTTGCATCAGAGAGGAAGGAAGGAAGCAAGCAAGTGCATACGCCTCGGGCGGGCCGCGGTGTCTGGCGGCCTGACGGAAAGCGTATTTAGCAGAGAAAGTGATGCGACAGTGCCCATTCAGACAGACCTACAAGCCGCCTCCTACTGAGCGCCCGAATCTGCATCTCCCTATTGCATGCTCCGATCACGCAACGCGCCTGCGCCTGGCTCCTGTAAAAGCGCTCATACGATCATTCTGCTGCAGTCTCGCGCATCTCGGTTGCCGGGTTTCTGTCTGCAAGTCTTCCTATCTATCTGTATCTCGTATCCCTTACCTTCTCTTGGTGGACTGTTTAGGGTTGACAGAAGCGAGCCGCTGACGGCGGGCGGGCGGGTCGGCGGCGGCGGTGCGTCGATGGGATGGATCATTGTAATATCCATGTCACGACGGGGTACGGCGTACGGCGTTTAGGTGGGACCGCCACGCCCCGCCTGCGGTCTGTCTGCTGCTGCGCTCCACACACACAGATGGCCAGCCTTAGGTAGTAATAGGCCCTATGAAAGCCCAGATAATCCCTGAAGTAGACGCTCGACGAATCAGCAGCCGCCATCCCACCGATGTCGCATTCCGGGTACACTGCGCCCAGAGGACCGATGGAGCCTGGAGGGGACGAGGCGACGGAGGGATAGAGGAAAACACCCCAAAGTGGTAATCCGGCGAATCATGCAGCCTGTCTTATCGGGTCACAGAGTGGAGAGGAGGGCGGAAGAGCAGAGGGGAGAGAGGGGAGGGGGGGCACGTACCACTGCAGAGCTTGTGCACAGATACCTTGTCCATGCCTCCCCCTTATCAGATGCAATCGTGCCCTCCTCCCCTTCCCCTCCCCTCCGCCCCCTCTCTCCTCCGGCCCCTTTCGCCTCCTCCTTCCCCCTTCCTCCTCCTCCTACAGCCACCGACAAACCACCACCACCACAGCCGCCGCCGCCGACTACTTGACTCGCAACTGATCCCCGCTCGAGTCTTCTCATCTCCTCCTCCTCACTCTCCCTATCTCTCTCTCGCCTCCTCTCCGTACTTCGTGTACACCCACCACCCACCACACTTCCTCATCCTCCTCCTCCTCCTCTTTCTTCTCAACTAAACTACATAAAACCCAAAGCCCCAGTGCTTCTTCAACACTTCACTCGCTTTTCTAGCTACTTTCGCTCCTCCTCCTTTCAGGTCTTTCCCTATCTGCTCCGACGTGAGTCTCGCCCGCAGCCGTTGCCCTGTGCAGCGCTCCACCCAACCCAATCCAACCCTACTCTACCACCCCACCGAGCTAGGCGCTGATATAACCGCTTCCGTTTCCGACTCGACCTTGCCCCTTCTCTTCATCACTGCAACAACCACCACCACCACACACATCTCGTCTACTCTCCACCTCTCTCCACACTCATCTTGTGATTATCCACCTCCTTTCGGTTGATATTCACACGACTACACACCCACACCCACACACCCCCTCTCATCTCATCGCCACTCGACTCCAATTCGTGTGCCGTTGAAATCCGCCATTGGCTGTCGCACGACCTCGTACCGCCACACCACCATTTGCATGATCCCCCATCGATTCGCCTTCTCCCACTCTTCGTATCATACCTATATCGATCATTATATATAACCCCCTTCGCATTTTTACTCTACAGCCTACCCCCCGTACTAGACATCCATCATGTCCACTATCATCCCCACCAAGCGTGTCGACCTCATGGCGCCCTACATGGCGCTCGACCAGGGCTCCAAGATCCAGGCCGAGTGTGAGTACAACGTCTCAAGGTACAGTGGCTGACGTGATAGACATCTGGATTGACGGTGACAACGGTCTCCGTTCCAAGACCATGACCCTCGCCAAGGCCCCTCAGTCCGTCGCCGACCTCCGCGAGTGGAACTTTGACGGCTCGTCTACCAACCAGGCCCCCGGTGACAACTCGGACGTCTTCCTCGTGAGTACTCTCTGCTGCATGCATGCAGCATGCACGACTCGACGCGGCGCGTTTAAACGCGGCGGTGCTGGTAGACCCCGTCGAGTCCGACCGAAAACTTCCCTGAATTGAAACAACGGTGGCTAATTCCCGCAGCGCCCTTGTGCCATTTTCAAGGACCCCTTCCGTGGCGGCAACAACATCCTCGTCCTCTGCGAGTGCTACGACAACGATGGTACCCCCAACAAGTCCAACTACCGCGCTCAGTGCAAGAAGGTGATGGACTCTGCCAAGGAGGAGGAGCCCTGGTTCGGACTCGAGCAGGAGTACACCCTCTTTGACGCCGACGGACAGGTCTTTGGTTGGCCCAAGAACGGTTTCCCCGGCCCCCAGGGCCCTTACTACTGCGGTGTCGGTGCCGGCCGCGTGTTTGCCCGTGACTTTATCGAGGCCCACTACCGCGCATGTCTCTACGCGGGTGTCGAGATCTCGGGTATCAACGCCGAGGTCATGCCCTCCCAGTGGGAGTTCCAGGTCGGCCCCTGTGTCGGTGTCGACCTCGGTGACCACCTCTGGATGGCCCGTTTCCTCCTCCTCCGCATCGGCGAGGAGTGGGGCATCAAGCCCTCGTTCCACCCCAAGCCCCTCAAGGGCGACTGGAACGGTGCCGGCTGCCACTCGAACTTCTCGACCAAGCTCATGCGTACCCCCGGCAAGGGCCTCGAGGCCATCGGTGACGCCATCAAGAAGCTTGAGAAGCGTCATCTCGAGCACATTGCCGTCTACGGCGAGGACAACGACCAGCGTCTCACCGGCCTCCACGAGACTGCGTCCATGCACTCGTTCTCGGCTGGTGTCGCCAACCGCGCTGCCTCTATCCGTATCCCCCGCCACGTCGGTGCCCAGGGCTACGGCTACCTCGAGGACCGTCGCCCCGCCTCCAACATTGACCCATATCGTGTCACCTCCATTATCGTCTCGACCGTCTGCTTGAACCAGTAAGCGGGTGTGTTAGAGGTGATAGATTTTGCAAGGAGGATGGCAGGATGAGGATGATATGTAGAGGGGAATGTATGTGATACCGCAAGACTAGAGCACGGTTGCATAAGTGAATGGTATGACTGACTCATGAGGGCTCACTGGTCGTGCTTTTTGCTATCTGATGCAACTGCTATCTTATCTTCGCCAAGCCAGGATGGCTTTCGTGCGCAGGTCGCACTGAGCGGTGCGACACCATCAGTCATGTACCTTCAGATCACAAGTGCGCAAAAGAGTGTGCTGCGTTTCTCGTTCATTCTGCGTAACACTCCTCCGATGCAGTCATCCAACCAGCCTTGCCGCTCCTCCCAAGTGGTCGTGTGCACAATGAGCGCCGCAGGATGAAGGCGCATCGCGCCAAGTGTCTGTCTGCGTCATTGTCCCCACCCCGACTGACGACCCACGCTAGGATTTCGTGGCGCCTGCCGCTCTTCCCAGCACACATTGACAATGACGTTCCCATAGATCGCACCGACCGACGTCAGGGGTTTTCGGCATCGCTCTGGCCAAGAAAGCAAGCACACTATCCTCCGTACAGCTCTGTGCTAACATCGAGGCCGGGGCTCAACATCTAGCAAAACGTATCAGACGACCAGACATCACAACGGGTGTAGGTCCGAAAGCCACCGCAATATCCGGAGCCATCCTACCCCGCACCCGAGCGCTTCCCCACACTCACCGCACCAGCGGCTATCGTCCGCCACCCACCCGCCGACATCAGTCACTCCTCCCCTCCCCCACGGCCATATCGCACCCCACCATGGCCGCTCTCAAAGGGCAAGCTGGAGCTAGCTTTTCGCCGCTGACAGCAGCGAACGCAGAGCAACCCACGCAGGGAGCTGGTACACTGCCAACTGTGAGTCCCCCTGCCTCCCCCACCTCGGCCATCCCTAGCGTCAAGACCACGCACTGACGACAGCCAGCCGCCTGGCCGCCGAGCTGGGAGACAACCTCGGTGCAGTCACCCCGCTCCCGGAGGCACGGTTCTTCCCACCCGTAGCTAGTGCCAAGGCTGTCATCGCCCCGTAAGAGAGAGGGGGGGCACGCTGACGGACAGGCATGCGGGATACTCGTACTCTGGCCCGGCGGCTGCGTGGGCCTACGCCGCCATTCCCACTGACAGGATGTGAGCATCTCGGCGGGCAGCTGGTTGAGCGAACGCGTCTGACTCCAGTACGAGGGTGTTCGTCCTCGGGCCGTCGCATCATGCGTACCTCCGCGGCATAGCTATTACGCCCTTCGCCAGCCTAGCCACGCCGCTGGGTGGTCTCCGTGTCGATGCGGAGGGTGGGTGCGTCGCTGGTAGAGTTCTGATGACAGTCATCGGCGAGCTGCAGAAGACTGGGCTGTTTCTGAACGCGAAGCCGTCCGTGGATGAGGAGGAGCACTCGCTCGAGATGCAGTATCCCTATCTGCGTTATATCTTCAAAGAGTGAGATGGGAGGGAGGGTGGTGCTGACGCCTAGCCGCGATGTCTCGGTCGTGCCGCTGATTGTTGGGCACCCGCCTGAGGATCAGGCGGATGCGATCTCGGAAGTGCTGGCCGAGTACTGGGCTGATCCGGGGACGTTCTTCGTCATCAGTAGCGACTTCTGCCACTGGTGAGTGATTGTCAGTCCTGCCAGTCTGACCCCAGGGGCAAGCGCTTCTCCTGCACGCCGTACTACCCCGCCGCGCCGGATCCGCCCAMCCCTGTCCCGCCGGTTCCCTCCTCGCGCGCAGACGCTCTCAGCTCACCACCCCGCATGGTCAAGTTTACGCGCACAGACTCGGGCTGCAGCCCGATCTGGAAGTCCATCCAGTACATGGACCACGAGGCGATCGACATCCTCCGCACGCCGGCGGACGCGCACTGCCTAGACGAGTGGGAGGCGTACCTCGCGCGCACGAAGGTGGGCTATCCTCATCCTCACGGCCGGCTGACTGACTGACGGCAGAACACAATCTGCGGCCGCGCACCCATCACGACGCTGCTGCACCTCGTCAGGACGGTGTATGCGGGCCAGCCGGCGTCTCAGCAGCCGCACTTCTCCTTTGTGCGGTACGAGCAGAGCTCGCAGTGCTTCTCGGAGCACGACAGCAGCGTGAGCTACGTGAGCGGCGTGCTCCTCCTCCCCTAGACAGACGAAACAGACAGACACCCGCAGTCGTAGACAGACAGAGACACCCGTAGTCGTATCGATGCATTGTACAAGACGGAACACTGGCGCGCACGGCAGGCTATTCCTCGTCGATGGTCTTGTACCCCTGGACCTGGGGTTAGCTTGCATGCACCATGCAAAGAGACCCACCCTGTTCTCGCGGATCATGACGGTGTACCTCTCTGCCAGGTCCTTGCAGTTCTCAATGTGGTTGACGCCCTCGTACTTGTAGCACTTTTGCAGCTCGGCGCGGACGAGGCGCGCCTCCATTGCCTTGACCCACGATTCCCGGATGTGCTCCTCGCGGTTCTTGATCGTCTCTGCGGGTGGAAGGGGTGTAGAGAGTGGGGATTGGTGAGGGAGGAGGGTGACCAGGACGGCGGGGGTCGATGGAGCGAGCGAGCCGGGTTGTGAGACGAGGACGACGAGAGTTGGTTCCAATCACAGATAGGTTTCGAGTGCCGGTGCACGAGTTCGAAGTCATCGCGAGAGTAGCAGAGACGTGTTGACAGACGTATAGTCAAGTCGGTAGAGATAAACGCATCAGCATAGACACCGGTGTACCCCGACGAGGCAGGCGGCCGACGAACACTCCCCCGGCGACGGAAGTGGAAGCGCCCGCACCCGCCTGCCCCGCCTCTTTCCCCCCACTCACCCCTGTAGGTCTCCATTGATGGCCTGTACTGCGACATCTTGGCTGCTGTGTTCGTGGACGGTGGAGACTGGAGATGGAGGTAGTCGACGCTCGACGCTGGCTGCAGGCCAATGGCCATCGACGGCTTTGCACTGGGTGCTAACGGAGTGGGTTTGATCCCGTCGTGGGCTACTATTACGTAATGGGAAGATAAACGCGACTGGTTTGTTCAGGGATCGGCCTGCAGCTGTTGACATGACTGCCAGAAGGCGATCTTGGGATTTCAGCTGTTCAGAGCTCGACGAGTGTGGCTACAGTATGTTTGGTTGCAGGCTCGAGGAAGGTCAGTATATTATATTATGCACGCAGAAGTGAGACTTGCCTTCGTTGCAGTTCCTCACTCCTCTTCCTCATCCGCTCACTTCTCTTCGTCTCTATCTCTCACCTCCCTATCTCCCTCTTCTCTCTCGTATCTGACTCTGATCAAAACAGCCCCCACAGCGCGGCTATCCTGCTCGAGACCATCTCGCCCGCAAGAGCACATTACAGCCCATCTATAGCTAGTTCAATACCGCAACACCTCACAGCCATCTTCATCCCTTTCTGGACTCCTCCCTCCCTTCGTCGGGCGTATTCCGGGTACGGCAAGCGCCTGCTCACCTCGGCCACGATGGTCTCTCCCGGATCAGCAGGGGATCCCTTCCCCTTCATGCGCCAGGGCGGTGTGCAAGCTCCAGACGACCTGATGGGCAAGCTTCCCTCCCGCTCATCTACAATGCCCATCAGCAACAACCACAACCACAGCAGTAACAACACGCACAGCGCAGACACCTTCCTCCGTCAGCAGTGGAGAACAGCTCCCAGTCTCCGCGCATGGCAGTCCTCCCCTCACAATGGCGAGGAAGTGTCACCTTCCTCGTCTGACTCTACTGAGGACTCCAAGCGTCAGCCGGTAAGTATGGGACATGACTACGCCTAACCCGAGCTCCGCGCCATCTTCCCTCAGCCCGCCGAAGCCCCGTCCATCGCACTCGCTACACCCTTCCTCACCGGCATTAGTGGCGGAATCTGGTCACCCCCGACATGGAAGGGATCTTCTCCTGAAGCCAGTGGTCCGCAGAAGACGACCACCTCCGTGGCCCCTTCCAGCCAGCAGGAGAAGGATGCCGAGATACGCCGCCTCCAGGAGCGGGTTCTGAGCCTCGCAAGGGAGAAAGACCAGGCCCAGAGCGACAATGCGAGGCTGCTCGGCGAGGTGCACCACCTCTCGGCTATGGTAAGCCCCGTCGAAATATCACTCACGCCAGCTTTCGGAACGCACCTTCCGTCCCTCGTCGACGTTGCTGCACCAGGTTGGCGCTGGAGCTGGCGAGGAACCGTTCCAGACAATAGGCTTGACGCTTCATGACCCTCATGCTCTGACTCCCGCTACGCCTTCCTCATCCCCGCAGAAAAGTGTAAGTATCACTGTGGTCTTGCTGAAGCCCCAGGGAAGTGGCTACATCCCGTCGCAGGTGACTGTCGACCTCATTCTCAGCGGCAAGCTGGACTACATGCGCATGGATCCACGGAGCGAGTACGATCTCATCCGGCCGCTTGTGTGGACCATTGCCCATCAAGAGCCGAAGGATAACACCCAAGCGTGAGTCGCGCTCAGTAGTTTTGCTGACATCAGTACCATCCTGAAGATTGCCGCCAATGCGCTTGGGGTGAGTGCCTCGGTTCCACACTGCTGATGATTGCAGAGCCGCCTCAGCCGCCCGCGATCGTTACCTCTCACTCAGTTCCTCGTCAGCGTCATCTCTGAGTGGGCCAAGCCGCTTTGCTTCACCTCCAACGGCAACTACCTCTGCCAGCAGCTGCTCGAGAAAGGGACGACAGAGGACAGACTCAACTTTATCGCAGTTATTGAGTGAGCGACTCTGGAGAAATCTCACTGACGGACAAGAAATGACATCGTGCCCATCGCCAATAGCAAGTTTGGCGCGCATGTCCTCGTCAAGGCTGTCAGTGTCAAGGAACTGGAGGTGGGTCGGCTGAACAGCAGAGCACTAACAACAGGTACGCATCGTCAACTCTCTTATCTCGTACGGCATCTTCGAGTCCATGCAGACAGGCGCGCGTAAGGTCTGGAGGCCTGTGAGTTGGTGTAGTATCTGCGGCTGATGGCAGTATCTCGGGAAGTGCCGCAGTGCAAGTGACCACCATATCTTCGACAGGTGCGCATTTCGGCTATTCCGCCACTGACGTCCAGCATCGCTTCAGCCATGAGAGGTCGCTGGGCCGACCTCGCCGTCTCTAATGAGGTACAACTGCATGGAGAAGTTTGGACTGACGCACCAGAACGGGTCCATATCTGTGCAGCAGATCTTCGAGGGTTGCGCGAACCAGGAGCTGATAGTAGGTCTCGACATTTACTTCGCTCACCCCCCAGGACTCCTGCTTCAAAGAGGCACGTCTCATTACTATACCCCACTGACACCCAGATCATTCATGACATCTCTCGCGTAGCCAACAATCAGTTCGGACAGTCAGTGTTCTTCTCTGGCTGCGCTGACCCACAGCTTTGTTATCAACAAGCTCCTCAATCTCCACGAACCGATGATCAAGGGCGTATCTCATGCTATCCTCACGGCTTACCCGCCACTCGCGACAAACCACCACGGCGTACAGTTCGTCGAGTTCGTCATCGGCGCCAACCGCGTCCTGCAGAGGACCACTATCTCCAAGTACCTGGAGGCGCTCTGCTCCCAGAAGGACGGGTGAGTGGTCTTGCATAATGGTGCTGACGGCAGTAGACGTACTCCAGCCATTGTGGCAGTAGCCAACTCGTCCGTCGGCCGTGGTCACCTTCGTAAGTCCAATCTCGACTGGGCAGCATCTGACGTTTCTAGAGAGCGTGCTGCGCCAGGTTATTGGCAACATGACAGCCACTGACCTCCAGGTACAGCCGGCAGACCGTATAACCATCTCCCGCGTTCACAACACTTGCCGCCAGTTCCAGACGACTCTGCGCAACTCGCAGAGTGGCAACGAACTGTTGCGCAGCCTGTAAGCCTTTCAGTGAACGCTACTGACCGCAGGGGCATCATCAACACGCCCGCCCGACGCGCGTAACGCCATTCCACCAACTGTACTAGTATCACTCGAGCTCCCTCACCATCTCTCTCCTTGTGCATAGAACCCATTCCGTCATCGCCACGTCCTCATATCCAGTGTCACTTGTTGTCGTCGAGTCTCCACGCATTCCTACCCAGCATGTACCGAGTTACCTGTCCCACCCTCCAGCCCTTCAACGGCTAAATGCATTGATGCATGTTATTGTACAACAAATAAGCAGCCCACCGATACCCTCTAGAACTGGTTCCTCTTCTTCGAAGTGCGCATATACGGGCGGAGCAGCCACTCGACGTCGGCCTCATTTTGGTCGACAGTGCCCTGGCGGATCTCATACGCTGCTGGTTAGCTTCTGCCGCAATAGTCTGAAACTCACGCTTCGCCTCGAATCTCGGGCCGACCTCTGCGAGCTGGACATCCTTGTGCGATGACTTTGCAAACACATGGTGGCGGAAGGAGATAAAGTCGCGGTCGTTCGCAAACGTCATGACACGCTTCGCATCCTCCTTGGGCACGGGGAAGAGAGCCTTGAGGATGTTGGCGATACGCTCTCCCAGCTTTGTCGAGAACCCGTCCATGATGAGATGGGGGTACTGCTCCGACACGGTCGACTGGGACGACGCAACATCGTGCCTCAGCGTCACGTTGTGCAGCGTCATGCTGAGGGTCGGGCCGTGGGGCAGGTGGGAGATGATCATGGCGTCGGGCACGCCGCGGTGCTCGTGGACCAGCACGAGATCAGTGACACCCTGCGAGAGGCAGGTCTGCACGAGATCCTTCATGACCGTGTTGCCGCGGTTCAGCCGGATGGCGTTGGGGAAGACAAGACGCATCTCCTTGGAGAACTGCAGGAGACGGCTAGATGGGTCGCGGGAGGTGGTGACAACAATCTTCGGGTCGTACGTGCCGACCTTGGCGTACTCGTCGTCTACGTGGGAGTGGGGGTCTGCTGTGAGCTTGTAGTCTAGCTGGCAGACTTACCTTCTTGAGCTTCGTCGAGCACCAAGTCCTTGCCGATTGTGCGGGCATCATTGCGCAACTCGGTTGGAAGAGCCTTGCCGCTCGCGAGAGCATCCTTGATCCGCTGCTTGCGCTCAAAGATGGAGCGCTCCTGCGACTCGTGCGACTTCTTATACAGATATTCCCTACGCTCGCGCGCTTGTCGTCGCAGCTGTTGTTAGTCTTAATCCAGAAGCAGCTCCCAAGAGCTCACCATGGTGATTAGGCTAAGAGGAAATCGTCAGGTTGTCAACTTGTGCGAAGGGCTGCCTCCACCTTCCAAAATCTCTGAGCGATGTGGAGGTGCACGCCTATCTAGTATCTAGGCGCACATTCTCACCCCGACTTCCGTTGCACGCCTGAATATCACCTCGACTCCATCGGCATACTGTCTCGTCACGTGACCTAAAAGATACCGTGACGTGATGGCGCGGCAGAGATCTTTGTTGTGGGCACGTTCTTGGCCGACCTGCACGCACCATTGGCAGACCACAGACGCAGTCGCCGACTCCGCGTTCATCTCCAACGACACTCTACGGCCCCGCTCCGCTCGTGCGACAGCCTTCGACGTAACACAGGCGGATACGAGCAGAGACACATTGCGCCCATTGTCGTCCCAAGCCACAGACGAGAAGATCACCTGCCAGAGAGCTAGTGCCCACCTCCCCTGACCCCGCATCAGCCGCTCATTCAAGTTACATCTCGGGACCCGACTGGCTGCGCTTTGCGGTTGCACCACCACCAACAACCGTTTACACACACCTCGCCACTTACTGATACAGCATGCGCTCGGCATCCGTCCTTGCCGTGCTCGCTGCATGTTCAGTAGCGAGTGCCAGCGCCGTCCAGCAGGCTCCGCTCAACGCTCCACCATCGCAGCAGAGCAAAAAGCGTGGTGAGTTTGTCACCGGGCGGGTCCTCCTCTGCGTGCAGATGCTGATGAGCAGAACTGAAAGGACGGTTCCTCCATATCACAGACTTCCACCCGGACCCGTACTACCAGGCTGGCGCGTCCTTCGAGTCGGGCTGCCACAGGGTGGAAAAGAAGGCGAAGAAGAAGGATGATGACGTCGCTGGGCGATGGGGCACTGCGTTGTCGTAAGTAGGGAGCGAGCAGTCCGCGATCTCGTCGCGTTTGCTGCATGATGGAGATCGGGCACTAACGAACAGCGACTGTGACTCACCCATGTCACTCGTGAACCTGACTTTTGATTGGATCAAGAAAGAGTGGGCAGACGAGATCGACTTTGTCATCTGGACCGGCGACAGTGCACGGTATGTCGAAAATCATTGGTGTATCTAACGCGTTAAGGCATGATATCGATCGTCGCAAGCCGCGATCAGGCAGAGAGATCTTCGAGCTCAACAAGATGATGACGGACAAGATGCTTGCAGTGTTTGGCAAGGACTTCCCGGTCGTTCCAAACATGGGTAACAACGACATCTACCCGCACAACATTTTAGACGCCGGACCGAACCGTGTGACACAGGAGTTCATGACGTGCGTTGTTGTCGAAGCTGGGAGCTAACGCCAGCATATGGAAACCATGGATCCCGGAAGATGACCGGCACGTCTTTGAGCGCGGAGCATACTTTGCCCGCGAGGTTATCCCGGATCACCTCGCTGTCGTCTCGATGAACACCATATACTGGTATGGTTCCAACTCTGCGGTCGACGGCTGCAAGTCAGGATCCCAGGAAGCTGGTGCTTTGCACATGGACTGGCTTGAGGTCCAGCTGGAGCTCTACCGCGACCGTGGAATGCAAGTCATTCTCATGGGACACGTGCCACCTCATCTTGGTGTCTACTACGACGACTGCTGTGAGTGCCGAGAGATGGGCTCCAGAATACAGCGACTAACTTCAGACCTGCGCTATGGAGATCTTGGCTTGCGCTTCCAGGACACCATCATCGGCAGTTTCTTCGGACACCAGAACGTGGACCACTTCTTCTTCCACGATGTCGAAGAGCTAGAAGCTATCGACTTTTCTTCGAGGGCAACAGTCCAGAACAGCTCTGGCTATCTCGATGTCCCCACGGATCAGCAACTCGTCGGGACGACTGTGGATGACTTTACCTTCCTCGGACCGGAGCTGCGACATGGCGAGCACATGCTGGAGTCCGGGCGGGTGAAGATCCTGGGCAAGAAGGGCGACATGATCCAAAAGCTCCTGCGCAACTCCTTCGACAGTTTGGCAAAGCCAGGAGAAGTCAAGATGGAGGACTACTCTATTATCAACGTGGCACCCAGCATCATTCCCACTTACATCCCGGCGGCACGCATTGTCTCGTGAGTGATCTAGCCTGCCTTCCAGAGCGTATGCTTACAGCAGATACAACATCTCCGGCGTGTCTCTCGACGGTGCCTTCAACGACCTTGCGTACAAGCCCCATCGCATCGACGACGAGGAGTTTGAGGCTGCCAAGAAGAAGAAGAAGAAGCCCCACAAGGATGAGTGCGACAAGGCCAAGAATCGCGACAAGCCCCACTGCTATTTCCAGCGCAAGCCGCGGTACGAGTCGCCGGAATCGCCATCCCGCTCCAACAAGCCGTTGTCCTTGCTTGGCTGGACGCAGTTCTATTTGCCGGACATTGTAAAGGACTCGAAGAAGAAGCCCGAATTCGAGATCGAGTATACGACATATACTGCCAAGGCGCTGCTTCCACCGGCGTTGACCGGAGGCATGAGTGGTCCGGCTTGGAACCAACCACCACCAGTGCCATATCACTTGCTCCCGGGTTACGACCCAGAGATCACCAGCCTCACGCCAGGGGAGTTGGCGGCTCTCGAGTCCGACGACGACTCGTCATTCGATGCCGAGGGTGCAAGCGCAGAAGTCCAGAAGCGTGCCTCCTTCCTCAAGGGTCTGAAGACTGTCACCCCATGGAGGATGTACGACCTGACTATCCCGAGCTACGTCAAGCTGGGCCGCAGACTTCTAGACGACAAGAAGCTTTGGCACAAGTTTATCGATTACATGTTTGTGTCGTCCGGTGGTGATTAGATTACAGGATGTAGATGGCACAAGGTTGTGCGTGTAACAGTAGACAACATCCCATATCATGACGCATGCTCAGATGACCTGTAACCAGCGGGAGTATCGATGCAATGCATATGCAGATTTGAGACGGCCTGTGTTGTTTGGTGATTTGATATGAATGTGAACGACGCGGCTCATTCACAGGTGGGCCAGGTACGTTCGCGCCTGGGATCTGATACCATAAGATATGAACAGGAATCGTGGTCTCGCGATGTGACAGCGCCTCGGCCTCTGTAGCGCAATTGCACTAACTGCCACCCCATACCCTCCTCTAGGGTGGGTGGGATTGCTGCGAGCACCCTTTCGGCGCAGGTCGCCATACGCGCGACATCTTCACCCACAGAGTATTGACATGAAAGTCTCCAGCCGGACGCACATAGTCCGGTGAGCTCTGGATGGCCTTTCAAGATACACAGTTAATGATTGTGAGTAGCCCGCATGGGCGATGCTGTTCTTGGTTGTCGACGACCGTCTGTGTGCGCGCTGTGCCGCCTTGCACGGCCTAGTCTGCGAAGAACTGCTGAAACTGTTGTCAGTGCTGCCAGAAGCCTGGGTCTGTCTTTACCTTGTGCCCAGATGGCTGCGTGGAATCCATGGCGTCCTCATCCAACTCTTCAACATCCTCATCAACGTCCTCCTGGTCCGCTCCATTGCTCTCCCCGTGTTGTCCCCGCACTTCCTCGCCGCGTTCTCGTGCGTCTGCCGTAGTGGGATTGAATATTTGCATATCTGGTTTGAAGTCTGCAGCTGACTCCGAGCGCTTGATGTTCGAGAGGGAGATTTCACGTTGCTCGTGGGCTGGGTCGGTCGCGCCATCCCTCATGGATAAGTCCTTTTGTGCGTTGAAATCACTGGGCGCCTGAAGCGAGACCTCTCTGCTCTGTGCCGCGACAATAGCATCACGCTGGGTCGACATGGGCTGAGCCGAGACATCACCGAAATCAGCCTCGACCTCTTCCATGCCTGCCGGTATGCGATCTTCTGACATCGTAGGCGCTGCGACCAAGTCATCGTCCTCGTCATCTTCATCCAGAAGAGCGTCCATGTCCAGATCACCCATGCCAGCTAACTCCAACGCCTCTTGCTGGGTCATCCGCACGCCCTGGGAACTTTGGGTCGGACCAGGCTGGAAGAGAGGCTCGTGCGCTAAGCCGTCGCCTGATTGTGAGAAACCGGCACCAGCCCTGCCCTGGAGTCCTGCCCCGGAGTTGCTGGGCCGGGCGACCTGTCCTGTAAAGTTCAAGCTGGCACGAGGCCTTGCAGAACCCTGCCTTGCTGACCCAGACCGCGCTGTAGCAGCGCGCGCGCTCACTGAACGCCGGGTGTCTGACCCATTCTCAGGCTTAACGGATGAGGTAGCAGTACGTTTCTTCCCCAGCTGATGAGCGATGTCATTGGAAGTCCTGGCGTCTGGGAAAGCCTCAGTCGGGGTGGTAGCGATCGCACAGAAGATGTCGAAGAGTAACGTTTCTTTCCCATGTCGGTCGAGGCCAAAGTAACGAGATGTCAACGTCATCGGCTGAGACGCCTCGGAGAACGCAAAGTCCAGGTCCATGTTGAATTGCTCCGCCAGCTGGAGCGTGGCCTGGCATCAGTCGACCGAGCTCTTGACAAACCAACCTTGAATTCACGCATGGGAAGGGCTAGAGCGATGTCTTCCATGTCAATCTCGTAACATTGAAACTCGTTGACGTCAATCTTGATTTCTGTAGACAGAACGTTGGTGGTGGCCGTTTCAAAGTTCTTCACGCGAACCTCGTGCTCGGAGAACAACCATGCCAAGTGACTGTCGGCGCGAGAATTGCCGCCTGCGCTACTCCCAAAAGCAATGGTGAAATGGTCAAGCCAGTCGCGCAGCACTTTGGCAGAGATGAGAAACCCAGACGGCGTGGTGTCGGGATCGACTTCTGCCTTCAAGCATTCAGAGGACTGCACATGTAGGTGGTGTTTCTTTGTAACTCCTGACCGTTAACGACCGCTTGGCTAGTATAATTACCATGGCGATACACCAATCTGAGCTCGAGAAAAGCACTACGTGACGCCACACGGATGTCATCGTCGTCGGATGGGTCTTCATCCATCTGCGAAGCAGCTTGCAATCCCCCTTCCGGGTCGACGATCTTGAGGTCGACGCGGTCCACTGCGTTGACTGAAGATGCCTTTCCCAGAACTCCCAATACAGACTGTAATCAGGTTTGTTGCTTGCAGCTACTTACTCTGACATGCAGCTGGCACTTGATGCCTCTCTCCTGTTGCGCCTTGCTACCCAATGGTCGATAGCGCGAGAAGAAGCTGGGCTCCAGGGTGAACCGACAGTAGGCAGACTTTGAGGAGTTCGTGACTGCCAGTTCCCATTTGAAATCCTTCGTGTCTATGCACAGGTCATCTCCATATCGCGCGGCGCACTGGAGCAACCGAACAAAGTCTAAGGTTAGTCAACTCAGTGTCTGGTCACGTACGTTTGACGTTAGACTCCCTAATCGAAGCCTCCATAGCTGTTACCGGTCAGCAACATAAAGCCTGCGAGTGTACAGGCTCGAGAGCCAATGTGTGGCGGGACGGAACGACGGTTGGAGTGGACAACGAAGCAAGGGGCAATCACAGGCAAGATCGGCACTTGTCAACAACACCGATGATCTGAGAGCGACTGCGGACCAGCTTAACACCGCGATGTTCCTCATGGCGTGCCTCCACTGCTAGACTTCTCAAACCTCTCCATCCTCTTCTTGTCGGTCTCTCGCAATGACGTCCGCTTCGCATGAGCCCAGAGCACACTAAGTGGTTTGTCTGATGCACGACAAGAATCTACGTGTATCCGTACAGTCGGCACGTAGTGAGTTGTTCCCGGACGGCATCTCACACACCCGTTTGCGGATGTGAAACACTCCAGACGCTGAGTCCATCATGTCTACTTATGCACAGTACTGTTCTGAGGATGCTAACCCGATCAACTATGGTGAGGAAGACTCGTGGTCATCACAATATGGATGCGCAGTGCATAACTCGTGGGGTCGAGGGCGCGACGTTTGTCCTCCTCCGTCCTCTGCTGTGACTTGACTTCTGAACACACTTTGCACTCATGTCCCTTGTCCTCATCATGCTGAGCATGCATCTGACTCGGACTGACTTTATCGGTGACACAGGACAGTGCACAAGCTCTTTGGCTCTCTTTTGACGTGGTGATTCATGACCACTTCCGGCATTAGCACGATCGTACTCCATCATTGAAACCCCTCAAAACGTTGGGCTGGAGTACAGCTAACGTCCAACATGTCTAGTCTATCACAAACAACTCGCAATGTTGGCTCGCTCTATCGGCAGAAGAGAAGCAACGTTCAAGTCCGCAGATGGCCACTTCTTCGAGTTCCCTCTGGCTCTCCTGGCCAGGGTATCATCATTCTTTGATGGGCTGAACGATCTTGGCCCGTCCAGCGAAGTCATAGACCTGGACATCGCAAGCCCAGTACTGTGCGCTATATTTGCTCGCGTCACGGAGATGACGAACAGAGAGGTATCAGACATGGCCTGTGTTCCCAAGATCCCGTCCACGGGTTCACCCGTTGAACTGCCCAGAGAGGACGTCCTGGCACAAATCCTATACGCCGCCCACAAGTACGACCTGCCTTGCGTCATCGAGTCTTTGGCAAGAGAAGCCGATGAGGCAGTGCCCGCTATCAATCCTGCTTTGCTTTATACGGTAGAGGTGCTAGCAGGACAAGGTACTAGCCCTAGGCTATGGGAGCGAATAGCCCAATGCCGAGAAAACTTCAAAGAACCACCTTGGGCAGCCCACATCCTTGAGCTCTGTGGTCATCCTCAAGCCTACACGACCCTCGTTACGTCGATTGTCGACTGGCAAACTTCAATGTTCGACATCTTACACTCCTTCCTAAGAGTCGCCTCCCGCCGCCGGAGGCAGGTCAAAAACGCATGCGCAGATCCGGGAGGCGACTGGCACTCGTGCCGTCTTATGGCCCAAAGCAGTTATGTGTACTTAAGAGACTGCACACTAGTAGCGCACCGCTACCTCTGCGACGCAGCTTCCTGCTTGCCGAGGCTGCCAACAAGTACTGTAACCGTTACGGAAACAGTCGGCAGCAGTTGTTACACGTGCAACCCGTACCTAGAGGCCGCTCTGCGCGATCTCTGGCATGCGTACCACCGAGAGCGTTTTCAATCGTCTTCCTTATTACGACCTAAAGTCAAGACAACCTAAAGTCAGAAGCACACCGCCATAGGCGAATCACACCCAGCAAGCCCCACTCGCCATGGGTTCTTTTCAGATAGAAGATGTCGACGCTAGGTGGCGCCAACTGTCAGTATACCCGGCTTAGTGACCATTGTCTTGTCCAATCTGTCTGTAGCACATCGCGTTTGGTGATACATGTTTGTGATGCATATGCTACCTGCCCATGCTACTTCTCCTTGTGCTTGGCTTTCTTCCTCCGGACTTTGGTGACTTTCACAGCCTGCACCTCGTCGGCAGGAGTGTCAGCGTGTTGCAGCTCTCGTGGGCCGGAAGTGTCGTGTCCCTCTGACGTATCCGCCTTCGCCACGGGCGCAGCTGGATCCTCATCGCCCAGCGTGTACTCCTCATATCGGTGTACGGTGCTCTGAGCGGGGGCTGGGGCAGTGAGATCCACAGCAGACAGCCCAGATGATGGCGGTGGTGGGACTACGCTGGCGGCTGGTACGGAACCCTCAGGCATCTCCCCCGTCCGATCGAACTCGGGTCTCTTCTTTTTTGGCCTCTTGGACTTGGCTGCTACGGGCGGCTTCTCTGATCACTCGTCAGCAGGTGTTCTCTTGTAGTTGAGGTATCACTCACGGGGACCCAATTCCTCGTCATCCAACTGCACGATGGGAATATCGTCCACATCCACATCCTCTTTAGCGTCGTAGAGATAGTAGGGATCATTCTTCAGCTTCTCCCTTCGCTCCGCCTTTCTCCTGCGTCGCTCTGCCCTCTCTTCCGGCGTCTCGCTCTTCTTGCTCTTCTTTCCTTGAGCGCGGAGCACGCGACGAAGCTCGTCCATTCCCTCCCCTCCGCCGTGGCCGAGATCCACCTCGACCTCCTCCACACTGTCCTCATCTGCGGCATCTGCTTCAAAGGCGTTTGACACGATAACAGCATCCAACTGCAAGTCGTCTGGAATACGGACTGCCTCTTGTGCACGGTAGGCGAGCGAGTTGAGCTCGTGGGAAGTGAATAGTGGTTGGAAGAGGAAGAGCGATTTGGGATAGGGAGGCTCATCGGAATCGTTTCCGAACTCGTCGTCGATGCCTGGGATTCCTGCTCGTTGAGGGGGCACATGCTTGTTCACGTCGGCAGAAACGAATGCCAGCAACTGGCTCAACTCGAATGCTCGCTCCTGGACCTCGATGTCCGGGGATGTGAGGAACGGCTCTAACCCGGACTTTGTTGACACCACCACGTTCTTGACCTCCTCGTGCAGATCCGCAGACCACGATTGCGATGCCGATGCCGCATAATGAGCGAACACTTTTGCAGCCGCTTGCACTGATACAGCGATCAGATTGGGCGTCGACTGTGGAAGTGTCGGGCAGAGAATCGCAGATATGGCGCTCAACGGCGATGCTAGTTCGCTAGCATACTCGCCGCAGATCCAGATCGACGCCTCAAGGAGACCATCCTCGCCGCCGCCGTTCCGCACACGTTCTCGCAAGTCGTCATCACCAACGACCTTCTCGAGCACCTTGACAGCGTACCCGCGTGCGCTCTTGACGCGTCCAACCACATCGAGCAGCATGTCATGAATTCTTTGACCAACGTCCACTCGAGAAACATAAGCCACATCGACGAGCACTGAGATCACCCAGTCAAAGTCGTCGACATTGACATAAGTGTCGTGAGCAATGATATCCAAGAGCCGTTGCGTCAGAAGTAGTCGGTATCCAGGAGACAAGGAGATGTCTCTTGCAGTCATTCCTGGGTCGGCGACAGCTTTGCCTGACGCCGCTGCCAGTGCCATCATCGCTGTAGTTTGCGAAGATGACTCTTGCGGGGGCGCCAAATGCACGAGAAGCTGGTTGACGATTGGCTGGATGTTTTCCCTGTCAACCTGTCGTCAGTGTGGCCAGCTTCCCAAAGCTCACCATGGCAGTGATCAACTCCAATGCCCGCATGCGAATGCTCAGGTCCGCATCCTCAAGGCTTTGCATGATCTCGTCCTGGTACTCCGCAACCATATGAGGATGCGTGGGGGTGATCTTTACCATGGCCAGCAAGGCGATATACCGCACTTTGGTCAGACGAACTCAATCCTTAACTCACAGTTTTGATCTCCTCCTTCATCGCGCAAGTATCCTCCCAGCTTGCCGACGCACACTCGCGCCAGGGCATCCCCTTCCTCGCGATCCGGGTCCAGCATACCACCCACAATGCAAGTTCGGACGCATTCATATAGCAGCGAAATGGCACTTGTGGACGAAATAAGACTCGTGAGAGGCGGCAGGAGCTTCCTCACTAGACGAGGTTCCAGAGGCGTTAGAATCGCGAACTGCTGTCAGCTTAATAGTAGTTTCGGTCACGCACCAGCTTGACGACCTTGATTAACATCCAGTTGTTGTTGCTGCTGGTCAAGATCTCGAACAGTTCAGGCGCAAGAGGGAGGTAGTTTCTTCCTCCTTGCTTGCGCGCGAGTTCCATGACCACACCGACGGTAGCGCCTTGTACGCCTTGATCCTCGTCCAGCAAGCGCTCTCTCACGCGAGGAAAGCCCTCCCTCAGGCCCTCCGGGTACGCCTCCCAGCACGGAAGCAGGCACAACACAGCACGTTTCCTAATTCTCGGGGAGGAGTGTGTGAGCAGTATCAGCAAGTCTGGGTGCAGTGTTTGCGCCAGACTCGGAGACATGGCGAGCAGATGATGCAATGAACTGAGGGGCAGCGGTGGAATCGCAATGTGAGGCGAGAGGAGGTCTTTCTTGATGCCATTAACAGTGAGGACCACCTCCTCACTGTCTCCTGAGAAGGCCATTGGTGCGGCAAGGTACCCAAGCTCTGGGAATTAGCCGGACTCTGCAAGTGCAAGAGAGAATCTACTGACGCTTCAGGTGGAACCTCGGTGAGGACATGACCTCCACGACATGGAAAGCAAACCCCGGTGGTGGGGAGATTGGATACAGCATCATAAGCTGTGGTCAGCTTCCCCCAACTCGATAACTCACGTAGCAAGTCTTCAACACTCCTTCGGCCTTCAGCGCCATGTCCTTGCCGCGAAGCTCCTCCCGGATCTCAGCAAGGGCTTCGGTGAGGAAGGCCTCTTCCTGCGCCCTTGAGGAGGCTTTGTGAGCGCGCAGACCCCTGATGAGGTCCTGCAGCGTGCGCTCGAACATTGTAAATGCTGGTTGGCTTGGAAGGGTGTGGTCTCTATGCGGTTCACAACATTAACCGCCAGTAGGCGACAACATGAGCACATCGGAGGTCCCCTTCTCCCGTGACGCAATGGCCTGCCACGTCATTTCGCCAATCCTTATCTCACCATCAGGCCATCAGACGATAAGCCTGATGCTATGGATATAGTAGCATTGCAACGCAAGTCGAGGAACACATAGACTTATTTGCATAGCGACCCGTCTCAAGACCCATTCTATTTGTTATCAAACTGGGCTGCAAGCTGCGAAACAGAGCCGCGAGTCTGGTGACCTGTGCGTGGCCCGCGGGCGCCTCTGGGGCCTCGGAGGCGCGAGGCTTCACCCGAGGTGTTGCGTTTCAAGCTGCTGCCACCAGAACCGGCAATTGCCTCCTCATCGAAAGGAGGTCGTGCTGATGGGGAGCCAGGCGACACACGTCCGCCGCTGCTGCCAGGCGTAATCGGGCGCACAGGTTCGTTTGCCGCATGTACCGGATTGGGGGTCGGTGGTAGCACCTTGACATTCTCTGCCACTGGTGGAATGAATGGCTCCTCCAAATCGTCTGAGCCGGTGGACGCACGGCGCTGCACTCCGTTATCAACAGCTGCAGGAGGAGGAACAGGCGACGCGTCGACACTTTCGCTCTCCTGTTGAGCATGCTGACTTGCTATGGGTACGGGGACAGGCTGCGGCACGGGCCCAGGTGTCTCGGTCACTGGCATAGGCGATCCAGTCTCGACATCTGCAGGGGCTTTAGGAGGCGTGGGGTGCTGCAGTGCTTGCTGTTGTTGAAGCAATTCCTGAGGTTTGAAATCCGTCTCGCTGAGTCGGCTGCGGGAAATGCGCTGGTCGACAAGAGCGTGACGTTTGCGGTTGGGCATGGGCATCACGCGGTCAGCCTGTGCCTTCTTCTTCTCAAGCAACTCGGGGAATACGTCGTCGTAGTGTTCCAGCAGGTCTGCGATGAATAAACCTGGTGTACGATCTTGGATGGTGAGCTCCGTCTCGTACTGCGGGCGCAGAATAGCACGGCCGACTGATAGAGAAAGCTTGGTCCGATACACGTTGTCGTCCTCGTCCCCAGATTTAGTAGAGCGAATGAGGCTGTAAGGTCAGCAGGTACCAACACACCAATGCTTACTCGTTCCAGTGCTTAGTCACAGCGTGGAGAGTGAAGAAGTGACTGGGCGAAAGACGACCGAGAACAGACCTCACAGCGCTCTTCGTGTCACGCTCCTGGTCGGCGCCGACTTCATGTCAGCTGGAGATCTCAACATTGTGGGTCAGCTTACCGGAAGGATAAACGGCTTTGGCGTCTTCCCAGCCTTCCCAGCCCAAAACGGGAGGGTTGAGCTCCATCAGCCACAGTTTGACTGTCCCGGCTATGATTGGGAGGTTGAACTTCTTTGCGATGGTAACCATGTCGTCGACAGACAGTTCTGCATTGTTGAGGGCGTTGCGCAGAAGATGGGTCTCCTCCAGAGGCACCTCGTAGATCCATGACTTGCGGCGCTCGTCGTCGGAGAGGCCAGAGCCTAGTTCGTTGGCTGCCTGCAGCAGAGCTTCCAAGACCTCAGGAACAGCGTCCTTGCCTCTATTAGGAGCGTTCACCAAACTCTTCCATGCCGTCTCCCCAGACCAGCGACGAAGATCGATACCAAAGTTGACTAATGGGGCATCGTTCTCCAAGTTTTCATAGATGTGGGGGCGGGGGCGGAATGGTCCGGTGCGACTGCCCTCGATAAGAGCTTTCAGATCCGCCTCAGGGTGATAAGTCTCCACCGCTAGAGCCGTGGCCTCCTGAAGATCCGCAAGACGCTTGGGCAGCTTTCCGATGGCTTCCTCGTAGTGCTTCAAGACTGAGCGGATGACTCCAAGACGCTCGCGCTCCCATTTTTCCCAGGTTCGGAGGCCGCGCTCGATGCGCTCTTCCATCTCCAGACGGCGAGCCTCAGTCTGATGCACGCCGTTCTCGTACAGGTGGTTCGCGTTCGTTGCCTCACGACGCAGGCGAAGGTGAGCCGGCTCATCTGACGCAAAGGAAGCAGGGAGATAGCCCTTGGCCCAGGCTGGGATGTGCGACGACGTCCCAGAGTTCAATGGGGATGAAAAGTTGGAGACCTGAGCAGGGAGATTGGTAGGCAATGAGATGTTTTTGAGCGAAGATTGGATGTTGGATTGAATCTGAGCCACGTTGGCGTTGACGCCGCCATCGGAAGGGTTGATCCTAAGCGTATAAAAGGTCTCGTCGTCTGGCTCGAAGCCGCGACCAACGCCGACGCGGGAGACGTGGCCCATGCGCTGAAGCTCGCCGGCGGCATCAACGCATCGGTTCCATTCTCCGTTGAAGCCAGTCACGTTCTTGGAGAGCCACTGCACGAGTTCTTCACCCGAGAATGTCTTTTCGTACACACCTAGGATGGTGCTGCGCTGACGCGACGCAAGGACTGCGCGAGCACTAAGCTCCTCCAGCGCGGTTCCTGGCGCTGGGTGCGTAACCAGATAGTGGTCAAAGCGAATCAGGAGGTCCTTGAAGCTCCGTCCAGGTAGCGATAGGCCTGAGAGCAAGATGTAGACGGGGCCGTCCTTCAGCTGCTCGGCGTCGAAGCCCGCAGTCGTTGGGCTGGTCATCTCGCGGCTCATAGTAGGTTGACCGTGGGGATCAGAAGGAGGGATGAAGGCATCCTCGTGCGTGGGGCTGGACGGGCTGTCAATACTTGCGACGGGGTCCACAGCCTTCAGACGTGGCAAAGGAGTCGGAGAGGACGGCTCCTTTGCATCAGCCTCCGACGACTGCTCGGGAGTGTCAGGCAGCTCCTTCCCCTCGATCGAGGGCATGCGTTGGTGAATGCTGCTGGCCGCACGAAGCTTCTCGCTGATGCGGTCGGCTACGGTACCCGACCGGCGCAGTTGGGCATGCTTCGGGGGCGGTGACTTGGTGTACGGGTCAAGAGCAGCCGGGGAAGGACTGGCCGCCTGCGATGGAGCGAATTTCGCACTGAAGTCAGTAATCGAGGTGGACGGGACCCATGCGTGGCTTGGACAGATACGCACTCGTCTTCGCTCTCATCAGCAGCACGGCTTTTATTCTGATAGGTTTGACGAAGCTGACGGTCAGCATGTGACAAGTAGCAACCAGGCCAAACTTCGTGTCAACTCACACTGCTGAGCTTGCTGACTTCCTTTTCCCAGGCGCCTACACATCCGTTGCGCCCTAGCATGGCGTCTTTGGCGTCGTCAACGCGACCCTCATGCCGGGCCCGCCATCCGTTGAATGGCAGTAGTATGTGCTCCTGCAACTCCATTGCCAGAGATCGATGCACATCTCCACGAGCTGTGCTTGCCCCGCGCAGAGCGAGGAGGGTGTGCTGCAATGAACTGGTGGAGGCGCGGTTGCTGCCGAGCGGCGGCTCTAGGAGTGCAGCCGAAAGATTATGATGTGCCCGAGCTTGGGACTGCCCGTCAGTTGGAGGTCCATGCAGGCCACAACGGCATGGGCCAAGCAGCGCGACAAGAGGGCTGGCAGCACTTGCTGGCAACCCATGTGCCTCTTGTAGCACCGGTCGGGGCGATTGAGAAATGCAGATGACTTACCTCAATAAACTCTGCGATCTCCTTGTTCTCGATGCATCCCTAATGTCATCAGCTTCATCAGCAGCTTCCACGTACTGCTTCGAGCTGGCGGAAGAGAACATCAAGGCCTGTGCGGTAGTCGGGCGACCAGAAGGAGTTGTAGAAGGACGGCGGGAGAGTTACGGGCGCCATTGTGCTGATGGCCTCTCCTGTGAGAGAGCACTACTTGTACGGGCGGGCGAGATACTCTTGGGTTCCAACCAACGACTGGATAGAAATGTTGTCTGTCACAAAGTGCGAGAGTCAAGAAGAGACGTTCCAATGTATGCTCGCAACGTAGCAGTACACGCCGTGAAACGAGCGTGCAACGCGCCGCGCCGTCATGTGTGTGGGGAAACCCTGGACGTGTCAGATTAGACGGGAGTAAATCGCACCGCCTCTAGTCCGAGACACCAATGACTCTGCAGGATGCCGGAGATGATGGCTATTGTCCTTCTGTTGACCACCGCACATATGCAAAATGTCTACCTAGTACTCATGCTCGGTCATGGACCAAACCTGAACCATCGCGCACGGGTGTCAACAGCAGCACACCGGACCTCTCTGTTCGGATCGTCGAGCGAGCTCGCCAAGCGACGCAGAACGCTTGACTTCACTGGCTGCAGAGTATCGAACCTAATGGCGTCTGGCACTGCCTCCATGGTGACAAGGGCCACTTGCCGCAGTTCCTTCTCAGTCAGCACTAGCAGTTAGAGGTGAAAGTATGTACTTACACCAGATGATTGTGGCCCATCGACGGCGCACCCCAAAATAGCGTCCACGATTGTCAGAGCATGTTCGTGCAGGAGCTTGTTGACCTCTGTCGACTTCGTTGAGTTCTCCAACAGCACGGCCAATGTAGATAGAACATTAGTACGTCCGTTGGCGTCGGCAAACGCCAAAGAGCGTATGAGAAGTGGGAAGATCTGCTGTCAGCAACGGTCGTATTCCATTCCTCACTGAGGAAGCGTTTGATGCCAGCACTGAGGGCGGTGCGACGGGCAGGCTGGCAGCGAATGCGGCGAGATATAACCGTTTGTCATCGCCCGAAGAAGCCGCATCACCAGCAACCAGCTTGGGCAAAAGGAAGCCCCAGAGTCTTTGAGCGTAAAGCACCTGCGAGTCAGTGGACGATATCAATGGTTCGGCTACCTTCTGTGTCAAGTGACTGCTCCGACCGGTCGCCTTGCTCTTGTCGAAGTCGGCAAGGATTCCGAAGGAGTATGCTACAGCCTCTTTAATGGTAGAATCCTCCGCCGTATTGCCGAGGACGTCTATGGCGGTCTGAATGGCGGGGTATGCTGAGTCATTGCGAACCAGCACCAGGCCCTTCAGGATCTGAGAATCAGCACAACTCGACCGCAGTTACAAACATGGAAATATGCCCGCACGGCCCGCTTTTTCAGGCTGACGTCTGCAGAGGTATCGAGGATCCTCTTCTCCCAGATCTCCTTCAGCAGCGCCGGGAGCGACTCGTTCAGGCTAGGCGCATGCTTGTTTGCAAAGGCTGTGATCAAGTCCAAAGCGCTGCTCAACTGGAACTCGTCTTGCGCAATATCCACCGCCCATCCCACTTTAGAGGACAGGAACTCGATTGTTGAGGTGCAGGGAAGTGGTGTTTCACTCTTCAGGCCTTGAACAAGTGCCGAGTAGAGAGCAATGAGATCACGCTCTGAGCTGCTGGCACTGACACCCAACGGCGACCCCTGGCGGGCCGGGACGCTGCTGGCGTCGTAGACCACTTCAGAAAGCGACCCCTCTTCAAACGCCATGTAGGCAGATTTGATGACCGGCGCTTGCTTCCTGTTTTCATTAGTACCAACCAGTCGCTGTTCACTTACTCTGGGGTGAGAACCCAGAAGAGTGTCTCTTCGATCCTGCCGACAAGAAGAAGCAGTCGACGGTCTCGGAAGAGTGGCTCCCCTCCGTCCAGAGCGGCAGCAACGACAAGTTGGCTCAGCCGAGGAGCCAGCTGGCTGAAATAGCGGGGGAGATCGGTGTGCTTCTTAGCGACCTTCTTCTCGACAGTCTTGTACAAGCCATTCAAGAGATCCCAGGCATACGCTACAGTGGGTTCGCGCTGTTCGATACTCATAGGCGCAGATGCGAGGGCGTTGACTTTTGAGACTACGCGAACGAACAGGGGCTCGAACAGAGCTGACAATTCACCCAGGTTCGTCAACGTCGCCAGGATCTTGCGGTAGTTGGTACGCCCGTTGACATCGTCCGCAGCTAGCGCCTGATCCGGCAGCTGGTCGAACAGCATCGGGATGGTCAATGACTGAATGACATCGGGATTGGTGCGCGCGATGAGCATTAGGCCCAAAAGAGTTCTGGAGCTGCTCGTCAGCATGACCGTTGTATGATGTATTCACCGTATCTCCTCAGTTGGGCTCTCGATGTGCAGTTGGTCAATAGCCTTGACAATCTCCTCAATCTGGTGTACCTCCAGGAACCCGGGAATCTGCGTTGCAGCGACGCTACCCCGGATCGCAGGAACCAACAGATCTTCCGACTGCAAACCAGCTCGAAGGTAATCGAACGTGTCTGTGCTATACGTTGCAAGAGCGCGCTCTGTCTGGAGGGAGCGGCGCGTTTCGGGAGCACCGTACACAACGCTAGCAGATGTGAGGAGCGCTGCGATGGCGTTCATCGAAGACTCGCGATGTGCTTGGAGCTCTGGGCTATCGGCATTGACCACCAGGCGGCTAAATGTCTGCCCAATAGCATACTGCCCGACCGATGCTGCTGTTAGCCCATCTCCTATCATAACTCACGGGATGCTCGCAGGACTGCCGCCAGAGCTTTCGCGGCTCCTGCAGCTCCGTTTCTCTGCGCCTCCACCAGGCTAGCCAAGCACTGTTTGACAATCTCCCACCCAAGCTCCGAGGGTGGGTCGTCCACAGTGGGGTAGAGAGTGGCTACGAGCGCTTCCAGTGCGCGTTGTGCAGAAACGTCGATCTCGGGGTCGGATGTAAAGTAGATCTACAGTTAGCTGTGCCTCAACAGGAATCTCACCTCTGTCTTGAAGATCTCCCACAGTTCCATGCCGCGCTCGGCGACTTCCTCACGGCCGAATGCAGGGATGCACTCGGCCAATGTCAGGAAAAGGTCGTTCATTGATGGGCCAGATGATGTCTGAGCCTTCTCGATGAACAGAGGAAGCGCAAGGGGAGCGAACAGCGGCGAGGCGGACAAGCATCGCCGCAAGGCCACCTGCAGATCCTCGCAAGTGATGCCGTATGGGTCATTTGGTGGCGGTCGGAAACGGACTGGGAAGTAACAGTATGTGATGTCAAACAGATCCTGTTGTCAGTGGACTTTCAGAGCGTGCTAGCTCACCTGAACGTTGTCCTTGATGTCGAACGTGCCGATGATGAAAGTCTCGAGATTGAACAAAAGCATGAGGTTGCGAGGGTCCTTCTCTCCCTCAACTAGTTTGGCAAACGAGGAGAGGAACTCTTTGCCCATGTCTTTGAAGACTATGTTTAGTAATGCAGGTGATCCGGCTCAGCGGCCGCGGCGTGAAGGCTACGGGTTGCCAACTCACTTGCCGGGTGTCCTTCCACCAGCTCCTTCACCAAGCTCAGAACGTCGTGTCTCACGCTTGGTGGCTGCCCAGTGAGCTTGACGCCAGATACGATACTGCCGTAAGTTACGTCCTAGAGCGCAGACCCTTCCATTACTCACGCATCGTAGATATCCCTGGCGGCTTCATCGTCGGAAGTAGGAGAGGAGCTCAGTACTCTCAACGCCGCAATAGCAGGTGACAGAGTAGACGCGTCGTCAACCTTGGCAAGGAAGTAGTTGGTAAGAGTCGTGCCAGCTGTGATGTTGATGCGGCCTCTGTCGATCGAGGTCACGAGAGTGGAGAGGTAATTGACGCCTGGCGTGAGCGAATGCGAGACGTGGGGTGCAGACACAACTTACCAAGTCCACGCACAGCATCATCGGTTGATACCAGGAACTCTCCCAAGACCTTGACAACATCGATGATGTTCAGAGTCCGGGCATTGATGCCTGTCGTTAGCGGGAGGATGTCCGACCAAGTTTCTGGTAAGGTTGTGGGCCGAGTAGCGACTTCGACATAGACGGCAACTCACGCTCAACGATCTCAGGATGGGGAGTCGCCTCGCCACTCGCAATCTGTGTGCGTATAACGCGATCAATGTCAGTCGCCATCTCTGGCGTATCGAACAGGGGTTGCCAAAAAGTCGGAGGATGAGCAATGAGCAACCCGCAACGATACCGGACCTCCACTCGACATAACAGCGGTGGTGCCTGGATGGCGACTTCCATACCCCTCCATATCTTTGCCACAAATACCTGTCTCGCTCGACTCGTGTCAGTGGGAAGTGAGCTATCAGATCTTGTCCGCCAGGTCATGAGCATCGTAGCAAGATGCTTCCTCCCAATTAAAAGTGATACATACATCTACAAGCACAAGCACTCAGATGAACTTGCTCATTAATCCTTTGCCGGTAGCCTTTGCACCCTCCTTCAGTACCGTCTTACTCGCCTGCTTGAAGTAGCCGGAAGCCGCCTGTGCCGCCGAGTCCAGCGATTGCCCAACAGAGTCAACAACATCATCTCGGGTATGGATGAACGACTCCTGCACTTCAGAGTACGCGTCGCGCCGCTCTCGGGCATCGGATCTCGGTGCCCTTGCTTTGTGGGGCTGGAAATTGGAGGCCTGGACAGTTGGCGCCTTCGGTGCAGGAGGCTCCTCTTTGGGAGGATCACCCCATGTGATAAGAGGCTTCCTAGGTGCTGCAGGTGGCTTCGGGGGAGGTTTACGGTGAGGCCCTCCGATGATGTTGTCCAAGGCCGTTCCTGTGAGGACCGTACCCCACATCCAGCCAAAGTACGATGCGTCGAGACGTTGCGGTTGAGCTGGCACAGGAGAATGCACGTAGCATGGATCAATGCGAGGCGGGAAAGGTTTCCGGAAGTGGAACATTGTGCGCAGGGCAATATCCATCGGTCCCTTGTACTCGATGAAATCGCCCGAACGGTCATCGAAAGACAGTTTGCCGAGGGTGCGAGGGTTGGAACCAAAGTACAGGTCCATGCGGGTGATGTACTCGAGATGTGGGGCGGAGTAGAAGAGCGCAGTCCCGGTAGTAGTCAGTGCGACGATGATGCGGTGACCTTTATATCAGCTAGTGGCTTTCATGTACACTCACCGTGCCGCGTGATGTAATGGACATCACTCAGTTCCTCTTCCTCGAATTCAACCTTCGCCATGCGCTCGCCGTTGAAGTTCACAGCCACGCGGATAGCCTTCTTAGAAGCCGCTACCCAGAGACAGTGTGGCGGGGCTTCGCTCTTCCACTTGCCTTCCGTGATGTCTCGGTTCTCCAACACTTCTGCAAGACCTTCTGGCGACGTAGTGAGCTCGTGGCCGATCTTAGGGTCCAGCACAAACGACGCCAAGGGGGACGAGAGCGACTCGTTTTGCAAGGTCGGGGGCTTGGCGTTGGCCACCCATTCGCCTAGGACGTTGCTGAATGAGTACACCTTTGTCAGGCCTTTCTCATAAGACACGATGAGTCGAGGACGCCGTGTCGCATCACCCCCGATTCCCGAGATGGCCCATTTCAGTGATGCCACCACAGAGTTCTCGGCTGGGTGATTCTGCGAGTTTCCCTTGCGCTTCCGCTTCTTCATCGTCTTGCCTTCTTCGTTGAATCCCTCACGCAGAATGACATCAGGTCCGCGCATATCAAGCACCGCAAGCGAATTCTGCGCGAAAGCCACTGCGATGAAGCCTGTCATCAGACTGACTCTGGATGTCGGACTCACCAATGTCTGACACTGAACACGACACTACCTTGCCCCGCCGAACGGTGAAAATGGCCAATGGCTTGAACCCGTCGTCTTCCCAACTGGCGAGGTGGTCAATCTCCGTGACCTCCTCAACGAAGGCATCCTGCTGGGGTACAGGAGGGAAGTACCCATCTGTTGGAGACAGTAATGGACCTTCCCCAGCCTCGTCGACGTCATCGTCCCCCGGCCGAGGACTTGAAGGCATTGCCTTTGTCGGATTGGATTCCGAGAACTTGGTCACAACGACCTCCCCAGTGACGAACGTGATCGCGCATTCGAGCGTCTGGCGGGCAAGATGAACGGATGCGATCTGCACTTTCGTGCGATCCGTCGCCCACAGTTTGGCAAGAGGGAGATGTGCGACGTCTGGGTGGCGGAGATACTTGCCGATAGAGATGGTGAGGTGCGGTAGGGGTGCGGGATACTCGAATTTCAGAGGCGTCGGCAGTACCAGGATCTGGGGAGAGATGTCCCAGAATCGGACGGTCGCGTCAGCATGCCAGGTCGCGAGTACGCGGTAGCTTTCCATCTTGACGACACTGAGATCTGGACCCCCGTGGGTTTGCAGATCGGGAACAGCGAGACCTCCTCGAAGGGGAACGCGCTGGGTGTCGTTTGCCGTGTGGTCCAGTGTGCGTGCAATGACCCGCTTGAATGTCGGGGTCGGGAGCGAGATAATGCAACAGCCGAGAACCGCACGACCTCCGGACCATAGCTGGGAGGGGACGCGGTAGCGACGACGAGGAGCGGAGCGGCCTGTAAGAGATGGGGACTCTCGGCTCGGAGATGGGATGCGCAAGGACGGGCTGGAGCTGGAAGCGGGTGAGGCCGCACCTGCGCTCCATGGGAACCGCCAACCGGAATTCGAGGAAGTCCTGTGCATAGATCGGTCCGATTCCAGACGAGGGGCAGGCGTCAAGGCAACAATGTTCTCGTGGCCTAGAGCATAGTTCTTCCGTCCAAGAACCGACGATTGTGAGCTGGATCGCTCGGGAGGGAAGACATATGCCTCGACCTGACGCTCGATGGTGGCACTCTGCGGGCGGGGCAGGCGCGGATCCGGGGTGAGCAGGATGAAGATTGCCACCGGGTCGTGCGCCATGCCGAAGTATGGGCTAGATCGAGGTAGCATTGTAAAGTCCTCTGGCGGAGTCTTGGTCGGGTAGTTTGACGCACCAGTCTGGGCCAGCGCATCGCGATATGCGGCACGCACTGGCGCGGAGAGGCCTTCAGCAGGTGACATGGGCTTGCGAGCGCCTGCTGTGACAAGTGGCGCTTTATATGCCGGGAATTGGAGCATGTTGATCCCCGGCCTCTCGTCTGCGCTTTGTCCTCCGAGCACGATCAGGAGCGTCTCGCCGCGTTCCGAATACTCCGCTGTAGCGTTCGTCAGTGTAGGGCCATCCTGAGCGCTGATGGTCCTGAGTTGGGCTGCATCTGGGAAGCTGGCCCAGGACAGCTTGAAGATGGGTTCGCGGCCGGCTGCCGCAGCCGATTGACCCTCCAGCACAGGCATACCCTCGATGTCGTGCGTCGACTGCTGCGCCAGTTTGGCGGAACGGAGCTGGTTGTCCAGCACCCCTGCGGCCATCAGCGCCTCGGCGTCAGGAATGTTGACATCCTCATGGGTAAGCGAGCGAACCATCAATGGCTTGTCATCGTCGTCGAATGCCCAGAAAGCGATACAGCCGTCCGAGTGGCCAACGGCGAACACGTTTCCATCAGGATGCCAGGTTATCGCAGTAACCGTTGGCTTTCGTTCCGTCCACAGCGCCTACGGGTCAGATGGGACCTCGAGTCCACTCACGTTGTCGAGGTAACTTCCTCCACCAGGTGCGCCGGGCGGCAAGACCAACTCGAACGTCTTCACTGCCATTGCCTTCTGGAAGTCCCAAGCGACCACGCCCCCGTCATATCCAATGAGCAAGATGTTCAGATCCCGAGGATTCATGGCCATACACGTAGCTTTTTGGCTTCAGTCAGCGTCTACCCAAGGAGACGACTCACCCTCCAAGGCTCTTCTGCGCACCAGGCACTCCAGACCTGATCATGCGCTCTTCGTGCAACGCCCACTGGTTAGCCACCTTGAAGTCGGACAACCCCCTTTGCCTCAGGTCCCAGGCTAGCATTGTTCCGTCCTGCATCGTGATGAACATGTGCGTGTAGCTCGGCAACGGCTGCTCGATGGCTGTGACATTGCCGTGGAGAGCATGTGTCGCTTCCCGCATCGGCAGAGGAGGATTCACATTGGGATTGGCAGAGTCCGAGATCTGGGAAAGTAGGAAGCTGTGAATGGTGCCGCCGTCGTCGATAGCTACCAGTCGGTTGTGGCCCGGATGGAAGGCGAGGAACTTGACACCAGCACCGGCACCGCCGGCGGAAGCGCGTACGCCAGACGGTGTAATCGGTAGTGAGAACTGGAAGGCAGGCGCGCCGTATACATGGATCGAGCCAGCGCTGGTCCCCACGGCAAGGAGGGAGAGGATGGGGTCCACTGCCAGAGCGGTGATCTCCCCCCCAGGCCCTAGTGTTCGCAGGTGGCCATACTTGTAGAAGGAGGTCTCGCGTAGCGTCCCCGTAAAGTCGGTGTTGGGGGTGAACGTGGGGCCCTTGGGAGCTCGGAACATGTTGAGCCCGACTGTGCCAGGTCACAGAGCACGGCGACGGCGATGGATTGTCGAGGAGCGGACAATGTAGCGCTAAAAGGGATAGAGAGATGATGAACAAGGCGGGCTGGGTTCTGCGACGAGACAGTCGGCGCTTGTGTATGCCTCGGAATGAATCAAGTCAAGTGGACCGGTCGATGCGAGTAGTGTCAGTGTCAAAGTGGTCGTCGGTGCAACGACCAACTCTACCATACTGCAATGCACCGCTACTTGCAGTTTCCGACACGCCCTCGAAGCAGCGCCACCCACCCACATGACATTGCAGACATGTACGCGACCCGGTAGGAGATAGATGCGACGCGTCGAGGGAATGAGAACACGAGAAAATTGGGTAGGGCCAGCCGACCTTTGTTGTTGAATTGACGCCTCCAACGACGGTCCTGAGATCCGTTGGTGGTGCCTTGGCTCACCGGCTCTTCTCAAGGCACTCCGTCCGCATAAGGTTCTCAGTATCAGCATGGCTACATGACGGCATGCGCCAGGTGCAGAGGTCTTCTGAGCTCCCTGTCCTGGCGGCTCAAGCCCCGCGACGTCCGAAGTCTGCTTCGCAATCTTCATCGTGTCAATATGGAAATGCTATGGACGTGGCCCGTGAGATGCCGGGGGGTGGGTAGCCTCGCGCCGTCGAGGTGATGCTGTGATGGGTGGGGAAGGTGGGGGGGCCCGCGATGTCTACCTACTCTGCAACAATTGTATGTAAAGGTATAGATGCTTGAGTTGCCTATATCTAGTGGGGGTATAGCGGCGGGGGGAATCTGTCGCGCAGCGCGTGTACTGCGGACTCGAACAATCTTGCTGGACGACTAGACCTGGTAGCGGTCACGGAGACGTTCCCTGATGGCGGTGGGGAACTCGGCGACCTGCTTGTCCCAGTTTGCGCCCATCTGGTTCTTGAAAGCCTGGAGGATCTGGCGGAACATGGTGTCGAGCTCGCGCGATGGTTGCTGCCACTTGCAGACGGCGTTGCAGAACCAGACAAAGCTGTTCTCCAGACCGCTGGGGTTGCTGCCAATCAACATGCAGAAGCCGCGGAACGCCGAGTCCTTCTCGTCGTTGTCCTTGATCTCCCAGAGAGCAGTGCACCATGCCTGTGCGAAGTCGCCGAGGTGGGGTGCGACAATGGAGTCGGCAACGAGCCCAAGACGGCCAATGGTAACAGCAGCATTCTCGGAAAGCGACTTTGGCGACTTTGTGTTCAGGAGGATGGGGATGAGACCCATGCACAGCGGCATGACGAAGGGCTTGATGGGCTCCGCGTCGTCCTTGTACTGCATGGCGATCTCTCCTGCAGCCCACGCGGCGTTGTTGCACACGCTGACGCTCTCCTGGGAGACGCCGAGGTCCATAGGCGACTTGGGAACGATCTGCTGGATGATCAAGGGCATGAGGTGGGGAACGTGTGGCCTGAGAAGAGGGAAGCAGGTCATAGCCATGTCACCAAGCAGGGCGTAAGCCGATTGGCGAACGGGAGGTTGAGGGTGCTGAGGTCAGTTTGGTTCCACGACGAGTAAACTCACGTTGAGGCACTCAGGAATGAGCGAGAGGAGGGGAGGCTGGGATTGCGAGATGAGTGTGGGCATCTCATCCGCCAGACCCTGGGTCAGGCCTGACAGAAGGTCCAGAGCCACGACGATGAAGGTACGGTCCGGCTCCTCCACACCCTCGGGATCCGCCATGAACGCCTCCCACTGCATGAGTGATTGGTGGATGATCGTCACGCAGCGCTGGTAGACGGGCGGGGCGTACGGGCTGAAAGCCTTTCCGGCAGCGAGCGTCACGGAGGACAGACACTAACATCAGCACAGTCTTTAGGAATGCGGAAACTCACCTCAAGAAGTGGAACAAGGTCGGGGTCCGAGTCACTCAGGGCCATCCACTTTTCGATGAGAGGAGGCATGAGTATCTCCATGAGCCTCGGGTTACCGAGGGCATTCATGACCGAATCAGCCAGTGTGCCGATGGCGTCGTAAAGGATGAGCAAGTTCTTCTGCTGGTACTTGGAGAACGCGTAGGTGAGGTTTTGCAGGATAGGCTCGAGGTATGGGACGAGCTCGCCAGCAGCCTCCTCCTCCAGGGTAGCAAATGCGCTGCAGCCTGCCTCCTGGACTCGCTTGTTGCCGTCCAGCACCATACGAAGAAGCTACCTTGTCAGTTGTGGCTCGGGTAAGGGAGGGCAGGTACTCACACCCTCCATAGCTGGCAGGAAGAACTGAGTCTTGTCCTGGGCGGAGACAGCAACGATCCAGCTCGAGTATCGACCAATGGTCCAACACGTGATGGAACGCACAAGAGCCTTCTTGTCACCAAGGGCCGACACGAGCCACAGAACGAGCTGTGGAAGGTGCGGCTCCAGACCGTCGATGCAGCCTACAGAGTCAGCATTGTCATTGCAACCAACATACCTTCCGCAATCGCGCCAAGGGCAAGGATGCCGCTCTCGCGGTAGCGCCAGTCCTCGTGGAACAACCGATCCTTCAGGTGGGGGAGGAGGATCTCCAACAGCTCACTGCCAAAGGACACGGCAATGACATCCAGCGCAGCTGCTGAGCACTTGCGGATGTTCCACTCGGCCGAGGCATCGTCGTCGTCATCGTCATAGTAGTCATCGTCATCATCGTCCTCATCGTCCAACTCGGCAGCCTCACGAGACTGACCCGCCTTGTTAGATGACTGGGGGTCGTTCGAGTCGAGACCGTGGGCCTTTCCACCGTATGCTCGTGGCTTGATGTCGGTTTCCTTGTCGGGAACAGCCTCGTCCTCATCGTCGTTATCGAGGTACAGCAGGTCGACCTCGGAGTAGACCATGCCCTCGAGAAGAAGCGGTGCGACCCTAGCAAGGTAGGGACGCAGGTGGTCCTTGAGAGCAGGGTCCTCAGCAAAGGTGAGCCAGAACTCGCAAGCTTCGAGTGCCAAGGTCTCGTCCTCGTCCTTGGTGCAGTACTCAATATAGTCGACGACGTTCTTCATCTCAGGAACCAAGATGTCGGGGCGACTGCCGAGAATCAGACCAAGGGCAGCACAGACAGTGCGACGGACATCAGGCGACGGGTCGGCTGCGCGCTGGAAGAGGGCTTGCAGGTAAGTCTCAATGTTGGCCATGACGGCTGGTGTGCGAAGCGCAGACAATGCCTGGAGAGTCTCGAGCGCGTAAAGACGGATCTTGGGGTGGTGGTGTCCGGTGAACTTGATGAACTCGGGGACGAGGTGGTCGAGCAATTTGGCTCCCGAAACGGTCATGTCCAGACGATGGGGGCAGTCCTCCGAGATTTTCTGGAACGTGTTGAAAACACCCTACGCGTTAGTGTGATGTGCTGGAGCATATTCTCACCTCTACCAGGTTCTCATCGCTTGAGGACAGCCCTCGGGTAAGGGCGTCCAGAGCCTCGGGCCAAGTACCCGTCTCCTCCTGGTAGAGAATCGACATGACGACTGTTCCGGCTGTGTGGCGAATCATGTCGTTCGGCTCTGCGAGACCGAGCAGCACGGTGCTCTTCACGTAGGCCATCGCACGGGCATCATCATCAGTCACTGGGGCACCATGCCGTTGCAGGAGAGCAGTCTTCAACAGGAGACCAGCGACTGCACGATGCGTTCCTGCCTCTTGTTGGCAGAAGACCAGCACATGAGAGAGGTAGGCCAGAAACTCTGGAAGGTAGCGGAGCTCCTCAAGGCGCTAGTGGTGGGAAATAGTGATCCGAGTAAAGATATGGACGCCAGGTAGCGAGCAGCATCAGCGTTGTGCAATACGGAAACAGACATGTCGCAGACTACTCACCTTGGCTACTGCCTGCTGAACGGCCGTGTCAGGGCTGTTCGAGTCCCGCAGCATCTTGAGGACATCCTGGAGGACCTCTGGTGTTGGTTGCCAGGTCATGATGGGCTAGCAACGCTGGGCGCGGAGATAGGTGGTCGGGAGGGTATGGAAGGGGAGGAGCGGGGGGGAGGGGAGTGGAAGCGGATGCGCCGTGAAGCGTGCACCCTTGGTCCTATGCGGAGGTACAGCTTGTCGCGTTGGCGAGTCGAGTCTGAAACGCAAGAGTGGACGAGTTGTCTGTGCAAGATATGCTCTTGTGTAGCGGGCGGCGATGAACGTCGAATGGTAGTGATTGCGAGGACTTCAGAGCCTTGTACTTGGGTACAAAATGGCACAACGAAGCAGATATGAACTGGACGTCTGTACAGTTCTGGTTGTTCGCGAGACTTGGAAATTGGTGCCGCGCGATGCTACTCGGCTGGGCGGGTGTGGCGCTGGCGAGGGGATCCGCATATCGCATAATCGCTCCCCCCACTTGAACCCTGGCTGACAAGCGGCGAATCTTGAATGTGGCACCCACTTTACGCACTCTTGACAGGCGCGGAGCATGCAAGCGCATCATGCGGCACAGCGTAAAGCGGCTGTGAGCGCGTGAGCGGTGAGCTACGTATACGCGCCTCATGAGGGCATGGGCTCGTCGCTCCTACGCATTCGGAGTTCCGGGCTACGGGTGGTACCGTGGGTGGGACTGAGGGACCGGTTAACTGCCTCGTTCTGCATGTAATGCTAGTGACTGCCGAGCCAGAGTGGGCATTCGGAAAGCTAACGAATGCCGCCCGAGTGTGTACGCTTATCATATCCTAGATCGTCGGAGCAGCCCAGGGAGAGCATCGGAACAAATCAAGTGGACAAAGATCGGCACCGCCGGCCACTGCTAAGAGCAACTGCCACATGCTCAATCACATGCTTAGGAACTTCACATGCGCGGGTGGCCAGAGACGCATCCGAAAACCAGACTTGGCTTCCACTACCTGCGACTCGTGTTACCGTTGCACTCTTTTGAGCGCTACTGCCACTGATTCTCGTACACTGATATCACCAAGCTGCATGTTACCAGTCGGCCGCCGATCGACAATGGGCGGCTGTGGGTGATATCAAACTCGCTCTGACGATGCGGCTCAACGCAAATATTGTCATAGATGAGCCAGATCTCAGTTTACTCGTCACGGCCTTTTGCATTACACGACATCTATGACACGACTATATTGCAACACTGTCAGCGATCCTTGATTCTTCGTACCCTTGGAGCTTGGTGCATAGTTGGCTGCAGCGTACCAATGTGCCAGCCCGTGCGGCTGGAGATTACGCATCAAGGCGTTCATCGGAATAATATCGGAAGCAACTTGCCTCGGGTGCCTATATTGGATCTGCCACAGATCGGATTACCGAAGTCGCCGACGCGCCTGGCTTGTGTTGATGCAGCTGCAATCAAAACAACAACAACAGATGGAGGCGACCACCAGCCAACACAGCGTACACCATCACCATCGACCACCATGCCGCCACGCAGAAGTACTCGCGCATCTAGCGCAGTGCCGAAGGCTGTGTCAGAGATGTCTCGACCGTCACGGACGCGCAAAGCAGCTGCTTCAACGCCCAAGGAGGACTCAGACGCGGCTGATGATGTCTCTGATGGCGATGGCAGCGGGCATGATGCCCCTGTGAGGAGAACGACTTCACGAACAGCATCGCCCAGCCGGAAAGCACGCACATCGACTCAGACGCGTAGGAGCACTCGTGGAACAACTGCCAGGCTCTCCGCAGAGCCTGAGCTCGAAGCTCCCAAGCCAGCTGCAAGGAAAGTCGTGAAGGGGAGGAAGAAGGTGATTCAGTCCGACTCTGAGTCGGAGGATGAGGAGGAGAATGTCGCGGACCGTTCGGCATCAACAACACCTGCGCCAACAAGCCAATCTTCGCACATCCCGAGTGCCAGCCATGGCTCTGCCGCAGAGGCTGACAGCTCTGAAGAGGACGAGGCGGAGGAAGAGGAAGTACCAGCCGGCAGGACACGGCCCCCTTCGGCAACTGCTACCCCTGCTCGCAGTCCCACAGCTCCTTCCGCATCACAGACCTCGACTGTTGTTGCCCCAGAGGAATCAGACTCCGAAGAGGACGACCTGTTGAACGAATCGTCGGTACCACGCACCCCCAAGGCGAAAGGGAGGGCACTGGAGGGCGATGGCGACGGTGTAGAGTCGTCGCCAGACATTCCAGACCACATTCTGCCCCCAAGGACGCCTGGCAGGTCTGTGCCGATGTCTGGACTGGCCAGCACGCCTGCTCCGCCACCAGCTCAGGCGGCTCCCAAGCCGCGTCTTACCATCCACAAGCTCGTTCTCAACAACTTCAAGTCCTACGGCGGTCGCCAGGAGATTGGGCCTTTCCACAAGTCATTCAGCGCTATCGTCGGCCCAAACGGAAGCGGAAAGAGCAATACCATCGACGCTCTTCTCTTCGTCTTCGGCTTCCGGGCCTCCAAGATGCGACAAGGCAAGCTGAGCGAGCTCATTCACAACTCGGCTGCCCTGCCTGACCTCCGAGAGTGCTCCGTGGAGGTGTGGTTCCGGGAGATTGTCGACTTGGTACGTGTCTCCAAGACTGCATGAGCTAACACCCGCAGCCCGGCGTTGACAACTTCCTATTGGTGCCCAATTCCGAGATCCTGGTGAAGCGGACTGCGTTCACGGACAACACATCCAAGTACACCATCAACGACGCAAGGAGCAGCCGCGATGAGGTCGTCAAGCTCCTCAAAGGCAAAGGAATCGATCTCGACCACAACCGTTTCCTCATCCTGCAGGGCGAGGTCGAATCGATTGCCTTGATGAAGCCGAAAGCCCAAACCGAGCACGAGGATGGTCTCCTTGAATACTTGGAAGACATCATCGGCACCACGCAGTACAAGGAACAGATCGAATCTGCCTCCAAGGATGTTGAGGAGTTGAACGACCAGCGAGGAGAGCGGATGAACCGTCTGCGTGTGGTGGAGCGTGAGAAGGCTTCTCTCGAGGTATGTTACCGGCAAGGCGGGCGCTAACATGGTAGAACAAGAAGCGAGAAGCTGAATCATTCCTGCGCGACACGAACGAGCTCACTCGCAAACGCTCGTTGCTCTGGCAGACGTACATGTTTGAGCTCAACTCCAGCATCGAGCTCGCAGCACAGGAGATTGACACCCTCAACAATGAGCTCGCCGCGAAGCAAGACGCCAATGCCGACCTACTTGCGCATGTCGACAGTCTTCAGAAGCATTACGATGAGAAACTTGCGACGTACCAGGTGTGTTATACCTCCGTCTCTGCTAACATGTACAGCAAGTCAAGCAAGTCACCGACGCTCTGCAGAAGAACGCTAAGCAGCACGAGAAGGAGGAACTATCGCTCTTGGAGAAGAGGAAGCACCTTGTCTCCAAGCAGAAGAAGCTGAAGAAGACAATCTCAGAGGACAACCACACCAAGTCTGAGGCTCTTGCATCAATCGATAGTTTCGAGGGCGAGCTGGAGACCAACAAATCGAAGATCGCTGAGTTGGAAAGGAAGCTGGAGGCCGAGGAAGCCGAACTAGAGGAAGTCCGCGACAGTCTTAAAGACAAGACCGACGAGTTCACGACCAAAATTGAGATCAAGCAGCAGGAACTGGAGCCATGGACATCCAAAATCAGCGAAAAGCAATCCGCCATCGACGTCGCTCAGTCTGAACGTGATCTGCTTGCTCAGAAGGCAACCACAGCCCAATCAGCGTTCGCTGAGGCAGAGAAAGGCATCACCGCGGCTCGCGACTACGACCAGGCGAAGCGTGAGGAATACTCAGCACTCAAGAAGGAGTTTGCCAAGGCTCAGAAAGAGCTGGCGGCTGCCGAGCAGAAGCTTCAGTCAGTACTGTCCCAGACAGACGAGGTACGGACTCGAGTGACTGCATGCCGCCAGAAATCCGACGAGGCCAAGTCCTCCCTCGCAGCGGACAAGTCGGAGAATGCCGTCCTCAGCAGCTTGAATAAGCTCAAAGCGCAAGGCCGCATCAAGGGCTTCCACGGCCGCTTGGGCGACCTTGGTGTCATTGACGACAAGTACGACGTCGCAGTGACCACCGCGTGCCCGGCGCTGAACAACCTGGTTGTCGACACTGTAGAGCAGGGTCAGGCCTGTATCGAACATCTCCGCAAGGGCAACATCGGCCGTGCGTCCATCATCGTGCTTGACAAGTTGCCATCTCGGGACCTGAACCGCATCCAGACACCAGACGGTGTGCCTCGCCTGTTTGATCTCATCAAGCCCAAGGACGCGAAGTTTGCTCCTGCATTCTACAAGGGTCTTTTCAACACCCTTGTCGCAGAAGACATGAAGCAGGCGCAGCGTATCGCGTACAGCGGAAAGCAGCGATGGCGTGTCGTGACTCTCGCTGGCCAGCTCATCGAATCCTCGGGTGCCATGTCTGGTGGCGGAAATCGTGTGGCTCGCGGCGGCATGAGCTCCAAGCTTAAGTCGGACAAGGTCGCTCCTGAAGTGGTCGCGCGCTACGAGCAGGAGTGCGCAGCTGCCGAGGAAGAGCTGGCGTCTGTGCAGGCCGATAAGCGATCGGCTGAGCAGATGGTGGCCCAACTCCGCAAACGGGTTCCCGAGATCGAGATGCAGATGGAGAAGGTCGAGCTGGATGTGCAGACTGGAGCGAAGCGCATCGCCGAGGCTGAGAAGCGTCTCGCTGAGATTGAGTAAGTGGCCCCAGGCGATAACGCTGACGAACAGATCTCAGAGCAAGCCCGATGTTGGAGACGAGAAGCGTATCAAGGAACTTGATGCTGAGATTACGAGGTTGACCCGGGATGTTGAGAAGCTGCGGGAGAAGTCGAGTGTCATCAGTGACCAGATCAAGGAGCTCCAGAACCGCATTCTCGAGGTTGGTGGTGTCAGGCTACGTGCGATCCAGTCCAAGTTCACGAACACCAAGGGTCTGCTGGACCTTGCCAATGACGCAGTCACCAAGGCAGAAGTCGGACAGGCCAAAGCATCTCACGACGTCGAGAAGATGCAGAAGGCTGTCAAGGCCAACACCGCCAAGCTGGAGGAGGTCGAGATTGAACTTGCCGACTTTGACGCCGACCTGCAGTCCTGCAGCAAGCAGCTCGAGGATATTCGCGACTCTCTTCAGAAGGCCCAAGACGAGACATCCGAGTTCCAGGAGGATCTCGCCGAGGCCAAGGCGGAGCTGGACGAGGCATCGACCGAGATCAACTCGTTCCGCAAGTTCGAGATGACGAAGAAGCAGAAAATCGAGGACCTCGTGCGTGACCAGAAGGACAACCAGGGCAAGTACAAGCACTGGCACAAGCGACACGAAGAGCTCGAACTTGCTTATGTCGATGAGGATGACGAGGACGAGGAGGAAGCTGGTGGCGATGACGCGCCCGAGGCTGAGGCCGACCCAGAGCTTGGAGCAGACAGGGAAGGTAGCGATGAGGAGGAGGTCAAGCCCGAGGTGGCGGATCGTCCCACCAAGAAGCCTCGCAATGACTCGACCGAGCTGGTCGAGTTCACTCCTGAGGAACTCGAGGCGGTCAACAAGGACTTCCTCAAGGCCGAGATTGCCGCTCTGGAGGAGGAGATCTCCCAAGCCAAACCGAACCTCAATGTCCTGCATGAATACCGCCGACGTGAGGCCGAGTTCCTTGAGCGGGCCAAGGATCTCGAGACGGTCACGGTCAAGCGCGACGAGGCCAAGAAGATGTACGACGACCTGCGCAAGGTCCGCCTGGACGAGTTCATGGCTGGCTTCTCTGCGATCAGCGCCAAGCTGAAGGAGATGTACCAGATGATCACGATGGGTGGGAATGCCGAGATCGAGCTCGTCGACACGATGGACCCGTTCTCCGAGGGTGTGGTGCTGTCCATCATGCCACCGAAAAAGAGCTGGCGGCCGATCGCCAACTTGTCCGGTGGAGAGAAGACCCTGGCTTCGCTAGCTCTTGTGTTTGCCCTCCATGTCTTCAAGCCTACGCCGCTGTACTTTATGGACGAGATCGACGCTGCTCTGGACTTCAAGAACGTGTCGATTGTCGCCAACTACATTCAATCGAAGACGCAGGCGGCTCAGTTCATCGTCATCTCGCTCCGTAACGACATGTTCGAGCTTGCGCACCGCCTGGTGGGAATCTACAAGACCAACAACTGCACCAAGAGTATCGCGATCGATAACAAGGACCTGCGGACCCAAGCAGTCGCACGCAAGGCGCCACCAACGCCCGGCAACGGCCTGAAGACGGCTCAGACCCCTTCTACCACGCGCATGCCGCTTCCTCCAACAACTCCATCAGCTGCACCGCCAACACCAACCCCTGTGCGCACCGTCCTGCCCGCGGCTTGAGTAATCTGTTCTATAGTTTAGTGTGTATGTTGTACTCTAGATGCGAAGGAAGCATGCATTTATGCCAACCATACGACGTAAAATCTATTTACTTGGCCCACTCGCGCGGCTCCTTGAGAACCTTAAGAAGCTTCTCCTCGCGAGTTCCCGACCCATCGGCTCCAATCGGGGACATGTACTGCCACCTGGCGAGCTCTGGCAGTGACATGAGGATACTCTCGACGCGCGCGCCGGGAATGTTGAGACCAAACTTGGTACCACGGTCGTAGAGGAGGTTGAACTCGACATACCGTCCGCGACGGAGCAGCTGCCAGTACCTCTCCTCCTCTGTCCAGGGTATAGACTTGCGCTTCTGCACAATAGGGACATAGGCGGGCAGGAAGGCTCCCGAGCAAGACTTGACAAAGTCAAACACCTCCTCCTGGGTCTTGGTGCGGCCGTGGACCTCGGACGCGGAGGTCAGGTCGTCGAAGAAGATGCCACCAACACCACGGGTCTCGCCACGATGCGGGAGGTAGAAGTACTTGTCGCACCACTCCTTGTACTTGGGGAAGTAGTCCTTGCCGTGCTTGTCGCACGCGGCCTTGAGGGTGGTGTGGAAGTGCTCCGCGTCCTCCTCGTACAGGTAGTTGGGGGTCAGGTCGCTGCCTCCGCCGAACCACCAGGCAACTGGCTCGCCGGTCTTGTCGTCGCAAAGCTCAAAGTAACGGTAGTTGAGGTGGACGGTTGGGACATGCGGCGAGCGAGGGTGGATGACGATACTCAGCCCAGTTGCAAAGTAGGGCAATGGGGTCTCGCTGACCTCGATGGAGGCGTGGTCGGCGCGCATCTGCTGCTGGGCTCCCTTAGGGAGCTTGCCCTCGACGATGGAGATGTTGACACCGGCCTTCTCAAACACCCGTCCGCCCTGGAGAACGCACGACGAGCCCTCCCCACCCGTCGGCCTGATCCAGTGATCGCGCAGAAAGACTCCCGCCTCATGCTCGCCGTCTGGGGGCGCCTCGGCCTCGATGCTCTCGAGCGTCTTGACGATGTGATCCTGCAAATTGGTGACCCATGTTGCCATGCGAATGCGCATGGGGTTCTGGAGGTCAGCCTTATTCCAAAGCGATAATAATCAAAACGACGGACGGAGCAAGAGGCCAAATCCCATGGTTGGGAGCGTTTCGTCATATTGCAAACACACCTTGGGGTCGTCGTTCTCGATGGCGTGTATCGGGTTCCAGGTGTTGCCGGTCGTGTCTGCGTCCTCGGGAATCGCGACGCCATCACAGCGCGTGCTTGCCTTCGGGGATGCAAAGTAGCCACCCAAGAGCGCGAGGGTGAAGCCAACGGCTGCTCCTCCTGCAGCGAGCTTGGCCAGGTTGGCCGGGGACGACGGCTTGGGCCCGGTAGCGTATGTGCGAGCTGGTGTCAGGTGGGTGGGTCAAGACGAGCGGCCGTCATCAACTGCACGTACCAAGTGATGCTGGGCGACGACGTACGGCCTGCAGTGCAGGACGGGCGCAGCGCAGCGCTGGGCGGAGAGACATGTTGGACACTGAATGGTGAGTTAATGAGGAGGGACTTGAGTTGCAAGACCAAGAGAGGAGAGAACGGGTTACGCACCTCCTGCTGTAGCCTGCTGGCTTTATGTACTCTGAGTGCGAGCTGGAGCGGAGTGGGCCGGGGCGGTTGGGAGGCTTGGGAGTGAGACGACGTGCGAGAGAGAGTGACCCACGAGACCAAGATCACAAGGACGTCACAAAAGACCCACAAGCTGTCCAGGTGACTCTTTCCCTATCGGCTGTCCCCGCATCAGCTTGGTAGCCGTGGGTGGTCATTACAGTAAGTGGCATCTGGTATTAGGGCGAGTCTGACTGGGTGGGATTAGTATTGCGATCCGAATAGTATAGCGATCGTATTACAAGTCCACATGTCGCTATATGTAAACAAATCCTTATTCCCTGCCAGACAAAAGCTGAATCCAAAACCCCGCAACCCTGAGATGTAACAAAAAGAAATCGCGGCTTTTGGCTATTTGGTCTCATTTGGTTTAGGTCTAGAAGGGCTAATTTGCCGGAGAACAATGGGCGAATACCGGCCGGCAAGCCGTCTGGCCCGTCGTTCGCTCGGCAACAACTTGAGCTCATTGGGTCCAAGTCCATGGTCCTTCCACGGCTCCTCGGCACACCCTTTCATCAACATTTCCATCTAAAACAAACGCACAAGCGCGCACACAATGCCGGCGCATCGTGCCCCCGTGGTCCTCGCCGCGGCGGCACGCGTTATCTCCCGCGCTGCCGCTATTGTTGCGGAGGACGCTGCGGCCGCTGCCGGACCAGTAGCAGTCAAGCGTGCAAGAGAGAGAGGGGGACGCTCTCGTGCTCGAGCATCGCGACCACAGCACAACGACGACCTCCAGGCTGGCTTCAGACCGCCACCACGAGCCACGCCGAGCGCGTTCGAGGCGTATCCCAGTGGCCCGGGTGTTGCCAGTGCAAGCACAAGTGCAGCTGCCAGCGCAAGTGGTGGAAGCAACCCCGGACCCGTGCCCAGTGGACTGCCGGACAACCGACCAAGGTCACCCCCGCGATGGTCTGACCTCCGTCGAGCTGCGGCTGAGGAGGACGAAGAGTGTCCTCACGACATGTCGGCGCACACGCGGTACTCGCTCTCCGACCCGTTGGACTACGACAAACCGCCCAAGCCAAGCGTCGAGGTGCCGAGGCCGAAGAGGCCAACCTCGGTGAACGTCGGAGCGGCTGAGGAGGGACCAGCCGATCTGGGAGCGTACACTCCCTTCTCGCTCAGTGACCCGCTCGACTACGACATGAAGAACGTGAGAGAGGTCAGCTCACGGCGAGCACCACGGTGGTCGGACCTGCGCAAGGCAGCGGCTGAGGAGGAGGAGGAGTGCCCATCAGACATGAGCGCACACACCTCATTCTCCCTTTCCGACCCACTGGACTACGGGAAGCCGCAACCTGTGAAGACCGGCGCTTCTCGGCCAAAGGAGGCTGCTCCTGTGTTTGTCGGCAAGGAGGACGGTCGCGGTCCGACAGACATGACCGCTGCTACCATGTACTCCATGTCTGACCCTCTCGACTTCGACACGAAAGATGTGAGGGAAGTCCGGAAGGGCCGAGCCCCCAGCTGGTCAGATCTACGCAAGGCGGCGGCAGAGGAGGACGAGGAGTGTCCGCACGACATGACTGCCGCGACGCGCTATTCGCTCTCCGATCCCCTCGACTATCAAAGCCCTCCCAAGCCGACTGTTGAGGTCCCGCGACCCAAGCGACCCGAGTTCAAGCCGGTCTTTGTTGGCAAGGACAACGACAACGGCTCGCCTTGCGATATGGCTGCTATGACCAGGTACTCGCTGTCGGATCCACTGGACATGGAGGAGGATGCTCGCAAGGGCAAGTTCGTCGAGGCAAAGGGTCCGGCACGCCCAGTTGGCGCTGTCGGCAACGCCATGTCTGACCCCTTGAACGCAGAGTTCAGCAGGCGCGAGAAGAAGCACAGCAGTCCGCAAACCAACGCTGTGGAGAAGGAGGCCGAGGTGGAGGTGGCAGAGAAGTTCGACGCCGTTCAGGCCATGGCTGCTGAGGCGATGGCCAAGCCAGTGACGGCTGAAGTGCCAAATCTCAATGTCGCGGACGAGGAGGATGAGCCGATCGCTCTTCGAGCTTCCACTGTGCCTACGTCGAGACTGGGCCGCCTCTTCCACTACGGCTCTCTTGGAGCGTCGCTCGCGTTCGGGGCTGCTAAGGAGTCAATCCGGCGCACAGCAGGGGGCGCCGGTACCGGGAGTGTCGTCATGAACGAGGCTAACGTACGCCGTCTCGTCGCCACACTGGGGCGGATGCGTGGTGCTGCATTGAAACTTGGCCAGTTCATGAGCATCCAAGGTGAGAGATCAAGGAGCGCAAAGCTGACATCAGACAACAACATGTTGCCGCCGGAGATTGAGCGAGTTCTGCACCAAGTGCAGCAGCATGCCAACTACATGCCCGAGTGGCAGATGGAGAAGGCTATGAAGAACGAGCTTGGGCCCGATTGGGAGTCGCACTTTGCTTCGTTCGACCGCGTGCCTGTCGCTGCTGCTTCGATTGGGCAGGTCCACCGCGCCACTCTGCACGACGGTACGCCCGCAGCGGTCAAGCTGCAGTTCCCTGGTGTGGAGAATTCCATCAGCAGTGATCTCGCGAACGTATCGCTCTTGTTGCGCGGCTCGGCTCTTCTCCCTAAGGGACTGTACTTGCAGAACACTATCGCTGTGGCGCAGCGTGAACTGGAAGACGAGTGCGACTACATCCGTGAGGGTGCCGCTGGGAAGCGCTTCCGCGAGCTCTTGAAGGATGACCCGGTCTTCCAGGTGCCACGCGTGATCGACGAAGCAACCACTGGGAAGGTCCTGACGACCGAGTGGATGAGCGGCCGTCCCCTGAGCAAGATGAAGAACATGACGCAGGAGCAGCGTGACCTCGTGAGTAGCGGAAATCTGTCAACGCTGATGGCAGATCGGAGAGAGCGTACTCCGCCTCTGCCTGCGCGAGCTCTTCGACTTCCGCTTCATGCAGACCGACCCCAACTGGGGCAACTTCCTCTTCGACGCATCGACCGGCAAGATCCAGCTCATTGACTTTGGTGCATCTCGAGAGTACACCAAGGAGTTCATGGACGGATGGTACCGCCTTCTGCAGGCGGCGCTGGACGGCGACCGCGCCGCGATGAAGACCGAGTCTGAGAGCCTTGGCTACCTCACCGGCGAGGAGGAGGAGGTCATGGTCAACGCCCACCTCGCTTCCATGACTGCTCTGGCTAGTCCATTCCAGCACGAGGGCAAGTTTGCCTTTGCTGACCAGACCATTACGGACGAGGTCCGCGCGCATATCCCGGTGATGCTGGAGCACCGTCTCACGCCGCCCCCGGCGCCGACCTACTCGCTCAACCGCAAGCTCAGTGGTGCCTTCCTCATGTGCTCCAAGCTGGGTGCAAACGTCGACTGCAAGGCTATGTGGAGGGAAGTTGCAGGCAAGTACAAGCAGGGATAGTCCCGCATGGATTCCGGCCTCTTTGCATTTATTTGTTGTGTGTATAACGAAATGCATACCGTTCACTCTCACTTCCATACCTAAACTCCCACGGTGGTGACTGCCGCGCACACGCCTTGCATAGTGAACGGGATTTTCGGAGGTAGCTTGCGGTGGCACTTTTTCTGCATGCGTTTTGGAGTGTCGAAGTCTGAACCCTTTTGTCAAGGCGACCTACTGAGCACTCCTCACCAAAACTCGCGCGACCGCCATCCCCAACCCGGTCCACGACACGCGCCAGAGTCTCGCCCGTCCCCAGACTCGCGCATTCCCCCCTCTAGACACGCCAAAAACCACGAGCAACGAGCCCGTGCCCCTCCCCATCCCTTCTACCCAACATGTCTTTCTTCGCTCGTCTCGGCGGCTCGGACAGCTCGGACTCTGGGTCCGACTCTGAGGAGTCCCTCATGTCCGGCGACGAGAAGCCCCAGCAGAGGTCTTCTATGTTCGCCCGTGGCGGCGACGACTCGGACAGCGACAGCGACAGTGACAGCGAGGAGGAGTCCCTGATTGACTCTGACGAGGAGAGCGACGATGACAGCGGCGTAAGCTTGGAGACGTGGGCGCGTGCTAACGTGTAGGGCCTGGCCAACAAGTTCTTGAAGGATGCTGTCGACTCCGATGAGGACTCTGACGATGAGGACAAGATCCGCGTCATGAGCGCCAAGGACAAGCGGTGGGTACTGCTCGATGGATGGTAGTGGTTGAGCACGGACTGACGGAGTAGCTTCGCGGAGATGGACGCTGCTATCTCGAGCATTCAGAACGCTACCAAGGCTGGCGGTGCTGCTGGTGACTGGGTTGCCGCTAGCAACGAGCTCGACAAGCTCATCCGTTTCATTACGCGCCACCAGACCCTCATGCTGTCCTCCCCCATCCCTCCTGCTGGCCACATCCCTCCCCCATTCCTTGCTACCATCGTCGAGCTTGATGAGAGCGTCAACGCTACCCTCAAGGCGGATAAGTCGGCTGCCAAGAAGATGCCCGGTAACAAGAGCAAGGCGTTGAACTCTATGCGTCAGACCCTCAAGAAGAAGACCAAGGAGTTCGAGCTTGTCTTGACCGAGTACAAGAAGGACCCGGAGGCGTACGCTGCCGCGTACGCCAAGGCCAACGTCCCTCCCAAGGTCGAGAGGGTCAAGGCCTCCAGGGAGGCTGGTGAGGGCGCGGAGGAGGACGACGCCGACTTCAAGACCATCGGCAAGGGTGGTCGCCAGCTCAACCTCACCGCTGAGGGTATTCTCAGGACGCTGCGTGACATCTTTGAGCAGCGTGGCCGCAAGAACACTGACCGTGCGGAGACTATCCGTATTCTCTCCAAGCTTCTTGAGGTCTCCGAGACTACCTACCAGAAGATCCGTGTCCTCCTTGCCCTGATCTCTGCCCGTCTCGACTACTCTACCAACCTGGTCTCCATCCCCCACGACTCTTGGGTCCTCTGCCTCCAGGAGTACGACCAGCTCATCTCGCTCCTCCTCGCCAACAAGGACTACATTGTCCAGGACAACGTTGAGGAGTACGATGACATGGAGGAGCGGACACCTGCTGGTGGCCGTGTCGCTGTTGCTGGCAACCTTGTGGGCCTGCTTGAGAACCTTGACAACGAGTTCACCAAGACTCTGCAGCACACCGACGCCCACGAGCGTGGAACCGAGTACATTGCTCGTCTTCGCGAGGAGACCCCTCTCTACGTTGCCATTGCCAAGGCACAGGCTCTGTTCGAGAGGGAACAGTGGAACGACCAGATCGCGCGTGCTATCATGCGCCGCCTGGAGCACGTCTACGCCAAGCCGGATGTCATCATCGACCACTTTGAGGCTGCCGTCAACAAGGTTGCCGCTGCCGAAAAGCTCGAGTCGAAGATCACCCCCTTCGGTGTCGAGCGTGATGCCAGCGGCCTTGTCCACCTGCTCTGTGTCCACATCTACCACTCGGACGCTCCCCTCCTCCGCGCTCGCGCCATCCTCGCCCACATCTTCAACCACGCTATGCACGCGCGCTACCACCAGGCTCGTGACCTGATGCTCATGTCGCACTTGCACGACACCATCCAGCACGCCGACGTCGCTACGCAGATCATGTACAACCGCGCTGTCATGCAGCTCGGTATCGCTGCCTTCCGCAACGGCTACATCCAGGAGTGCCAGACCGTCCTTGGCGACATGTTCGCCGGTGCCCGCACCAAGGAGCTCCTCGCCCAGGCTATCCAGCGCTTCGACAAGGCACATCAGCTCACCCCTGAGCAGGAGCTCATCGAGAAGCGCCGCCTCCTCCCCTTCCACATGCACCTCAATATCGAGCTCCTCGAGGCTGCTTACCTCACCTCGTGCATGCTTCTCGAGATTCCTCTTCTGGCCGCCACCGACAGCGAGGAGCAGAAGAAGCGCTTCTCGTCCAGGCCATTCAAGCGTTACCTCGACAACGCCGAGAAGAACGCCTTCATGGGTCCTCCCGACAACACCCGCGACTACATTATCAAGGCTTCCAAGTCTCTCGAGGCCGGCGAGTGGGAGCGTGCACGTGACCTCATCGACTCGATCAAGATCTGGCAGCTGCTCGACAACGCCGATGACGTCCGCACCATGCTGGCCCGCAAGATCCAGGAGGAGGGTCTCCGCACCTACCTCTTCACCTACGCGTCGCACTATGCGTCGGTGTCCCTGTCGCACCTTGCCGACATGTTCTCTCTCCCCCAGTCTACTGTTACTTCCATCATCTCTCGCATGATCTACACCGACGAGATTGTGGCATCGCTCGACCAGATCGACCAGGTGCTCGTCTTCCACCGTGTTGAGCAGTCCGAGGTCCAGCGCCTGGCCCAGCAATTGGCCGAGCGTTGCGTCACCATGGTCGAGCAGAACGAGAAGGCGCTCGACGTCAAGCTCGGACAGGGACAGGGCGGCGGCGACCGTACAGGACCTCGCGAGGCCGAGGGCGGACGAGGAGCGCGCCAAGAGCGGAGAGGCGGAGCGCGCGGGCGTGGTGGGCGCGGCGGGTTTGGCGGCCGTGGTCGCGGGTTCAACTCGGGCTTGGGAAGTCAACGGCGTGTGGCTGCGTAGATAGACGTCGTGGTGTAGATATTCATGCACAGTTACTGGTCAGAAACTTGCTCATGCATGTGACGCAGGATGCGGGTTGAGTGCTGACTTGCAGTGAGCATAAGACCGGTATGGACGGAAGCAGATTACTTTGTTTTGGTGGAGGTCAGTGATGATGTTCGGTCGATCGTGCTTGCGCTCTTGAGGTCATCCACACTCCGCAACTACAATCAAGATGGAAGGCATGGGGCTCCCGATGAGCTTTGGTAAGATGGCCAAAGTTCAGCAGAGCAACCTGAAGAACAAGTTGGCACAGACAAAACGCAGCGATGTACGTCTCGGCGTGTGACATGAGCTGACGCCACAGGCTGCACCGAAGGAGGTTGCGCCAGTGCCAGTGGAGGACGTTGGCCCTTCGACTTCGAAAGCAGCAGCAGAGGCTGAGAGCGATGGGGAGGATATTGGGCCAGCTCCGCCAAAGCGCAAGGCTGAGGCAGAGGCGGACGACAGCGACGACGACGACGATGACGAGCTTGCGGACGAGCCGGATCGCACACCGATCACTCATGAAATCGTTCTGAAGGACCACACGAAGGTAAGAGCCCGTGGGAGCGCTATCTTACACCAGCTCGTATCTGCTATCGCAGTAGACCCGTCAGGGGCACGCGTGGCAACGGGCGGGCACGACTACGACTGCAAGCTCTGGGACTTCGGAGGCATGGACGCCCGGTTGCGGCCGTTTAAGACCTTCGAGCCAAACGGCTCGTACTTCATCCACGACCTGAGCTACTCCCCAGATGGGAAGCAGATTCTAGTCATCAGCGGAACGTTCTATCCCAAGGTCTTCTCGCGCGATGGCGAGGACGAGCTCGAGTACATGAAGGGTGATGTGTACATCCGCGACATGAAGGTTACGAAGTGAGTCACGAGTATCGGCTGAGCTGACTGTAGGGGACATATCGCAGAGATCAACTCTGGCAAGTGGCATCCTACGGACAACCTGCTGTTCTTGACTGCGTCTAATGACTCGACGATCCGTATCTGGGATGTCACCGACCGCAAGAAGCAGAAGAGCGTGATTGTCGTGAGGTCGAAGGAGAGGGGGAACAAGACGCATGTCACGGCGTGCAACTGGAGCCCAGATGGGAATTTGATTGCTGGCGGGTGCACCGATGGCGCGTTGCATATTTGGCGGACCAGCTCGAATCTCGCGCGGCCGGATCAGAGCAACGAGGCGGCTCATGTGAAGGGCAACGAGACGACCTGTGTGGTATTCTCGCCAGACTCGAAGAAGCTTCTGTCCCGGAATCTGGATGGCACTGTGAAACGTGAGTGTTGTGAGCGGCGATTTACTGATTATGGCAGTGTGGGACGTGAAAGCACTCAAGAAGCCGTTGGCCGTGAACGCGGACATCGACAGCAGGTATCCAGAGTCCGAGGTCGCTTGGTCTCCAGATGGCAAGCATATCCTTGCTGGGACGACAGTCGACCCGCGCAATCCCGAGGCCGTGGGAGAGATCCTGTTCCTCAGCCCCGAGGACTTGAGCATCGAGCGCCGGGTACCCATCGCCAAGGGCGCCTCCGTGGTCCGGGTGCAATGGCAGTCGCGTATCAACCAGGTGAGACCTCGCGAAAGGTACCGGCTGATGTTAGATCTTTGCTACCCTCTCCAACGGCGCCGTGTATGTCTTGTACTCACCACACGCCTCGGTACACGGTGCCCTTCTGCCCTTGGCACGCATGCCCAAGAGCAAGGCGAGGGACATCGCCTACACAACCGCCGACCTGCGGCCAGTCATCCTCACGCCTGAAGGCGAGCCGATGTTCGGCGGCATGAAGCACGGCGAGTCACTGCATCAGAAGGAGAAGCGCGCCAAGAAGTTCAAGCCAGCGGAACCTCTGCAGGGTATTGGAAAGGGCGGCCGTATTGGTGCATCAGCGACTGCGGCATTCGTGCAGGAAATCTTCCAGAACCGTGTGGGGTTGGAAGACCCGCGAGAGGCACTGCTCAAGTATGCCAGTGAGGAAGATCAAGAACGCGCCAAGTATCTCGCGGACACTCCGGCGCCGACGCGGGAGGACAAGGAGGACGAGGAGTAGTCGTGCATGTGGAAAGGATGTGCTAGCAGGGGCTGGCGACGGTATGGAGCGTTGCATGGATTGATCATGCTCAACTTCCAAGTCGCAAGGGGCACGGATGTCGCTGGCGAACACACACATCGGCTCTTTGCCATCACTTTGACATTTACACCACCGCGCTGTGACCTTGGAGAACAGAGCGAGGGTGGTACACATCGTGGGAGCTAACCTCGTGAAAGCACTCTGGGCGGTATTCGCGGCAATGAGGTGTGCATGTGCTGCAGCTCCACGATGAAAGATAGCTGTGTGTCCAACACTGATCTAGCAGTGAAGTCACATGTTGTGATAACCTAAGAACAGTGTGATGCACTGATGCACTGATGACATGATGCGAAGCGTTGAACATGCAAACATTCACGTCGGGTTACTCATTTCTTCCCTTCACATTTCAGACCCACCTTCCCCACCTTCTCCACTTCCCCACTTTCTCCACCTTTCTGCGGTCCCACCTTCCCTGCCTTCTCCTCTTCCCCGCACCCCTTGCCTTCCACGCCATCCTTCACTTCAACTTCTAATCGGTACATTGACGTCCTTGACTCTTCAGCTCTGATCGTTAGTCATTGCGCAGTGTTCTGCGCCTCATGGCGACTTGGACCGATCCGCTCATCCACACCTCATCACCGCTTGCGAAGTGAGGGAACACCATGCCGGCTGCCGGGGCTGAAGGAGCAGACTTCACGCGGCCCATTCAGCTCTATCAGCAGGAGGCACAACTAGGACCTACCAGCGCAGAGGCTGGAGCCGCGCCTCGATCGCAATGGCCTCCCCAACAACAACCGCGCCAGCTTTACCCTCAGCCCTCACCAACAGCTAATGCAATGACACTCCTCCAATACTCTCAGGCATCTCGTCCGCCCCAACGAGCACAGCAGATCTCGCCCCAATCAGCCGAATGGCCTGCACTCTTGCAGCTATATCAGCGATCCCAACGGGTCCCAGCTCCGCATCAGGAGCTTCCCGGCAAGGATGGCCATTATGCCTCACCACCCACCCCGTCGCCAGTATCCCCATACACCACTGCACACCCACCTCAGCGGGTGATCTCCAACCCCAATGTCAACATGCAACCGCCTCAGACTCAACAACATGCGCAGCACGTCCGTGTTCGACCTCCATCATTGGTAGGGTTAGGTCACCCGCCCAGGTCGTATGCAGGGGTACCGCCGCAACCGCCGACATCTGCAGGTCTCCCCACCATGATCAGATCCCCGGGTCCTACGTCAAGCATCCCACACGGGCAACATCATCCACACTCACATCACCATAGCGGCCTGCAACCTGGTGCTCGAGTTATGCAGCACAACGTGCAACATCTGCCGCCTGGGCGAATGTTCAAGTGCCAGGGTCGGAAACCAGAGGATCCTGGCTTCTCGCGCTCACCATTCAATCTGAGTCTGAGTGGATGCCACTTCATTGCTGGTGGTGAGACACGGCGTGGTGCGGTCGCTGACACTGAGAAACATGTGTCGCGCAGTGGTACAGTTACGGGGGGTGGTACACTTGCGTGTTCTGTGATCGCATCTGGAGGGATGAGTAGAGCGACAGAGGAAAGCAGGGTATGTGACTGCGAAGGTACACCAGTATCTTGGTGGTCGTATCTGATCAAATTGCTGGACTATAATACATGGGTGGTGTGGTGTCCTTGCTGGTGACATAGTGAAGACAACGATGTTGCATGTGACGGGGCTAGCGTAGGCCACACTTGTTGTCCAACCATCCCAGTCCTTGACCCACTAATTTTCAGTAAATCATCGAAAATCGAGCAAATGAGGAACGCGCGGAGCACAGCTTCAACGATCAAGCCAAGAGATGCTGCCGATTCGCCAGTCCTCCATCGCCTTGTTCTGATAATTCTAGACGTGTCGTAGCCTGCCGCACAGTGCTGACATAAGTGCAACATGCGACAGACGTTCGTGTGCAGAGACACTTACTGCAGCAAAAAGATCTTCCCGTCGGAGAATCGAACTCCGATCTCCCGCGATCTTACGATTACGTAATGACAAGCGAGCATACTAGCCGTTATACGAACGGGAATGTTGTATGGTAGAAACAGACGCATGCATCGTCGCCGGGCACCCTATGAATCGGCCACTCAGGCATCCAAGGAATGGAGGGACCGCCATACATCCCAGTGCCCTCAGCAGCGTCGTAGATGCTGTTCACGCGTGGGTGTGGCAACGATAAACTGTTCTGTCCCGCGAGGCTGGTCCGTCTGCCCTCCCCCCCCGCGGAGGCTCACACCAACATCGATCGAATGTCATTAAGTTGGGGCGAAAGGAGGCGACGAGAAGCACCGTGATAGTGGCGCTTTGCGCTTGCGTTCCACCCAGTGGGGAGAGGACACGGCTTCTCCTCGCTATGGAACTTGTCACATCTGGCGCCACGTACAGACGAGCTAGACGAGAAGAGCGAGTGGTTACATTACACATATACGTTGAAATATCTCAGGCTTCTGTTCGCTTCACACCCCCGGCATTTTCGAATCCGTGTGAGGTGGCGAGACTGCCTCTTGCTGCACACTGGGGCTACCACAGGCGTCCATGTCTAGTGTACATCGGCCACAGCCGCAGACAACACCGCGCTCGGGCACTCTCTGCAGAACACAATCAGTTCAGCAGGTGTTGCCAAATCACATGCCGTCGCTCAATGACCGTGCGGTCATGCACAGCCTTCCATGGTTCCACCGTGCACCCACGGCCCCTTCCAATCACTGAGACGTTCCAGCGCAAGAACGTTCCGTGTGATGATCAAACAGTACGGTCATGCGGCGTAGCGCCGAAGAGTGAGCGGTGGGGCCCTGTTTCCCAGTTTCAACCCCAAATCTTGGTAACATCAATACAGCTCCAGGCATCAGTATGGATTCGAAAAGCAGCTTGTTGTGTAGTGTTTCGCGCACCAAAGGCGTGGCAGTGCGAACAGCATGTATGGTAAACCCGTACAAGACTATAAGAACGGTCTGCTTTTGATGGACTGCCCTTTTTCGCATTGCATTGCCATGCCACAACCTGAGTTCTGTCCCGGTGACAGAGGTCGAGGCAGAAACTACGGTGGTGTGTCCAATATGCTGCAAAGTGATGAGTGGCTGCTGACAACAGGTCAATGTTACGCTCTGCTGGTCGAAAAAGACTGCGAAATTCAAGAGAAATTCCATTGGCGCTGCCACTATTGCCGCCACCAGTGGCACGATGTCTACGACAGTGACGAGAGGGATAGCGATGAGGAGTCCAATGCCGGACGTTGATAGATGAGTCTTCCATGCGTTGTACTATGCAATTCTGCTGCTGTGTAGGCATCTGCTTCGGTCCGAGGGAGCTCTAGTGCTCGCTAAGTTGCTCCTCACAGCCGAGATCTGCAAGACCATTCTTACTACATTGTTATGTGGCTCGAAGAGACTACTTTTCCTTGATAGCTGAAGCCCTGAGATACAGACCACCGGACGATGTTTGACAGTCACTCACAGGCGGCCTGAAGACAAGGTCAGTGTCTGCCCACAAGCGAGCAACATCTCAACCCGATAGCATCCCGATACCACTAAAAGCCGATTATATGAAACAAGGCTCGCGTACAAACCCGTCGCCAGAGCTACCGCAGACTCAGAAGTTCCTTATCACTTCACGAATCAAACCCGGTCGACGTGCGCGCTAGAGTCGAGGTGGGCGTCCTTGCTCTCCTCGTTGAACTCCCTGGCAGGGACAGCCGCGCTGTTAGCCTTGCGCTCCCGGTCCTGACGGCGGTAACGGAGGCCGGCCATGATCAAGAGGATCAGGTCGGTGAAGAGGAAGAACGCGGCGATCCACCCGAAAATGGCTGAACATCATCAGCACTGATGCGTAGGTTGGGAGATTCGCAGGACTTACTGGTGTAGTACGCCATAGTCGTCTTGTAAGCCAGGTGCTTGCCTGTGCCCTCGATGATTGTGACGAGCAGGCTCTCATCGAGACCATCTGCGCTTGGCCTGGCGCTGCGCGTGAAAGTGATGTAAGTGGTTCTGTGCCTGTTAGCATGTATGCCCGGCCACGCCTCTCCGCATCTCATGCCGAGACTCACGCGATGAGCGACCCCAGCATGGCCACACACGAGAATCCAAGAAGGAACTCCGTGAACCACCTCATCTTGGCAGGCACACCCTGCCGCTGCTCAAAGTAGATCAAAATGAAGGCAAAGAACTGTTTACGGTGAGCGAGGGATATGTGCCGTGCACCTACCGAGACGCCAACACCAAGAATAGCAGCGCCGATCATTGCGCTAGCAGCGCCGACAAGATCGGAAGCATGGAGGTAACCTCCTCTAAGCATACCGGCGAGTAGCGTTCGGTTCTCGGCGAGATCGACAAGGCCTGAGAGGGAGTCAGCACCACATCCGGTGGCCACAAGCGACATGTGGATTCTCACTTTTGATGGCAAACGCTCCGGTAACTGCGGTAAAGGCTCCCGACAACGCGAGGGAGACCATCCGCAGCTTGATGAGCGTGTCGAGCTTGATGTACTTGTGGATCATGGCTGCTGAATCTGACAGTTGCTTTCTGGAAACGGCAGGGGCGGACCAAGATATCTGAGTGAAGAGTCTGGCTATATAGCGAACCGTTTTCCGGGTCAGATGATGGACCCATCAAGCGAAAAGAATCAGACGCGCTCTCAGCTGCCCGTAAATGCCAAGACTCCTGAGAAGACTGGTTCATGCAGTGAGCGGCAGAGTACAACCGGTGAGGCTGCAAGGCGGCGGGGTCGTGGGATCTGCTAAAGAGCTTCATGGAGGGCGCGAGGGCAGAAGAGAGAGGGGGATATGGTCAGGCTCTCTCTCTCTCTCTCTCTCTCTCGCTCTGCTGACGGATGTGGCTGCACGCACCCACCGCAGGCCGTAGCATGAGCGCAAGCATGTGACATTTGTCTCGTGCGATTCAGGTGCGGCGGTGTTGCGCGGGAGTGCTCTCGGCGGGCAGCTGGCAGTTGGCGGCGACTCGCGAGAGGGGCAGAGCAAGAGTATTTGGGACTACCAGCTGTCGCCGATCGGGGGTACGATGTCTTGGCGCCACCAACCGCCGACATTCATCTGGAGACGCCTCGGCATCCCTGAGGGTCCCCGCGCGGCCGCACAGCCGAAGCAAGGGATTCTAGACTTCCGAAGTTTAAGCCCCCCCTCCCTCTCTCCCCCGCCTCGGCCCTGCCCTGCTGCACATCATGGACAGCATTGCGGCAGGTGTTCGGCATTTGAATGCCCAGTAATTCCAAGAGGTCCAAGATATCCCATCCATTCACCCACAAAGCCGTTAATGTCGGGTCAGCTGGACGATGCCTGCAACAGCACAAATGACTGCGACAGGCATACAACATGTAGATGCAAGCTTTTCGGTTACCAGACTTCTGGACGTTGTTCTGATATGCAGTTTGTATGTGGCTGCCCTTTCCAGAATCGCGTACAACTAGCGCATCCAAAAGATGAGACCCCGGGGGGAAGCGTGAGGTGATAGCCGCCCGCAAACGGACATTTTGCACGGGAGCGGCTATTGTGAGAGGCGCTAGTGTGACGAGAGAGAGCTCTCACACCCAGTTCACCCAGCCGGGCGAGTTCCGTGCGGTGTTTAGCGATGAGTTGTGGAGAAATCGTGCCTGCTTTGCCTATGAACCAGAGCACCCAGAACATATTCGGGCTTGGCTGGAAATCTCCTCTGCGTCAGGCTGCTGTTGTTCTTCATGCGCATCGGTGCAAGGCAATGGACACCTCATGGGCGGAGGCCCGTTCCTGGATACGAGTTGCAGGAAGCCACCGATTGAATTCAAAATCACGTAACGGACCGGGTCAACGTGAACTGACATGTGGAGCATCAGAGTAAGGTAGTACGAATCGACGATCCGGACCAAAACAATTCGGTAATAGATATAGGTGATATGCGAGACAGGCTAGACAGGCATGCATGTCCATGCGGCAGCACAGCGATGGGTTTCGCCACTCCAGTTCAACACCGGTCTGCAAGGACTTGTGCGTCCTGATTTCCGCTAGATGGGACGGTTGAGCGCTGATGATTCCCACTGACTCACTTCGCTCTGCGCCACCCGTTATCGAGCGGAAACGTACTGAACTGGCATTGACGGATAGCTCAGCACGTTGGCTCGGCTCAGGTGCAGTGAGGCGTTTACGTTAGACATCAGACACCGGCACAACTGCCAATAAGGTTCGTCGATGGCAGATTAGCAGTCTGTGCCTGCGGCAGCAAGTCGTCCACTGTAGGCCAAATCTGGTGGCGAACTCACAAGTACTACTGTCAGTCGACATCGGTTTACTTCACAGCTCCATTGAGTAGTCCAGTACTACGATGCCATCGAGGCTGCGTTGCGGAAATCTACCTACTTACCCCTGCAGTCTGAGAGGCCGCCTGTTTCGTGTACTAACCCGGTCATATTTACATTATTTCTATCTGCGTGGTGTGTTTGTCCATCACAAGAAGCGATGAGATTGGGAAGATGAAAAGACCTCACAGCCAGCTTGTCGACGGAATCGACCCCACACTACCTAGCTGACCAACTCCTCATGAGATCCTCCCCTCCAAGATGTTACGATCCTCTGCGTGGATCCTGTAAGAACGTTAGGATTGCAACACTAACCGACAGCCTACTGCCTTCCGATACCTACCCCTGATGGGCTACTATGTGGCAATTGCGGAAAGTATTGCCCAGACTATAACTCGAGCGAGTGCTCGGGCTCGCGAGAGGGTGTTAATCGAGGGAGTGGGTCATACTCAATGCTCTGCAGCTGACGCCAGAGCTGTGTCTGAGCGTACCTACGGGTCACGGAACCGAGATTTGCATTGTCTGTGACAAGGTGTTCCGCGTGCAGTCTACAGACTTCTCATATTACTTCAATGCCGACTGAACAGACCCGGGAAGGCCGAAGTGTTCGAAGATCCCGATGATCTGCCGGACATCTATGTGATCCGCCATATGTGGAGGACACGCCCATCCATCACCCAGTAGAGTGATGGATATGGTGATGCCCCGCACAACTCGCCGCCGCCTCATCAAACAGACAATGGACTGCTGTGCCGCTCCTACGCCGAGCCAGACAGTGTTTCCTTGTCTGATACTTTTGATTGATGTTGCCGAGGGGTCTGTCCTTCAGACTGCCATCAGTGGCTGACCATCAGCGCCGTCCGCTTCCACATATCTGGAGAACACGATCAGCGGCAACAGGGTTGCCACCACTGTTCACTGTTTTGTCCCTTTGCCACCATGAGCGCCACTCAACCATTATGCCCTGCCTATCGAATCTCTGGATCTGGTAATGGTAAGAACCGAAGCCTTCCTACTCCTTGATTTTGCTGACAGCAGATCGATGTACACCCACCAAACGACCTAATGGACTGTTCTGTCACCATTGCCACAGACGGCTTCTGGACCCAGTCCCAAGCCTGTTGTGCACTGGTAACTTTGCGGGCCAGAACGTTCGGAGTAAGGCTCTTGCATTGGTTCCGCCACACTGACAGCAGTGTTGTGTCTCCGTGAACCGACCGGAAACGGCGAGTACCAGTGCGCATTCTGCGGTGAGTCTTCGACCACAGCGGAATGAGACGTTATCTGGTTGTGAGATAAGGAAAGCTCCTCACAGGTTTTCAATCAGCTTTCGTGAAGTAGAGCACCTTGAGTTCTCAACGCTTGGGCCGTGCATTCGACAGAACAACTGCAGTACTGATTCTCCATGCAATGTCATGTAACCTGTACTGTGCAGTAGGATGTCTGATATTGAAGCCAATAGAAGATCTCCTCATTCGTCCATGGTGCTTTCTTCCGGGAGCCATATCAGTGCATGCCTTACTGCTCAAAGTATCAGGAATGGGTCCATCATGGGTTGCCTTAGACGCAGACTACCTGACCCTCAGCGCGCAGAAAGGATGAGTTGCGAATCCAAGATCACGTGGGAGGACGACCGACGGGCCCGACGGGCACATGAAGTCATGGAGTAGCGATGAGATTAGCGACCGAGATGCGGTCGCATGATAGAGAGCCAAGAAGATCAGAAAGATCTACAGTACATACTGAGCGCCTCCAATGTGGCAGAAGGTGACATTCCTCGATGACGGGAGATTTGGCAGCCAAAATAGCTCGTGTCGAGAATCAGCTCCATACGCGAATCGCTACCCTCATAGAAGGCATGCCCATCTCGGCGATCGGTGCCGACATCGATATCGTTCGGCAGAGATGCCGCACAGAGTCGCAATCTCCTACTGTTCTGGCGGCCTCTTCGGCAGAACCACTGCAGTGATTCTTTTGCGCCCGGCTTTATTTGGACTGTAGCACGGACAAACAGGTGGACAATATCATTCTTCGACATCAACGAGCTCACCCCATTCTCTTCCAACGCAAAAACATCGGACTTGCGAGCAATTACACAAGCAGAACCACCACCTTGAATACAGTCTGTTGATAGTTGCTATCTCTCTATATTAACATGGATCGAAGAGATGGTAATACTTCGGGACCCATCCATCTGACCGGGGGTACTACCGCCACACTATTGCGGACTTTGTCGTCCTCCAAGCATAGCGAGCTTAAGTCCAGCGACCCACAGCCCGACACCAGTGATGCCGTACCGCAAGGACAGGCAACCATTGAGCTTCCTCGATGGCGCTTCTGGGCAGTGTTCTGCTCTATCCTCCTTACCGTGTTTCTCTTTGCCCTCGACCAGCTCATCGTTGCGACTGCAATCCCGAAGATCACCGTACAGTTTCACTCGCTCACCCAGCTCCCTTGGCTTGCCTCCGGCTTCTTGTGAGCAAGATGACTTCAGGACCGAGGATGAGCTAACAATCCAGTCTCCCACTCTTCGGGCTTAACCTGATCTATGCGCAAGCGCTGGAAATCTGTCCTTCCAAGCACGTTGTCATGTTCGCGGTCGTAGTCTTCGAAGTGGGATCACTCATCTGCGGTGTTGCACCCAACATGGAGGTTCTCATTCTGGGCCGAGCAGTCGCCGGTGCCGGCGCTGCAGGCATCTTCTCCGGCAACATGGTCGTGGTGGCGGAATTGACCCCGCTGCACAACCGTGCCGCCTACTTCGCTTATCTCGTGAGCCTTGTCTCCCCATCTCTGTTCCGGTAGTAGCTCACTCTCAGGGCATATGTTTTGCAGTCGCATCGGTCATCGGTCCTCTGGTAGGAGGCGCATTTGCAGATCATGTCTCGTGGCGGTGGTGCTTCTACATCAACCTCCCCTTCGGAGGCGTCGCCCTTGCCTGCTACGCTGCGTTTCAGCCCTGTGTTCCTCCCATGGGCCGCCGCACCACATACAAGGGATACTCGTGGGCCATGTTGAAGCAGTTTGCCATGCTAGACTGGGTGGGTGCCGCGCTCAGCATGGCGTGGGCGACATGCCTAATCCTGGGTCTGCAGTATGGAGGCGTGACAAGGAAATGGAACGACGGCAGTGTCATCGCCCTCCTTGTCCTCACTGGTGCATTCATCCCCATCTTCCTTCTGTGGGAGTGGTTTGTTGGCCCAGAACACCAGATGTTCAAGTTCCACCTTCTTCGCAGCCACACGACATCGGCATCGGCTGTGACCCTTTTCTTCTTGTTTGCGGTCTTTATGATCGATGTGTACTACGTAAGGCCGACGCTCGAAGCTTGCGCTGACGTGCTAGCTCTCAGTGGGCTTTCAAGCGGTGTACCACTTCTCAGCCACCGACGCCGGTATCCGCCTTCTCCCGCTCATATTCGTCCAGATTGCATTCCTCGTGATTTCTGGGCGTGTGCTGATCCCCCGCCTGCGCCGATATAAGTGGGTCATCACTGCTGGTCCAGCCTTTCTCGCACTAGGATCAGGACTGCTGTACACAGTCAAGTACGGTACTCCCGTTGCCAACATCTACGGCTTCGAGGTCCTTCTCGGCATCGGGATCGGGCTATGCCTGCAGAATGCAATGCTTGCCGTTCAATACGACCTCAAGAACAGGCCGCACTTCATCTCGGCCGGCGTTGGCCTCTGCACATTCCTGGGCTTCATGGGGCGCATTGTCGGAATATCGCTCGCCAGCTCGGTGTTCCAGAACATGATCCAGCGAAACCTGCACAAGTACGCTCCCCAAATGCCACAGACCTTTGTGAAGGCTATTGTCAACGATGCCACTGCCGTTTGGACAACCGTACCAGAGCAGTTCCGGACGTCGGCACTCATCGCCTACACCGAGACTCTGCGCGTGGTGTTCATCATCGGTGTTCCCATGAGCGTACTGGCAGTTGTGTCCGCTCTCTTTATTGTGGACGCCAAGCTGCCATCAAAGGAGGAGGAGGCAGCTAACAACGAGGCCCTCAAGGAGAAGGAGGCTCGAGAGGACGAAGCTGCTCACAAAGGCCGGGATGATGCGGCGGCCGCAACACTGCCGACTGTGTCCAAGGAAGCCGGATCCCAGGTGTAGCGCAGGGGGTCTAGGGGAAGTGATCTTTGCGAGACAAAAGGGGCCTTGTAGATGAAGTAGCACTACTCATATGGAGCAAGCCGTTGGCAACGTTGTGTAAGTCCTAAGCGGCGTACGAGGCATCGGTACAGAGGGGTTTAAGGTGACGTGCCTGGAACCAAACAAATCCCGCGATCGCATTGATCGCCCCCTGTCTCACTTCTGCTTCGTTGATCGTTGAGCATTTGTTGTAACTATGTTATACGTCTCTGGACAACCACGCAGACGCAGGAACGTTCGTAGCCTTCGCTGCTTTTGTTATCAGGTGCCAGCTCAACGTATACATATGCGTTAGTACCAGTGCACAGGGTTATCCCTGCAAGAGCAATCCATCTTGACAGCTACTACAATCATGTCTGAGTCTGAGTCTACCAGGTCAGAGACGATCAGGTCAGAGTCGACCAGGTCAGAGTCAGAGTCAGAGTCAGAGTCAGACTCCAACTCCGACTCCGTTGACTCCGACTTCCCTCGCTTTCTTAGGTTCATATGTACTGGCGACGAGAAGAGTGGCAACCGAGGCAGTGAGTTGCACCCTCGTTCCTGCTGACTTCAGAGTGGTGCTTCGCAATCGAGGTAGTACTGCAGGAGAGTAAGGTCCTCAGATGTAAGTTTTGTCGTCTTCAAGTCTGAGAAATGATGGACTGCCGCGCGCAGCCGTACCGCCCCTGAGTGATGCTGGCTGAGAACCACTCTATTGTAGTTAGGAAGCGTACATGGCTATGGAAACGTCTTTTAACGCCCCTACCTCACGTCTGCTTCTGGTTCGAGTATTGTCAAAATGTTTATTGGTTCCCGGACGGAGGAACTCAGCAGCAATGAAACGCTTTCCGGGATCAGGCGTGAGCGATATATAAGTGGTGGTTGCGAGGGATATTTCCGCAATGACAACAGCCCACAATGATGCCTGGTAACTACTACAAAACCATCTGCACCGGTGATGAGGCTGGACGCAACAGAGGCAGTAAGTCGCATCGTTGTTCCTGCTAACTTTAGACTTTTGCCTCGCAGGCTACATCACGGTACAGGGAGTGCAGGTACGAAGGTGCAGGTACTGTCGTCTGCAAATGTGAGAGGAAACGCGGAACGGACCGGCATACGCCTCAGCAAGAGGAGAAGTGGAGACTGCTGTTCGTTCCGCCGAAGTCTTGAAAACAGGGAGAGGAATAAAATCTAACCGTTTGCGTTCTGGAGCGTTGTGAAGCATTCCCTGCGTCCTTCTGTAGTGTCACGATAAATATGAACTGGAGATTGGCCTGAGCAGCTGCATGGCGCGTAGTGCGTTGCACCAAAGTCAGTGCGCCCTGGGGTCTATAGCGACCCAACCGAGAATGTGGACCCACTTCGTGACGCCGTGTGGACATGCATGCATAGTGATAGCATAAGCAATCGGCTTACGCCCAATGAGGACATGATGAAGCTCGATTCCTGTGAGGCTCTAGTCAAGTGCCCTGCGGCTGAGCACATTGCGGATCTCCCTGTGCTGTTCAAGCCAAGCTGGGAAGTCTGACTGCTCCAGCGCGATGCCTTTCTCCTTCGACTCTACGAGGAAGTTGGCAAGAACGATGAGTGTACCGTCTTACGTTAGCTTTGTCAGAGAGATGACGCACAGCGATAGAGGTAGTTCACGCCCTGGTGAAGTAAGGTGCTGTACTTGGCTGATCCGGGCTCCATCGCTGCCACCTTCAGTTTGAAGCTGCCGTCAGTATGGATAGTCACCATACACCCACTCGTAGACCGCCTTGCGCAAGTTCTGAACGCCCTCCATGGCGTTGATGGTGTTGTCTGTCAGGCGTTTGGCTTCTGCGTAGGTCAGCGCCAGACTCGAACCTTAACGCACCCTTGCCGTGGCTCAAGACCGTCACGAGCTGAAGAATGGTCTTGTATTCACCTGACGTCAGCCAAGCAGCAAGTGAGACCCACCATTTAAGTACTGCGTCTCTTCCTGCATGTCATCTTCAGATTCGGAGTCCTCATCGTCGGACAGGATGCCATCACATGTGTTCTCCAAGGTGATCCGGGCAATGAGTGAGGCGGCAATCATGCCCGTGGTAGTGCGCCCGCGCCCCATCTGGCAGTTGAAACTGATGTCAGTCCGATCACCTACATGGCTTACACCAAGTCATCATCCTCCTTGATACCGATCGCCACCCGCTGCACGATCTGCTGCAAAGCCCCGGGAAGAGGTGCCTGCTCGTCCGTGATGGCAAGTCGCAAGTAGTCAACATGGTAGTGCTCCCGGATGACTTGGTCATACAGCTCGCGAGGGGTCATGACATCGGCTGGGTCGACGTCCTCCCAGATCGGTACCACCTCGTAGTTTCCTGGCTTCGTCTCCATCTCATCATGCAGGAGCATCTTGCCATCATACTGCTTGATCTCCTTCAGTACGTCTTCTTTCAGTTGCAGCTCCATGCGTTCAACAACGGCGGCTGTAACACCGGTAGTCCTGGGGAGAAATGAGCATAGTCCGGCGGAAGCTTCGATACGCACTCGACATTGGTAAGCGGCTTGTTGACAAGCCGCAGCACATGTGGTCGCGAGTTCACATAGAGGACTGGCTCCTAAATCGATCAGCTTCTACTTCGAAGGTACGTACCTCTCTCAGAGAAGTCCACATGACCTGCCTGTCGCCGCCTGGCCCGGCGTCCATCTTCTTCAGTGCGTTTCGGAGTCCGTCGGCGCTCGGCATGCTGCTCATCAGCTAGATCTTACCAATACCAACCCAGTGCCGTAAACGAATCGCTCCCGCTGACCGCTGGGCGGGCCCTCACAAAGCAGCGGTACCTTGCGATAGTTGGCAGCCCCCTCAACGCGACTGCACGTCAGTCATCGTCCATAAACATGCTTACTCAGGCAAACTCTGCTTCTGTAGGCCAAGGAAGAAGTCAGACTTCAGTATGGTCTGCGCTGACAGAATCGCCCCCATGCGGTTTGCGACGACATTGTCCACTTCATCCTCGAGCTTGAACGTTAGCCGAGTCGGCATCGTGACTCACAGCCATGCCAGTAGCTGGCTCTGTCCTCTCCAAGGGCGTCAGGCTGTTCAAGCCACCCTGCTTGAGTTCATTCTCCAAGGTCTTGAACACTGGGAAAGTCAGTCATCGCTGTGAGATCACGCGTACCTGGACGGTGCTTGACAAACTGCTCAAACGTGTAAGCCTCCTCGTCGTCAGGCTTGGTGTCATCCAGGTACGCCTGGAATACAATGAGGTGGTAGTAGCGTTGAAGACTGTGAATACCTGGTGCGTCAGCGCGAACCTGGCCTCAATCTCACCGGCTTCTATGGCCCTGTTGCGCTCCGCTTCGGTCTTCGCCCCCTCTGCACGATCACGGCAGTCTTCGATAGCGTCACGCAAGTTGAAAGTCGCCGACGTGCGGTCAATAGCCTCGTCCACGACCTCGGATGTCAGCCTTGATCATGCACAGGGGCCTCACCCTCTTGACCTCCAACCCATTGCGAATGACGCGCAGGCAGCTGTTGATGATCTGCCAGCTTGTCTTGGATACGCCGTGCGAAACCAGGCTCTTCCTGGATGCATTTCGTCGTGCAGTATGCGTGGGAGGCCGTGAGTCCTTCTCACGCCTGAGCCAGCACTGGACCAGAACGACAATGGCGGCAGTGTTGGCACTACGCCCTCGTCCCAGCTGATCGTTGAGAACGACTGCAGTCTTGTCCATATCGATTCGCATACAGACATCGAGCAGTTGCGTGACATCGTGGAACTGTTTGTCAGCTTTCAACATGGCGCCAGCACTCACATCAGGCGAGGACTCCGAGGTGATAGGAAGGCGTTCGAAGACAAGGTCGACCACGTTGTCCTGCATGGCAACATCGTCCATCACTTCCCGAAGAGAGTCCACATCCCCTTTGTTGACCTTCTCCCACAGCGGCACGACCCGACCTTGAGAGTCCTCAGCATGGAGAAGAAGACTACCATCGAACTGGGCAAGCTCCATGATGACATCGCTCTTTAGGCGTTCCTCTAGCATCTCCAGTCGTGCTGGCGAGACACCAGAGTAGTCTCGCATGTTTCGCAGCGCAGTGGTGTCACGACGCAAGCAGTATGGTGCGCCTTGAGTCAGCTCACGCTCTGTTTCGTAAACCTACCGTTGATCATGACCAGGGGCTCCTCCCGTAGACAGATCCAGACGACCTTCGTGACTTCCGGGGAGCGCTCCTTCACTATGCCCAGGATGGTCGTGATTGCCTCCTGCGTTGGCTGCCCAGTCGTGTACACTTTCTCTCCCTTGACCTGACGGAAGCCGATGGCGCCACGGACCCCATCTGTGGAAGCCGCAGTGTCGGCGATCCAGAGGTCGCGCTTGACCAGGGTGCTAACGGTCAGCGTCGATCACGTCGGCGACTCACGATGCCCTCAGCATTATTCCATTCCTGTTCTTGACCACATGCTCCGCCCATTCGTCGCCAAGAACCTTGCCGCCTTCGAGGTCGACGTCCGACCCGTTCCTGCGAGCCACACGCCTATCGCCCAGGTCCACGGATCGTGAGACAATGCTCAGGTCGTTGATAGGGGCAAAGGCAAACAAACGGTCTCCCCAGCGGCGCCGCAACATCTTGATTTGGCTAAACGGTTAGGTCCTGAAACATACGATCACCCACTTCCATATCTCGGGACGGCTCTGCAGCCATGCAGAGAACTTGACGCCGGCCATCATCCCGACATCGCTCTCAACATATGCAGCAAAGACGATCAAGTCGAAATACTGCTCCAGCTACAAATCAGCAGGTATTCAACGGAGGTACTCACAGAACGAATGGCCTTGTCGAGGTACATCTGCCCGTGTTTGTCGTCCCGCGAGACCACACTGTACTTGATCCGGTACTCGATGACGTTCTCGCGGAGGTTGACCACGGCATCACAGTTGTCGATCACAGTGTCGACCAGCTGCTTCTCCTCCCTACCGTGATCGAGGATGGATAGGAGCGACAGAACGATTTGATAATCGCCCAGATATGCTCGCCTCAGAGACTCAAGAAGGTTGGGGTGATGAGACAGTAGGTCAATAGCCGCGGCTGAACGACGAGACGGGAGGTCTTCTATTAGCAAGAACATCATTGGTACTTACTCTCGTCGAGCATTCGGGTAACCTTGAGCAGAGAGGTATTCAGCAACTGTTGTCGGGATGCTTGTTGCAAAATCTGAGCTGCCTGCGGTGTGGAAGACGACGGCTGATATCAGTTTCCAGTGGCCGTGGCGACTCACAGTGGAGAATCCAGACCCGTTACTCAACGGGAAGGGATCTTCCAGACCCCGATGGAGATACTGGGCTCGACGCACGAGGAGTGCCGCACACATGGCGAATGTGGCTGCACAGTTAGTAGGACCACGGCATAAGACTTACTTCGCACAACCCCCATGCCGCAGTTGAACACAAGGGAGGTGTTGAGCGGGTCTACATCCTTCAAGCGGGAGACGTAGGCGTCCAAGTAGTTGTCCTGCGAGCGTCAGAAGGTGTATGTATACTGACATACCTCAATAGGGCGGTCCGGAGCGACAGGAATACGCCAGTAGTCGACGCGCCATCCAGCATTCTTCACGTCCTCGAAGATCTCGCGTGGGGTACGGATAGTCCGCTCGTCGACTGCGATCCAGCTTGGGACGATCTCGCCATTCTCCAACTCGTCATGACAAACAATCAATCCACCGTACCGCTTTGCCTCTTCAAGAATGTCAAGCCTCAGACGCTTCTCGATGTCTTCAAGATTGTCTGCCCGGTCGGAGAGCGCGAGGGTCTGAAGAGGCGTCACCGCGTCGCGGAGCACATAAGGACGGCCAGAGCTGGAGTCAGACACAGGGTTCCTGCTCGTTAACGTACATGTATACTGCAGGTCAGCATTGCGTGCTTATGAGTACTCACCAAGCGTCTCCTCGCGAGTACTGAACCAGTTGGTATGGCCGTCCGGCTCTGCCACAGATGCGCTGGAGCGCCTTCGACCCAGTGAGAGCGGCATATCCGGGCCGCTCTCGCCATCACTATCATTCTTCACGGGAGGCTGCTTTGGCTGGCAGGACAGGATCGTGAGGATAGACTTTAGGCCTGGCACAGTCGGCTGTGCCACACCCCAGACATTGAGCCCCTCTTCATTCGGTCCGCGGAAGTTTGGCGCGCCTTGCACGTTGAGATCAAGGTCGAGTGCCCGCCCGTTGGGATAGTGGTCTGCTATCAGCGCTCCGTGACTCTAGCCAATCCCCACCAGTCTTCAGAATGAAACTACTGTCAGCGGTGCACATCTTGCCACTCACCCCCTCGCCAGAACGCCACCCGCTCGGCGCTTGACGACAGCGTCAACATCGATGCGCAGCTGAGCGGCGCGCCCAATAGTCCTTGGTCGCGATGCAGATCGTCTAGAGCTTGGTCCATTGTCGTCGTGGGAATTGGAACGGAAGGAGGACGTGTGCGACGGTCGACCTGAGAGGGGTGACGGCCGCAGTGGCACGTGCGAAAGCAGGGTAGACACCATTGGCGGTGATGTGCTCTCAGTCCCAGGCGAGGAGGACGAACGCTGAATGGGCGGTCCTGGTATACTTAAGCCTGACATGATGAGAAGAAAGTGATTGGGGACGGCGGCAAGAGTAATCTGTCACCTCGCTGGACGATGCGGGAACGGCAACACAGCGTGCGAGCATGTGAGTGGGGGTGTGTCAACAGACGGCCGATGTCATCGGTGAGACACATGTATCAGTGGAACCGACATTAATCCGGTGCCTAAATGCGACCAATCGCGACCTAAATAGACAATCATTCCGCGTGTTCGACTGCCGTGTGATGCCCATGCAAGCATGTCGACATGTGGACGGCAGGCAGCAGGTCATGGCGCTAGTAAGCGCGGGGTACAAAATTGCAATCCATCCCGTTTGTCACCAGATACATGCCAGTAATTGATATGATAGAGACAACAGTAGTGTTATAATGTGGGGGTCACGACGAGGAGACACTACTTAAGCAGACTCCTTGACCTCCTCCTCCTCAGCTGGGCTGTCGGCCTTGTCCTCAACAGCCTCGGCCGACTCGTCCTCGGTGGCGGCAGGCTTCTTCTTCTCCATCTTGGCCACAAGCTTCTCGACACGGGCAATCTCCTCCTTGGTCTTGGTCTCAGAGTTGGCCTGGAACCATGCCTTCTTGGTCTCCAGGTCGGTAACGGTGCGCTGGATGTCGTCCTTGCTGGATGGTGGGGAGATTCCAAACGAAAGGAGAGCGGAGAGCAGGTGCATGGGGAGGTTGACGGACTCGTTAGCAGCGCTGGGCGTAGCTGAGCCAGAAGTGGCTCCAGACGCGGCGGTAGCGCCGCCCTTCTTGCCGCCCTTCTTCTTCTTGCCTCCAGAGCCACCGAAGAAGCCCTCGAGGTCCTCCTCCTTCTTCTTCCTGATGACCAGTCCCTCCAAGTCGTTTGACACCTGGCGGATCTCAAGAGCCTTGACACCAGCAAGGACCGGCTGGTCCTTCTTCGCAGCACCGGCGCTAGTCTCGGGAGCCTCTCCGGCGCCGTACTTGCCGCCAAAGTAGTTGATCAGGATGTGGCAGTCCTCGATCTCAGCCGCATACGCTGGCAGCTTGGCGTCCTCGCGCATCTGGGCGATCTCCTCAGTGCGACGGGCCTCGTCCTCCTTGGCCCGCTCAGCCTTGTACCGGTCGTTGCGTGCCTGGCGGATGGCCTGGATCTTCGCGTGGTACTTGTCCTTGGCGTCGTGGAACGCCTGCGCAGTCTCGCGCTTCTTTCCGTAGAGGTCATCCTATCATTAGCTACAGAGAACGATGACAAGAACTCACCAGCTGCTTGGACAGTGCGGTGCGCTCGTCGAAGAGCTTGTTGCGCTCCTGGTACGCCTTGTCGCCCTCGGAACGGAGGCCGTCCATCTCCTTCTTGAGCTCGTCAAAGCGTGCGGACACCTTCTTGGCCTCTGGGTCGTCGAGCTGCTTCTTGAGCTCGTCAATGCGGGCCTTGTCAGCAGCAATGGCCTCCTCGGAGAACGACGAAGCCTCCAGAGTCTTGCGCGCGCGCTTGAGCGTGGTGATCTCCTGCAGCGCCTTCTTCTCGTCGACGAGCTTCATAGTTCCCGCCTCAACCTGGGCATCGAGGGAGCTAGTAGTCAGCAATTGCTCTGTGCAGGCAAGCCAGAGTCAGGGCCACTCACCGAATGCGCTCCTCGAGCTCTGCGACGTTCTTGATACCAGTCTTGGCGCGCTGTGCCTGAACATCCTTGATCTTCTTGTTGAGGGCGTCCTGGAGCTTCCTCAACTCGTCGAGGAGCTTGCCGCGCTCGGCCTTGAAGCCGCCCTGCTCGGTGCGCAAGGCGTCCATCTCGGCACGCACTTGGGATCGGCGGTCGTTGCCCTGCGGGGCCTTCGACAGCGAGATCCTGGAACGCACGCCGTCCTGGTCGTTAGCATCTCCCTCTATACTGCGCCCGTCATACTCACAAGCTTGGCCTTGACGGCTGCGATCTCAGAGTTGATCGCGTCCTGCTCGGCGTTGTACTTTTCCTGGTCTGGCTTGCCCGAGAACTCATCCCCAGCGGCCGCCGAAGCGGAGCCCGCGCCCGCAGCCTTGCCGTTCGAGGCGGGGGCGGCGGGGAGCTTGGGGCCGGGCTTTTGAGAGGCAGTAGTGGGCGGCATAGTGTCCGAGACTAACTGCACAGAGCTGATAGGAGACGAGGAAAACAAACAGGTCGGCAAGACCGAGTGGTATCGACTTTCCTCCAGGCGCGACACAACGGGCCGCCGACCCTGACGAGACCGACGTGGAACGGGTGTGGCGTGCCTGGCAGCTGGATCGCTATCGCGACGGATATGAGCGAGTACACATCTGCAGTCCGGCAAGTGTACGCGAGGAAAGCGTTGCAATGCACAATGCATGATACAAGGTTGCAGACTATGATAAGGGTATGCTGTAGCTACTGTCCGGTGACCGTGGCGAGGATGCGAGTCGGATTCTGATCGTCAATAACACGCCAGTTCACACCACCTACTTGGTCGTCGAGCCATTGCCAGAACATGACATTTTCCCCGCCTAAAGCCTTCATCTGCTGATAGCAACGAGCAAGCATGCTGGGCTCCATGTATCTTCAATTAGCGTAGTACTCTCGCTTCACGTACCCCGAGTATGCCTCAGTGTGGTAGAGAGGTTTGCCGAGGACGAGCTTACTCCATGGCACGCCCTGTTTGTGGATTTCGGCCAAGGCAGTACCAGGATAGCAAGAGGAGTAAGGTGTCGTAGTGACAATGCTCTGAAGAATAAGATATCATCCACGGTAGAGACTCACTGCACAGTCTTGGTAGTCTGTTCCCTGGTTATAGTACTGAAGGTTGTAGAAATCGACAGTCTGGCCGTACGCTTTATCAAAGACGCGGTAGTATCCCATATCGTCGTCCAGGGTGGTGAACCAAGGAGACAGCGGCGCTGTTGTCAGCACACCTGGGTGTGGCGAGCTTGCGACTTGCCATGAGAGATCAGATGGTTGGGGAGACGCGTGCGTAGCTCTAGATGGAAGGCTGGTCATGAGCGCTGACTGCATGCTGCACCAACCAGTGATCCAAGCCAGCGCAGTCAGGTTTCTAACGGCAGCGAGATCTTCATAGTCGACATCCACGCCGTCAAATCCATAGGCCAGAGTGAAGGTGGCTACCTCCCGAGCAAAGGCCACTGCGTCCACGCCATAGGTTGTAGGTTGATCAGAAATTAGCCACGCGCTCATCTCACTGTCATACTCACCCTCACTGCCAAAGACAGAGAACATCACCGCAATACCCCGAGCATGGTAACCATCCAATATGATTCTGCGAATAGTAGGATTCAGCCTCGTCCACTGAAGAGCCACCTGCTATCAGCTGAGCAGTCCAGCCACCCACATCCGCAGCACCAGGCATGGACGCGTGTTGCGTCAGGTACACGTGAAGGATGACGCGGTTAAAGCCTCCCATCTGCGCTGCTGTGGGGAAGCCGCTGTTCCACCACACTGATGTCAATGGTACGGAACGGCAACGTACGACCAGTATAGATGACCCGATGAGGGTGGGTATAAATAGCCCTCGGGCTGCCGGGGAGTATCTGGGTTTGGTTTGCCAGGCGGTAAACGGATGTGTTGCCTGTGTCCACATGTATCGTGCCCGTAGGCGGGAGCCATGGTCGAAACCGCTGGGCCCTACACCTCTCCTGCTGCAGCCTGCCAGGGCGAAGTGGCCGGGTCTCAACGTCCAGCCTGAGCGATCAGCTGATAAGATCGACAGTGACGAACCAGAGCGTTGTGGCTGCGATCTGACCCGTCATCAGCAGCACAGCTGCAGAGAGAAGGTGGAGCATTTTGGAAGGCTGGTAAAGTGAGTCGAAGTATGGGGTGATGAGTAGATAACGGGTACCCGTGAGGTGGGTTTAAAGTTTATTAGTGCTATGTCATACGTGCGAAGTTGGAGTGGACTTACCGATGTTTCCCCTGTGTTCTCCACTTGCTGAGTGGGTACTGGCAACGTGCGCCGTTTGATCACCGCCTTGAGGTGCTTGCTGTGCGCAGTGTCCCTCATTCAGCGTGAGATGTTCGGACAGACTTTGCCCAGGGACACGTAAAGAGGACCAACGAGGGATAGTTGTCTTCGCCTCACTTCTCTGACTGTGCCTGGCACAGCTTCATCCTTCTCTTTCATCTGTTATAAACAGGTTAGTGTATGCCACGACTGATGTGAAGAGTAATTCACAGCCAAGAGATGCCTCGAGCCGAAAGGGTGATGTGAGATCGTGTGCCTGGGACCGAGTGCGATCTGCAAGTCACACATCGAGAATGCCGAGATCGAGCAGCTGGTGTGAACACCTTAGTAATGGGGTTCAATTGACATCAACGTGAGCGGTTACGACCTTCAAGAATAGCTGCAGTGAGCGCCGGATAACGTTACAGGATGTACATCAGTTGCCGCTCGCACTTCGAGGGCATTACATTACTATTGCGCCACAACCTCCAACCCCACGTCGATGACCGGCGGCGAGTCAAGGAGCTCGATATTCGCACCACCGATAGACATCCTGCCTTCTCGGCCTGGCCTGGAATTCCTCCACGACCCATTCAAGCCCGAGTCGTCTGTATCCCTCTCTCCGCGGACCTCTCTTGCCTTCGCCTCGATCTCGTGCTTCCGCGTTGCTAGGCTCAGCGGCAGGGCAAGCATACGCCACTGGGGCAGGTTGGCCAACCCGCCTCCTTCCGATAGGACCTCAGCCCAGACTGGCGCTAGGTCGAAGAGGTCGATGAACTGCTGGTCGACGGCTCTCGACTTGGGTGCCGAGAAGCGCCTGTACTCATCGAAGATGGAGGTGAGGGACCAAGATTGCAGACGGCGGACACAGCCGACCAGGCATCCCGTGCGGTGCTTTCGTTAGCCACATTGTTTGCTTGAGCTGACATACCTTTCCTTTGTTGCAGTGTATCAGCAGTGGGTGATTCCGCTTGTCCAGGATTGTGACGAGCGCCGAACAGATCACATCCTCTGGGATGTTGTCGAAGGGCTCCTTGTTACCTGGGATACCGAATTGCTGTGCGTTAGCTGTGAACTAGGGTGAGGGTGGCATTGCATCCCACGATTTAACGCACAAGGAATTGTATGTCCTGGTTCTGGCACCACTCCAAGTTTGCATCGGGATAGTCCTCGAGGACGAGTGTGCTGGGTGTCAACAATCGATACACTGCCACGTCAAACAGCATGGGCTGTACCGCCTCCAAATCCTCCTAGATGCGGGGGCCAGCCGAACAGAACACCATACACTTGGGTGTCCAGTCGGTAGACCCGGACGCTGGCCAGCCTCACGTGCACACGATACTAGACACTCACAGCACAGTTTTCAGTTGTAGAGTCTCCAAGAACTTGAAGTTGCGCTTCTTAGGAAACCCCGACCGGTACACGCCCTGCGTCACAGCCGCAAAGTTCTCGGGCGGTATCAAGTCCTCCTGGACGTCGGGCTGGGCTGGCGGGGCGAGGTACAGCGCGCCGTGTATTGGTGGTGCATCAGGTGAAGCGGGTGCTCGGGAGGTAGGGAGGGAGGCGCGAATCTTGGCCAGGAAGGGAGGGAGATCGGATGCGTTCGCCTCATCGTCTGGATTGGAAGGCTGCGAAGCGTCGGGAGAGCCACGTTGAGCGTCCAGCGATGTCATCGGCAGAGGTGGAGGTGCCGAGGCGGAGCCGTTGCTCGTCGCTGCAGCCGGCTTTTGAGGTTGTGCCATGGTGTGGTCGGCGTTGGCAGTTGTACGACAGTGTCCTAGGGGCTCGAGTGAGCCGTCTAGGCGGATATGTGCGCCTCGCCCTCTGGACGGCGCGTAGGTGATGCGAACATTGGGAAGCTTGCAGCGTTGTCAGACAAGTGGATTGATGTACACAGGGATGGATGGATTCGAGCGGAATCAAAGCGGCATAGTAGCCCAACCTGCATCTGGCCATCCGGGGACCCCACATGTCCGTCCGTGGCCAACGTCAGAGATCGACCAGCGGACGGTTGGACTCCGTCTGCCGTACGTCACAAGGAGACGACTATACAAAAGTGCAAGAGTATGCTTAGCATCAAGTTAACAACGGACATTCTACCTCACACCACTCCTGCTTCATTACGTCTGGCAGACAGCTGCATGCTGACACTGGACCACTGAACATGACACGCGGGATAGATTTCAATCTCAAGCCTCTCACTCTCTCGGTGAGTCTGTGCGCCAGGGGCCCCATCCGCGCTCCCGGCTACGTCGACCGCAACGATCTGCGCGCCCAACTTTAGCATGGCCTACATACTGACAGCAGGATTTGCCAGAGGGCGATGCAGAGTTTGAAGCTTTTCTTGATGCGTACTTTGAAGCCGGCCAGCGGATTGCTGAATCGATATCGTGAGTATACACCGTCGACCGATGGAGCTGACTAAAGGGAATGGCCTGAGCATTCTGTCAAAGATACCGGGGTGCGAATCACCGCGCTTACAAAAGGAAGCAAGGTGAGGAAGGCTCGCCTCTGGGAAAGCCCTGCCCTGTCTATCTTTCTCTCTACTGACCAACAGGCGGCGAAGGCTCTGAATATCAACGACTATTGGTGTGGACGGGTGTCGAAGCACACGTCGACTTCCTTACTACAATTCGCTGATAAGAAGACCAATGGAGCCAACGGGTCCGCCTCCCATGCTGAGAATGGCGGCGCCAACCTTGTACGGACATTGAGCGCCCGAATCCGTCGCTCTATCGACAAGGGGCGACGCCCGGGACCACAACCCACTGGCCAGCACGTACCGACAACGGATTTGAGGGACGTGGATAAGCAGGCGAGGGTCATGCAAACGACACCCGTGGGGATCTACGAGCAATTCAGGCGAGGTCTACTGGAGTATCACTCCGAGGTGAGCAGCTATCGTAGTGCAGCTGACGGTAGAACGAACGCGAGTACATCGAGTCCTGCCGGGAGTCGGCATGCCTTGCCGTCCTCATTCCACATGTGGCGGAGGTCTGGAGACTGACATACGCGACACCTCCTCCTACCAGCCCTCGGTCTTTCGTTGTCCTTCTCATGTCCAGGGAACTGAAGAGCACGCCTCACGGCGAGCGGTCCTTCATGAACAGTGCGTCGAGTCCCAGGTCTCACTGTATCACAGCTCACCATAGTCTCCCTGCCTTTCGACCACCCTGATTGTCCAGAGAAGAAGGGACCGGAGAAGTCCCGCGTGCGGGGCAAGTACGTCTCTGTGGAGCTGGTACGCGAGCTCTCAGACGACAGCGTCGAATGGCGCATGGCCACCTCCTCCGATGCCGGAGGCAACATCCCCCGTTTCGTTACCAACGGAGCCTTGCCTAAGAGCATCTCCGAGGACGTGCCGAGCTTCCTCAAGTGGATGGTCAACAAGTACCCCTCGGTCACAGCTGAATCGATGGCTGCCTAGAGCCGCTGTCTCCGATGACTGTGGCAATCATGTACGAGCGTTTGTATAGTGCATATCGCATTTGCGTCTGTTGCTGTGTGTCACACTTAGTCATGGCGGTTGCGCATCAGGAGTGTCCTCCACGTATCTGCCCCCTCATCTGTCAGCGCAGACGATCGGTTAGCGGTATATGAGTCCAGCTTAGGCTACTGCCATGCCGACATGGCGTGACGCGCAGATATGCATGTGATCGCCTCTCGAGAGCGCGGTATGGATTACAGAGAAGGCAACTCTGCTCCCACCATCAGCTGGTCGCCACTGCAGCTCTAGAGCTCCGCCTTGCGGTTGCGGATATCAACGAGCTCAACATCGAAGGTAAGCTGAGCCTTGGCGGGGATCACTGGAGGGAACCCACGGTCACCTGGCCATCAGCCCGGACAACACAGTTACTCACCATAAGCAAGCTCATGGGGGATCGTAAGGATGCGCTTCTCTCCGATGCACATGTCGAGCAGACCCTCGTCCCAGCCCTTGATAACCTGTCCGGCGCCAACTGATTGTCAGCTCTCGCTAGCTACATTGCGTACGCTTGAAGTCCAACGGTTTGTTGCGGTCGCGCGAGGAGTCAAACTTGGAGCCGTCCTCAAGCGTGCCGGTGTAGCTGCATGTCAGTATAGGTAACGAGAGTGGTAGACCTTGAGACAGCTGGAGAGCTGTACGGAACAAGTAACAATCAAGAGCCACAAACTCACTGCATGCTGAGGAGGTCGTTCTTCTGGGACTTGATCTTGCAGTTCTCGGGCTTGTGGGTGACCTCAATCTTGAGCTCAGCGGCAACCATGACGAGTAGTGCCAGAGCAATGATCTGAAGGAGAAGAGAACGGGACATGATGTGATTGCGAAGCTTGGCGATTGGGTTGATATGGGTACGAGAGGTGATGGGACGGCACAGATGTCAATGGGTGGTCGGTATGCTAATCGTGACGCGGAGGCTCCACCTCCACTTGTTACAGTTGTGTGTGTGATATGGGTATTTTGTGTGTATGCATCACGTGACGACTCTCTCACTCCAGCTTCGAACTGTCGGTGCCTCGGAGCAATCTGACCATCACAACACGGATGTGGCAGTGTTGACAGGATGCTCAAGGGCATCTTCGGGGTTGCGGGCACTGACACCCACGCCATGTCTTACTACTTGTCCCACTTGACCTTGTTCGCTTATCTATGAATACCAGAGGCGTTCCCAGAAGCACTTTGAGTCATCGATTGGGGTGCGTGAAGATGATCAGGACATGCTTGTTATTCACACAACTTCAGGCCATGGATGACCTGAGACTCGCGACCGATACATCCAGTCCAACAGCAGCCAAGATGCAAGATGGTGAAGCACTCGTAAACTCAAAATGGACGTGGTATCTGACAACTTTTGAGCTCTGGAAACCGGGGCAATTTTGCCACAGCACGCCGGAGTACACGGCCCCAGCGTCCTGCTCGCTCTCCCTTCCTCCCTGCTGGGACGATATGCTACACAGCAGGAGCAGCCCACCTCGTGACAACGTCGTCGCTTGTTAGCCAATGCCAGAAGTCGGCCTCGCATTCCGCGAGATATATGTGGGTCGTGAACCTATCCGTTGTACTCTGGTCATTTGCGGGAACCGAGTCCAACACAATAGCCAGACTGATATCATCGCCAGCCTGCGCTCATGCAGTCCATTGCTGTCAAACTGCCGAGTGTGGTGCCAAAACTGCATGACGCATTACTTGGTGTGTAATGAGATGTTATCCGAAGAGCGGACCGACGGCGGGTGAGCGCCCCGTACTTCCGACCGAGTGGACGACAGCTTGCCTGGTGCATTATGATCATGGCGAAATATACGACCGCCACTGGGAAAGGTTAACGTATAACGCAGCTCTTGCGTCACGCCTGCCAGAGGCTCAGGGTCGGATGTAGACTAGTCCTCGCTGCCTTCTGCCATGGCCGCGCGAAGTGGAAACTGGGAACAAACAAACAGCCACTTCGAGCCCACTTCGACCTGACAAAAAACCTGCATCAATCGTGTGCACCAGATCCCAACTCCTAGAGAGCGTCGAGACAATATTCGAAACAGTGAGAGACAGCCTGCTCGTGCTGCAGGAAAGAAGCATAGTGAGTCGGCCGCTAATCGAAATGTCCGAGTGTCGGCCACCATTGGGGGGGTTTGCAGCGATTGGCCTGCAGGCCGGCCGTTTGCGTACCCTTCATTGTCAGCTTCTGTCTCCATGTCTCGGATTGAATGTCAGCTAACACTGTGCTGGTGCCGAAAACAACAGGGGCGAACAGGATAGGCGAGAGAGGGGAGGAGACGGAGACGGTGGGACTCGGTCGCCAGTGCGGTATGTTGTCTCATCTGGTCGTTTTAGTAGATCCGGCATACGGCGCCGTGCTCGAATAGTCACAGCACTCCTAAACATCCACCCAACGCAGCATCCTCATCGCTCGACCTGTTTCTCTTTTCCCCTCGTCCTACTTCTCTATGAGTGGTTCTGAGCGGTATGCTGCAGGTCCCTCGCGCAAAGAGCCAATTCGTCGTCCCCGAAAGGCGTGAGTTTGTTGTTCGTCGACCACCACCTTGCTGACATCAGTTGCACCACCTGCCGAGCCTTGAAGGTACCTATACGATTGCCGCGGCAACGCTGACAAAAACAGACCCGCTGCCTTCCGGACGGGGATAATCAGGATCCGAGATCGCGATGCTCGAGGTGCGCGCGCCTCAACCTGGAGTGCGTCTATGATCGCGGGCGACGAGCAAAGTGAGTGGAGTGACCGCAGACGCAATTGCCATCGCATCTGACAATAGCAGAAAAGGCGAAGACACCTACCACTCTTCACGACTCTCGGCTGGTCCCAGCTCAACACCGCATATACCGCCTCGGCCGAACTCAGACCCCTCGGTCACGGACCCACGCCTAGCCTGGAAGTCTGTGGCGACTCGTCCCCCAGATGACTACCGACAACGACACGATGCGACCGTGCCCCACCACATGGGGCTAGACCCCGCCCCAGTGACCTGGGCGCCCCACGACAGCTCGCGACAAGAGTACCAGTCGTACCCTGCACTAGTGGCACCCAACACGTTCGCGCCGGAGACCTACGCGACAAGCTCGGGGAGCATCGACACTGGGTCCTCGCCACGGGTCCCAGCGCCCAAGGGCCTTACCCCGAGGCTGGACCAAAATGGCTTGCGCACCTCCTTCATCGACTACCTGGAGCCCCCTATGGGTGTCGTCCCCAAAAGCGCTGGATCGCGTCAGACCGGAGCATCAAGCGGGGAAGAGGAAGGAAGACAAACCAGAGAGTACATTCCCCTACCTAGCCCACTCGACCTCGGCTTGGTGTCAGAGCCAGAAGCACAACACCTATTCCACCAGTAAGCCCGCCCATGCGCTTCTCGAATTATATTGACGACCAGGTTCATGCACCGCATAGCTCCATGCAGCTATTTGTTTGACACGCAGTATCATACGTATGATCGCGTATGCAAGTCCGGGATACTCTTCTCCGCGATCCTGTACGCCTCCGCTCGCTTCTTCCGCCCAGACATCGAAGAGACGATCCGAACCCTCACCGAGCATCTGATCAGTCGATCAATAATGCAAGGGTATTACACCCTTCAACTGGTCCAAGCCATCTGCGTGATGGTCTACTGGAAGCACCCTCGCGACAAGACATTTTATCAGAAGCTGGGGATGGCCTCACGGCTGATGTCGGAGATGCGTTACTCCTGGCCGACGGATCTGGCGAGTCAGCCACCCGCCACTTCGGAGGAGGAGGAGCGACAGCGCGTCGACATCGAGCGAACAGTGCACAGTGCGTAGCGTGTAGACGTTGCTGATAGCCAGCCGTGACCAGTTCGTGTCTCTGACGATTTCCGGACCAGCTGACTCCCAGGTCTGGACCTGGCATACTCCCTACTTCTGGACCTACCCCCCGCTCACAAGCAGTGGATGCCCACCGCGGCGGAAGTCCTCGAGTGGGCAGAAACACATCGACATCTGAACATCACCACAGATTTCTTCAAGGCCTTCCTGGTGACGTGAGTGTCTCTGGTGTTCCTACTGACCACCAGCTTCTGGGAGCTCTTCGCAATATTCGGCAGCCACCGTCCCCTGGACATCGAGGACATTGCGCGCAAAATGCCAACAGACGTGTACCAGTCCTCCGAGCGTCGCGTGATCAACGAAGTTCAGCGCTGGTCCATATCCCTCGCCCCGCTCCTCGAGGGACAGTACTCGGCCGTCAGCGCGCTGATAATGAAAGCGACGCTTCTAAAGGTCCGCGTAGTCGGTTTCCTTCGCCACCTCCCCTCCATCACCACCAGCCTGATCCTCAGCATCTCCGATGAGATCAGCGATCTCGTACAGCGCCTCGCCGAGGCCGGGGATATTATCTACTGGTCTGATCTGCTGTCCTCTACAATCTCGGCAACGGGTGCACACCTGTACACTGTAAGCTTAACTGCCACAAGCTCCAGAGCTAATCCCAGCTCCGCCACCATCTAGCTCCCAACGAGCGACGGCACGCGACCGCACTCTGCCGGAAAATCGCAGACGCCCTAGTCCCTACGCTGACCACGGGCGGCGAGTCAGTCCTGCGCTACATCGAGAGATTTTACCGCAACCTCTCACACGTCCTCGAAGACCTAGGCAACGGCGCAGGCGGGGGCGACGACCCCCAAATCATGGTCGTAAGTCTGCGTTTGGATCGACTGACACCCAGGCGCTGCAATCACTCCTACAGTATCAGGTACCCCCTGCACCTGTTCCACCTAGTCACGCGACGGCTGCGCAATCGACACACCCGCAGGCGATGCAGATGGGCTCCGCGCCGCAGCAGGAGCATCAAATGCCACAGCAGAGTGTGCCTGGATGGCTGTGGCCTGACATGTCGACCGCACCGTGGATGGAGCATGCGCCTCCGCAAGGTTGAGGCCATCATGTTCTCTCGTCGAGCTCACGCGCTTGCAAGAAACGTGTGCATGTCTAGGCCGTGGGAGGCAATCGAACGGCAGCACGAAGGACATTGGAGTCTCACTCGCCGCATCGTAATGAGTCGAGGTGCGGCCGTTGTAAACAATAAGTACTGTAGGAATGAAGAAACTGGCTATCGGGTTCTTCGTACCGTTCTCCAGTTTCCGTGGGGTAAGTAGAGAGTTTTGCACCGATCCAGCAGCGCAAGGAGGAGATCCCAAACACCATGACCGAGCTCAACCACACTCTCCTCCCCTCCGCAAAAAGTTTGACGTCAATTGTCTCAAATCGCCGCACCATCACTCGCCCACCCGCAAACACAACGGCATCCTCCCACCCTACGGAGTCTCCGTCAAGGATGGGAGGGCATCCTCCTTCTGTCAAGCACACATCCAGCCTCCAGCCTGCAGCTCTCCCGCCAAGCCGGAGCGAGCCTGAACCGTAACGCCAACCCCCTTGCGCAAGATCCACTAATTTCTCGCTTCCACATCGCTTAGCAAAAGCGGCATGCACTCCCACCAACCATTGGTGCACTACTCCCCGGCCCCAAGCCACAAACAAGATCCCTACCCACCCCGCTAGCTACGGCTATATCGAGCGGGCCACCCCATCCTCGCTGGGATATCCGGCAAAAATGAGTAGTGGCAAGTGGCACAATTCTGATCCCGCCGCCACACCTGCCCTTCATCATTCCTCAACCTCCATACCGATGACTTCATCTATGCCATGCATGCTTGCTATGTCGTCGCTTCTCTACTGTTGCCGGTTATCCGTCCGTCTCTAGTGGTGGAACTGGGGGTTAGCGTCGCTCTATACTTGAGCTGGACTTTGCTCGACTCACAAGACGGAGGTTGGTGTGGGCATACACGATGCCGTACTCGTTCGCGGTCTTGACGCACTCGTCGTCCATGATCGAGCCGCTGGGCGCACCGATGTACTTGACACCAGACCTGCGCGCGCGGTGGACATTGTCGGGGAAGGGGAAGAACGCGTCCGAGGCGCACGACACGCCGGTGAAGCTCTCGAAGTGGGCCTTCTTCTCCTCAGCAGTGAGGGGCTCGGGGACAGTTTCGAACAGACCCTCCCACTGGGCGCGCTCGGAGCCCGAGGCGACGAACGCCTCGCCGGTGACGAAAAGGTCGATGGCGTTGGCCTTGTCGGCACGCTTGGTGCCCTTCTTGAAGGGGAGGGCGAGGACGCGGGGGTGGTGGCGGAGCCACCAGTTGTCGGCCTTGTCACCTGCGAGGCGGGTGCAGTGGATGCGCGACTGCTGGCCGGCACCGAGACCGATGACGGCACCGTTGAGGGCGTAGCAGACCGAGTTGGACTGGGTGTACTTGAGCGCGAGGGTGGCGACAATGAGGTCAGTGACCGCGTTCTTGGGGAGGTCCTTGTTCTCGGTGACGAGGTTGGTGAAGAGCGACTCGTCAATCTTGACGTCGTTGCGGCGCTGCTGCAGGGAGACGCCGTAGACCTGGCGGGTCTCGATGTTGGCGGGGACAAAGTCGGCGTCCATCTGGAGGACGCAGTACTTGCCGCCCTTCTTCTTCTGGAGGATCTCGAGCGCCTCCTTCTCGTAGCCGGGGGCGATGACACCGTCAGACACCTCGCGCGAGATGATCTTGGCAGTGGGGACGTCGACAGTGTGCGAGAGGGCGAGGAAGTCACCGAACGAGGACATGCGGTCGGCTCCACGAGCACGGGCGTAGGCGCAGGCAAGGGGCGAGAGGTCCTTCAGGTCGTCAACACCGAAGACCTTGGCCTCGACCTCGGAGAGGGGGATGCCGACGGCGGCGCCGGCAGGAGACACGTGCTTGAACGAGGCAGCGGCGGGGAGGCCAAGACCCTGCGAGAGCTCCTTGACAAGAGCCCACGAGTTGAGGGCATCGAGGAGGTTGATGTAGCCGGGCGAGCCGCAGAGAGCTGAGAAAGAATTAGCTTATCGCTCATGAAAACGTGCGCAAAGGTGACTCACTCTTGATGGGCATCTCGCCCTCCTCAACAAAGGCCTGGGCAGGCTTCTGGTGGGGGTTGGCGCCGTAGCGGAGGGGGACACGCTGGTACGAGACACCAGCCGCGGCCTTGAGGTTCTCGTCAGAGTCGGTCGAGGCGTACTGCTTGCGGAAGTAGTCGGCAATGGCCTCGTCGTAGCTCTTGGTGGCCTCAAAGGCCTTGAGGGCAAGACCGCGACGGGTGGCAGCAGAGACTTCGCCGTTGGACTTCCACTCGGCAATGACAGCGTCGTAGTCGGCAGGCGAGCAGACGATCGAGGTCCGCTCGTGGTTCTTGGCCGCAGCACGGAGGAGGGTGACACCTCCGATGTCGATCTCCTCGATGGCGCTGGCAAGAGTGCAGTCGGGCTTGGCGGTCTGCATCACAAAGGGGTAGAGGTTGCAGACGACGAGGGTGATCTTGTTGATGCCGTTGTCGGCGAGGTCGGCCTCGTCAGACTTGATCGAGCGCGCAAGGATACCACCGTGGACAGCGGGGTGGAGAGTCTTGACACGGCCACCGAGCATCTCGGGGGCGTTGGTGATGGACGAGACATCCCTGCTGGGTTAGCTGCGGCTCTGTGCGTGCGTATCGTGGCAGTCCTCGACTTACTCGATCTCCAGGCCATTCTCCCGGATAAGACGAGCAGTGCCTCCCGAGCCGAGGAGACGGAAGCCGAGCTCCTTCAGGCTCTTGGCGAAGGGGAGGAGGTCAGTCTTGTCATAGACCGAGAGGAGAGCTGATGTCAGTGTCCGTCGCAGCTATCTTCGGCTCACCGATAGGAGCAGACGACATCGTGAGGAGACGGCTTTATCGCTTTGCGACTTGAGCGCTTTTAGAGGTGGTGAAGGTGGGTATGAGATGGGGATGAGAGAGAGTCTCCGTGCACGGCGATATCTTTGCAATATTCTGTCTCGAGTGCCTCCGGCGTCCTCCAATTCAAACAAAATCGAGTAGTGATAACGAGCCGCAGTGACCCGATCTGCTTGTACGGATATCGGAATCAAAAAAGTACGCGTGTAAAGCACGTTTGCTGGATTCCGACAAAAGTTGAGAGTTTACGTAACTGCCTTCTTCTTGCCAAGCCTGTGCGTTTCACTGTGCATCAGTTCCATGTCGGCAGAAGGGGTGTGTGTGGGTGTCTGTGTGTGAGATGTAGACGAACGATGATCTGTTTACAAGATCACACAGCGATCCGTGCGAGCGGCCATCGGCATTCAAGCATGTCTGATACCAACGTGTGCTACTTTCCCGTCTACGCGTCATTCTTGGCTGACTGATAGTGGATAGCGCGTACCCTTGCGGGACACTGGTCAAAATGTGCGGGGTCTGGGCTGTGAGGATGCGAAGATGAGCTCCGTTTGCATCGGGCCAAGCACAACGGGAGTGGGAGGTAAAGGAGGCCGCCATGGCTGACTGTACAGCGAACGTAGAGTATACACACACACAATATACACATACGTTCAATGCTGCAGTGCAGATGAACCGACGTATGTCTAGTCTGCCTTCAGGGTCAAATGTCTCCCTCTCTCTCGCAGGTGGGCATAGCGCTTCGCATGGACAGTCTTCGGGGACAGCTGGAAACACATGGCTCACAGAAATGCACAACAAAAGCGGAAATCGCCAGAACGGAGACGCGCGAAGCGGAAGCAAAAAAAGGTGGTACGACCGTTGACAATGAATTTGCCCGTTCCTAGACATCCGCCGCGAATTACGACACAAGTCACCGCAATTTCCTAATCCAAATACAACACTGTGTAAACAAACCGGGCGCCCGGATTACAAGTCGCGTCGGCCGGCCGAAAATAAAATTCGGCAAGCAGAAAGGGGCAAGGGAGACTCAGGACGCGATCGTCCGAGTGGCATTCTGGGTCGACAACAGACTGTAGAACTGGGCATTCTCATCCAATCTTCAAACCAACCACCACCACAACACATTCGTTTCACGCCGCCTCGTGCTTGGGTTCACGCGTCCTTGGTATCCAGCACTCCTTTTGTTCGTCGCTATTTCCATTCGCCCGCATCTCACTCGCCGACCTCGACACTGTCGACTCTGCCTGTCGCGTAAACAGCGATCGGACGATCGCATCGTCCCACTCATCTCTCCATCACTCGTCCAGCCGTCCCACTCCGATTTCTACACCGGCGCACGGAGCTCAAACCTACCACTACCGCCCCGTTGTTTAAGTGCACCGTGGGCACGACTCTTGCGCAGCTTTCACCTTCACCCTCCCACCACCCACCCCCTCTCTCCCCTCTGCCACGATGGATCTCGTCCTCGAGTATGCCGATGAGTACGCCTTCGACAAGGCGTACGCCTACGCCTTCCCACTCATGACCGACACCGTCATGAGTGGCAACTCGACCCTCCCAGCAATGTCCCGGCTTGCGCGCGACGCGATCCCAAGGCAATGTTTCTCCCTCTTCGTCATCGCCCTGGTGTCGGCACTAGTCCTCTACTTCATCTTCTGCTCCCTATCGTATTTCTTCCTATACGACAAGAGGTTGGAGCATCACCCAAGATTCCTGAAGAACCAAATCCGACAGGAAATCATCTCTTCCCTCATTGCGGCACCAGTCATCGACGTTATGACCCTGCCGTGGTTCCTCGGAGAGGTCCGCGGCCACTCCAAGCTCTACAACAGCGTCGACGAGAAGGGATGGGCATACTTTGTCTTCTCGGCTGTTTGGTTCCTCCTCTTCACGGACTTTCTGATCTACTGGATTCACCGTCTGGAACACCACCCAAGTATCTACAAGTATGTGCACAAGCCACACCACAAGTGGATCGTCCCCACGCCCTACGCTGCGCTGGCATTCCACCCAGTCGACGGCTACGCCCAGAGCCTGCCATACCAGTGAGTCACCCCTTGCCGCTGCCCGCTAACCTCAGCATCTTCGTCTACATCTTCCCCATGCACCGGCTGCTCTACCTGGGCATGTTCGGATTCGTGCAGTTTTGGACGATCCTCATCCACGACGGCGACATGATCTCCGGCCACTTCCTGGAGCGCTTCATCAACTCGCCAGCCCACCACACCCTGCACCACCTGTACTTTACCTGCAACTACGGACAGTACTTTACCTGGGCCGACAAGACCTTCGAGTCCCATCGTGACCCAGTACCAGAGCTCGACCCGCTCATCGCCAGCATCAAGGCGATGAAGGTCAAGGGGCTCGACGAGAACGGACTGCCATTGAAGAAGAGCGACTAGATGCATAGATTCGGATTGTCGGGAGGCCGGGAGGAGCCGGGCGAGCTAAGGAGATTGCTCTGACAGATCATATTGCGTGGTTCATCCCAAACTCCCCTACGAGGCAGGAGGCAACGGGCCAACAGGGGACCCGCCCTTCATGGACGGGCAATCGACGGTGGGAACCCATACATCCCACTTGACTATCCTAACTACTGACTATACAAACCTGACCTAATACTTATCACTGTCCGACGGCTCGTGGCTGCCGAGATCCTTCTCCGCATCGCGCTTCACACCCTTGACGGCCGAGCGCTCCTCGGAACTCCACTGGAAGTTGAACTTGTCCAGGTGGCGGAAGTACGTCGGGAACACGCACCCACACACGAACGACACACACGCGAGCACAATCCACGGGATGACAAGGCGGGGGTCGACGATGACCTTGGACAGGGCCAGCGAGATAGCCGAGGCAATGGCGGTGTTGAACAGCGAGAGCGAGTACACTAGGCCCTTCATGCGCGCCGGGGAGCGGGTGTACGCCAGCTCATACGACGTGACGTTGACGAACACCTCGCCAATGGCCGGGATGGCAACTGGCAGGATCTGGTACCACAGCGAGATTGGCGACACGCCGGCCTCGCAGTTTGTGGCGTACTTGCCACACGGGGAGAGGTCGTAAATCTTCGCCTGGATCACCGCCGCGGCGATACATCCCAGAGTACCCAGCTGGAAGCCGATGAACATCCGCCACATGGGGGTGAGGGGGTGGCCGATGCGCGCCATGAAGGGGTAGAGCCAGTACGTGATAAAGGGGGTGGCGACGACGATGGCGATGGCGTTGAAGTTGGTAATCAGGTCGTTGGGCACGCCGTTGAGCTTCATGGCGACGCTCATGTCGTTGATTTGATTGCCAATACCACCGTCGGCCAGGGAGAAGATGGGAATGAGGAGGAACACACCACACGCCGAGAACGTCTGGCGCACCTCCTCGACGAAGAGGTCGTCCCAGAACACCTTGGACTCGTCGATCGTGCCATCACGCTCAGCGATGTAGGAGGGCTTGGCGGCGTTCCAGAACTTGTCGCCGCCGCGGCCGAGGCGCTTCCACCCGCCCTTGCTGAGAACGGTCTTGACAACAGCCCAGACGTCGGGGATGACGCTGCCCTGTGGGGGGAGCTTGACGAGGCGCGGGGACGCCCACCACAGAAGCGGGGGCAGGAGCATGTACATGATACCGGGGAGGAGGAAGGCGAGCCAGAAGCCAACAAAGCGCTCGGCGTACTGCGTCGCGATCTGGAAGCACGAGCCGACGTTGATGCAGAGGTAGAAGATGAGGAGGTAGCGCTCGACTGTGGTCTGGGGGTCGACAATGACCTTCTCAGCACGGGGGTCGGAGGGGTCGACTTCGATCTGCTTGGCGAGGTTCTGCCGCCTCAGCCAGCCCATCAGGCCGCCGCCGCGCTTCTCGTACTTGATTACCTGGAGCTTGATGGGCGACTGGTCACAGAGCATGGGACCAAGGGAGGGCTTGATAAAGCCAGCAGCGAAGGCGAGGATGATGATGGAGATGATAAAAGCGCCGAGGGAGCCGTTGGGGTTGGCGATGACCTGGGGAATGGCGGGGATGACGAGAAGGACGTGGGCGAAGGCTCCAACGCCTGTCCCAACACAAATGGTCTTGAAGCGACCCCACTTGTTGTCCGCGATGATACCGCCATAGATAGGGATGACATATGCGAGGAATTTGAATGTCGTGGTGAGAGCTGACGCCGCCACTGATCCCCTGCCCAGCGCTCCGGCAGACTGGTCAAGACCCGCTGCGCCCTCTGCTACTGCACCGGCGCCATTGCCTCCAGGTGGGAGGGGGTTGTTGATAAAGTTGTTGAATGGGCCAGTGGTGCCGTAGTACGAGGCACGCTCGGTGAATTCAACGAGACACATCAGAACCGCCACAAGGCTGCGGTCGTCAGCACGGAGCATCGGCAGTGGCGTGTCAAACTCACGGCATGCCAGCCGGGACACGGCGAAGCGTGTGCAGGTCCTCCTCGGTGGGGATGAGCTCCGGGTCGCGGTAGTCTGTAGACGCAACGATCACCTCAGTCGCGCCCTCCTTCTTCTCGTCGGGGATGTATGCGATAACCTCCTGCCCCTCGGGCTGCCTAGAGGTGTCGCCCATGGCGGTAGTGAGAAAGTCCTGGTCCTTGGACGCCATCTTGATGCTACGACCAACTCGAGTCTTGACTTTTGGAAAAAGTCGACACCACCCCTCCTCTTCCCCAGCTTATAGCCAAACGGCTCTCCCTCCATCTCACTAGTCGCCCCACTCTCGCATCACCCCACCATTCTGACTCTGGGCCACCGACGCGCCTGGAGCCCGGCCATGTCTTCTGCAGCCCGACACTCCCGACACGCCCGACACGCAATGGCACCGCATGTCACCCCATGTCGCTACTTATCACGCGGATAGCGGCATACCCACCGACAAAAGAAGATAAAGATAGGTGCTGCCCACGGCGCTGTACCGTATCACATCACAGCATGAGCAAGCTCGAGGCCATGCGCGCCACAGAGCCCACATGGGTCCCAGGTGCTGGTGCCAGGTGCCACTCAGGTGTACGGCAGATCCGCTAATCTGCGCGAGCGACGAAGCGAGGCGAGGTATTAGTGAAGTGCTTGCCAATGAAGGCACAAGCAGAGCGACATGCAGATGGCGCCGCCCAGTGGCCGTGCGCAACCGGCCTATCCTGGGTGTTGGGATTCATGCCCGCGCTCGCTAATCAGTCACGCCATAGCAGTCTGCGCTCGGTCACTTCTGATGCAGGAGCTGCGTATGCGATCTCGTTTACCGCCACGCGCGTTGCTCGCCCCGCCACGTCCGGACGGCCAGCTTCGGTTCCGTTGGAGTACAAGTACACTCGCTCCGACAATGTAAACGAGGCTCCTTACAAGCCCAGCCTGGGCATTGTGCTATGCGTAGTCCGCCTCGGCGCAGGCCATCACGCAAGAATACTACACCGAGAATGGGAATGGAAGACGTCGCTAGACAACTGCCAAGAGGAGGAGTGGCCGATTATAGCCCAGGAATATGGGTCGCACATGTGGTCGTTCCTGGATGATAGGCATGTGCTATTCTCGGCCACGCAGTCCCATTCGATGCACTCCAGCAATCGCGAGGCAATCGACAATCGACACCGACAGGTCAGGTAAGTGCCACACACTGGCACACATGGCAGTCTGCCTCACGCGACCGTCAGCGGGCAGCTCGGATCACGAGGCAGCGAGGTGGAGCAACCATAAAGTCAGTTGCTGTCTCGCTGTGCTTGCCTGCTCCCGATCCCGACAACTGGGACGCGTAGCCCCAGGGGGCCTCCATGGTTGCCGGGACATGTACCGTTCCGGCCGTCTGTAACCGTCGCTCGAGGTTTCGTTGCAGCTGTTGTTGCTTTAGGCATCGGTGCCTCGGCTCTCGCTAGGTTTGCAGCCGACGGTCGTGCCGCCGGTGCAATGTGGAGGGTTCTCGGCCACAAATACCGTGCCCCGTATTCCGTTATCCGGTGCTCGCTGCGTTCTCGGTGGATGTGGGAGCGCTTACTTTCTGTTATCGCGACTGAGATTGTTCGGGTTCGCTTCCGAGCAGAGAACTGCGCAGGCGCAGACACAGACGTTCTGGACAAGTACCGCGCCGTTGCTGAAGTTCATCCGAGCGCCACACTCGCTTGCAAAGTCTGAACATTCGATTAGAATGCCAAGCAGGTGCCGGGCTGCAAGCGAGAGTTGTCACCGATGGGCAATGAAAGAGAGCAAGCGTGGGACGCTTTGGCCCCGATCAGGAAGAGAGTGAAGCGTGGAGCTCTCTGGCCGGCGGTGCTTTGCAAACAACTGGAAAGACGTTGTCCCTGTCGTGCGAAGAGACCAGACATCGTCGCAATGACATGACTGCCAGTAATAAGTTTGAAGGACAACTCTCAATCACGACAGCGAATCTGCTGTGATGAGCAGTAAGATTATACAACAGATCGTCGACTACTGGAGATGCGCATGCTACATCGATTGGCTCAAGTCGTGCTTGATGTGAGGCCCGATAAACAGGCAAAATAAACATGTGCATGACAATACCTGCAATGCAGCCTACGAGTTGAGCACTTCCTCATCCTCTGGGCTGGACTCGATCTGCGGCTCCTCCACCGCCTCGACCTTCTCCGGCGCCACAAAGTCATGCGTGACCTTGGCCTCAAAGTGCAGCGTCCACGACGAGAGCAGCTTGCGCGCGCTGACCTGCTGGCTCGTGAGCGAAAGGCCGTAAGTAAACGGCGCAGTGTACACGAAGCATGCGACCACCACGGCGCTGAGCACACCGAGGACGACGAGCCCCCGGTTGTTGACGTACGCGCGCTGTGCGGGGCGCAGGCGCATGCCGATGCCGGGTGCGGAGATGGGGTAGTTCACCGCCTCGACTAGGACAAAGTTCAACACACAGCCTGCGACGAGTGCGGACGCGAGATGCGCGGGGAGGTAGTGGTGGAGGAAGCGCTGGCGGGCCATGGTGAAGAAGGGGAAGTAGTGGAATGCCCAGGCGCCGACGAAGAAGCCGGTGTTGCGGTACAGGCGGTTGCGGATGCTGTTGTCGATGGGCTCGATGCCGCGGTGGCGGGCGATCGTGTCGGCCGCGATGATGCCGACAAAGATGGAAACGGCGATGGCGCAGATCCACCAGTCGAGCAGGTTGCCGATCATGTAGATCTGCTGCTGCTTGTCGTTCTCTGTCCAGAAGGACACACCGTTCAGGTTGAACGGCCACTCGATGGGCGTGCTGGCGTACGGGTGCGACGAGGAGAGACCAGCGTTGTGCTGCAGCATGAGGATCTGGAGCTGGAACCACTTCTTCAGGAAGCTCATCTTGCGCGGCTTCTTCTCCTCGACTATCGACGTGCGGTTGCGGAAGTCCATCCCCTGCCCGTCTGTGACGATTTGACCTCCGTACCAGAGGTTGGAGCGGTGGTCTGCGTTCTTGTTGCCGTTGACCTCCCACTGCCCGTGGCCCCAGTCTGGCAGCTTCTCCTTGTGCGTCCAGAGCATGACATGCGTCTTCATGTGCATGACCTTGAAGTGCGAGCTAAGCGTCTTGAGCGCCTCGCCGTCGTGCGCCTCGTGCATCTGCAGCTGGAAGAATGTCTCCTCCCGGCGTTCCTCGTTCTTCGGGTCTACGGTCGTGAACTCGGTGTTGGTGGGCATAGTGGGCGACGCGACATCATGCGTGAGGAGGAGGGTGTTGGTGCCGACGTGGAGGAACTGGACGACATCGTTGTGGCGGACAACGCGGCCGCGGCCAGAGGGAGGGACCTCCTTGGTCGGGAGGATCTGCCAGTGGTTGTTGGTGTCGTTGTGCGCATAGCAGGTGACCTGCTGGCCTGTAACGTCAATAGTGTCCACATCCAATACCCACCCTGGGAGCTAATACGGCCATCGGGGTAGCGCATGGGATACTTGCTCGCATGCGAGTGGAGGTACTGCTTCGTGTCCTTGTGCATAAGCGTGAGGGTGTCGTAGTACCGGATTTCTGTCTCGTCAGCTACGCTTGAAGCAGCACCCACCCTGCGAGTTGAGCAACAGCTCGTTGCCCTGCAGCGTCTCCTGGAAGGCCGGGCTCATGAACGTGTCACCCGGGCCGGAGAACTTGAGGATCTTGAAGTGGACCCAGAAGAACGACAGGTAGATGAAGAAGGGGATGATAATAAGCCCAATAGCGCGGTAGATGAAGTGCTTCCAGAAGTACGCCTGGTGCCGTCAGCAGCGTCTCACGTCCCACACTCACCATAGGGTGCCCGCGCCTGATGTCGAGGATACCCCACAGGTCCCAGAGGACAGCGGCGCCGACAGTCATGAACGTAAACAAGCCGACCATCTTGCAGCCGAGCGTGCACGCCAGAGACGCGCCCGTGGCCACGAGCCAGAACCACCACTGCCTCGAGAACTCGCGGTACCGCTGCGCATGGAACTTGACATAGCACAGCAGCGACAGCGCCATGAAGAGGCACAGCGCCGCGTCGAGGAGGATCAGGCGCGTCTGCGCGACGTGCCCGTTGTCAAAAGCGATCAGCAGGGCCGAGAACGCAGCAATGGGCACAGGGTACCCGCTCTCGCGCATGATCGCGTACACGACCGGGATGGTGATCGCGCCCATGATGGCCACGAAAGCCCGCATCCCAACGTACGGCACATCGAGGGTCGAGTAGCTGTCGCCGATGTTGTCAAAGTGGAAGGAGCCGTCAAAGCCGACGAACCAGCCCGACAGAGCGTTCAGCAGCTTCGCAAGCGGCGGGTGCACGTCAAAGTAGTACTCGCGCCGGAGGTACTGCGCGGCAAAGCCGCCAAAGTGCACCTCGTCGAAGACGACCTGGTCCGGGTGCGAGATGCGCCAGAAGCGGAGGAAGAACGCCAGTGCAGTGACGGCGCCGACGGCGGCCCACGACTCGAGCCGCTCGCGGCGCAGCTTGTCCTGGTCTATCGGGCGGCGGGGGTGCTCGGCGGCATCACGCTGGGGTGAGTACGAGGTGCGAGGTGCGGGCTGGACATGCTGGACACTGGACGGCGCGGCTATGTTGTGGCCGGCGAGCTACGCGCGCACGACCAGTCCAGAGACTGGACTCACCTTGTGGTCGTCGTAGGACTCCTCCATCGAGTGCGGGAGTGAGGGGCTGGCGCCGCGCGGGCGCCTCTGCCTCGCCTGGACGGACATCGAGTTTATTTTGATGGAATGGCGAGAATGCGGAGGCGGCTCAAAGTTCGCACTGACTTGTCACGGTCGGCGCTGGGTGGGATGACCGGCGCGTCCGAGTGGTACGTGACGTGGCCGGGTCAGGCACCGCGCTCGCCATGTGGCACAGTCATGAGAAGTGATCGACGAGTGACATCGAGTCTGATGGACACACAGAGCAGCTGAGCGAGCCGTGCTGAGTAAGGTAATAGTACATGCATAACGAACTATACAAGGAGTCATATTTCGAAGGAGGAATATTACGTCCTGGGGAGTCAAGCGCGCGGGGGCGACTTGGCGACAGGCGGCGCGGGTGGGAGCGCCTGGGTAGGTGGCAGAGGCGAGGGTCGCTTCGCCAGAGGTTCGGGGAGCAGCGCGGCGTCCGAGGCTTCGCGCTTCAGAGGGATCAGCGACGGACTGTCGCTAGTTTTGGGTGGGGAGGCGAGGAGAGAGCTGATGGCGGTGGGGGCGCTGGTGGCGGGGAGGGTCGCTGGCACAGGTCTGGGCTGAGCCGTGACTTGAGGAGCAGGTGTCGCGATGGGAGGAGGCAGTTGGTGGACAGGCGAGGGCAGGGGTGCCGGGGATGCCGAGCTGGTGACTTGGCGTGCAGAGTCAGGGAGTGCCGGGGTTGCCGAGCTTGGAGGTGCGATACTGGCGGTCGCAGTGCTAGGCGGGGCCGGGGCACGAGCTGAGCTTGCAGGAGCAGTGATGGCCGCCGAGCTGGGGACGGGGTTGGTACCTGCTGGCCTGGGTGACTCCGATGCGTGTTGCAACGAGTTGGGAGCCGAGTTCAGCAATGTCGAAACAGGGGCTCCCGATCCATGAGGGGCAGGACTGTGGCCAGCTGGCTTCGACAGCACGGAGGCAGGGTGTCCAGAGGCGGGAGGCCGAGCGGCCGTAGTGCTAGACTGCACAGGTCGGTTGGCCATCGGTGCAGGTGCAGCAGAAGCCGGCATCTGCTGTGCCTGCGTGCTCGGCCTAGGGGCAGCTGTCATACTAGCATGGCTCAGTCCCGGAGCTGCAGTTGCTGGACCGGTCCTGGGCGGCAGCCTGCCGTCCACTGGCTGCGCAGCCTTGTCGGCCACGGAGAACTGGTTGAACATGTCGCTGTTCTCCCACGGGACGACAGTATGTGTCGGGTAGTATGTCCTCCCGTTCGGGCGCACATTCTGTACGGGGTTGCGATCCTGGGCGGTGGATGGACGCGGCGGCTGACCAGCCACGGCCGAGGCGTAGCTCGGCGTCTGAGTCGTCTGCGGCCTGGCCACCGGGGGAGGATGGGCAGCCCCATTCGCGAGTGGCTGGCTTGCAACACCACCCTGCGGAGGCATTGGTGCCGTCGAGGCTACCGCCTCCGGCGCCGGTGCCGGGTCCGTCTTCCGCTTCTTCCTCCGCCCGTTGGTGTCCCCCTCCGTCCAGACCGGTATCTCAAAGTCCTCAGGCAGCGCCGGCCCGAGGAACTTGGTACAGATCAGCACCAGGGCGTTGGGGTTCGGCGCCAGCGTAACGGGTATAGGCTCCTCGGCGTACACGAACAGCGTCTGCCGCCAGTCAATGTACTCGTCCGTCCCGCGCTTGTCCTCCATCTGGACGCGGAGGTCCATCCCCCGCGGGGCGGGCTTGCCCATCTTGATAACGCAGAAGGGACAGCGCCACCCCCCACGACCTTGTGCGTTCGCCTGTGTGATCGGCGCCTTGGCGCACGAGAGGTGGAACCCCTGCTCGCACTTTGCGCACTGGACTGTGAGAAGGTGGTCCAGCGGCTCAGTCTTGCAGATGCAGTGGAACTCGTGCGGGAACGCATCGACAAACTGGAAGCGCGGCTTGCGCGCCCGCGTGCGGGCTACGGCCTTGCTTCCGGCCGTGATACCGCCGTCCGTCGCCTCCCGCCAACGACGGTAGAGCCAGTCGTCGAAGACAAACAGCTCGTTCGTGGAGAGATTCACACAGTCAAGCTGCACGGGGAGGGTCCAGATCTTGCGGAGGAGGTGGGAGATCTGCGCGGCGTCCCGCTTCGGGCCGGGGGACTCGATGAACGGGATAGCGAGCTGCGCGAACTTGAGTGACAGCTCGAGGGCTTGTTCCATCACAGCGTACTCTGGCGGGCGGAGGACAAAGTTCCACTTGACCGGGTCCATGAGCAGCGCGAGGGAGTGGAACGACGGGCGGTCGTCATACTGCATCTTGCGGCACATCTGGCACTGGAACCCGACAGCCGCCTTGGCCACAGCCGAGGCGGACTTGGCAGTGATGCCGATACACTTCGGGTGGTAGTCGCCCAAGCAGGATACGCAGGTGACCATGGTGCCAGCGGGCTCGAGGCGACAGAAGCACGCATGCTCGCCGTTAGGCGTGTCGTCGTCGTCCTGGAGGTGCTCCTCAAAGTCACGGAGGAGGTTGTTGACCGATGTGGAGAGCTTGGCCACAGGCGTGCTGAGCAGCTTGGCAACGCGAGTAGTCCACTTTGCAGTGAAATCCAACTCGCCCTGCAATTTGCTGATCTCGGGGATCTCCACACGGCTGAGGGGCCCATGCGCGCTCTTGACAGCCTTGCACAGGCGCTGAGCGGCCGTCGCAGACCCCTGCGTCGCAATGAGAGTCGACGCAGTCTGCTGCCAGCTCTGGGCGGTCTTGTAGATCGACTCGAGCTGGCGCATGAGATCGACCGACGTCGGGATCAGCTCCGTGCCCTCCATCAACGCCGCGACGGCATCCAGTGAGATCGAAGGGGACGCGAGCAGCTCGTCAACCTTTTCCTTCCACGCCCGGCCAGTCTCCTCCCGGCGGCGCAGCTCAACCACACCATGGTGGCTGTCGGGCACGCCGTTGTCGCTCGCCTCCTGCAGGAGCTTGATGATATCAGAGTACTGCAGCGCCTGGTCGTCGACCTCCTCCTCGATCTTGTGGTACCACCTCAACCTGGAGACGACCTGGCTGAGCTGCGTCACCTCTGGAAGTTCGATGTTCAAACTCTGCCCCAGAATAAGCGCAGTATTGCACGTCTCGTAGTCGAGCTCCTCGTCCGGCAGCGAGAGGATCCGCTGCGCCTCCTGCCGGAACTGGTCCATCCCCGAGACCATCTGCTGCAGCTGCGCAATCTCGAGAGTGTCAAAGCCAATCTTGTACGCCTCCTTGAGCAGCGCGTCGATGGCAGCAGGGCTGCGGTCCACATCGTCGTCCTCGCCCGCCACCTCGCTCTGCCGGCCCTTCCTCCTGCGGCCGGTACTCTTCCGCGTGGAGATGGCAAGCGCGCGCTCAAGCCACGCATTCGCGCGGTTGAGGAACGCACGCAGGTCCGCAAGGCCGGGCAAGGGGTGCGGGATACGCTCGCCATCGGCCACAAGCTGACGAACGGCCTTGAGCTGAGGGCGCGACACGGAGAGAAGCGACTCCAGCCGCGCCTGCCACTGCTCGGGCTGGGCTGCGCGCGCCACTACCGCATCGAGAATGTCCTGCAGCTGGTCCTCGGAGAAGCGGTTGCGCAGCGTGCGCTTGGCCTTTGGGCAGTCGCAGAGCATGTCCGCGTGGTCCATGCACACGACCAGGGTCGTGCAGTCGCACTTGACTTGCGAGAGGTAGCAGAACGACTTGCACACGCAGCACTGGTACTGCGACTCGGGGACGTCTTCCTCAACGAGCGTCTCCACGATGTCGGGGTACGCCTCGCGCAGGCGTTGGCGGCTCTCCGTCTCGTCCTTGACCATCTCCTTCAGGCTGTCCTGCAACCTGACGTCAGCTACACACCTCTGCAGCACCCACCATAATGCCGTCTTGATCGTATCAGAGTACAGCGTGATTGTAATCAGCAGCTCGGCGTGCGAGAAGACCGGCGGCTTCGCATGCTGCTGGTACCGCAGGACCGACTCCCTCCCGTCCGGCAGCCAGTCCGGCAGCGCAAAGTTCACCGCCTCGTTAAAGTTGAACTGCTGTCAGCTGAGCCACGCACAAAGCTCACGCCATGGTTGAAGCCAGAGTGGTACGCCTTGGGGAAGGTGATGACAAACTCGTTCGGCCGCTGGTCACACGCAAACACGTCCACGCCATGATCCCGCACCCTGCCGGGGTTCATCATCGTCACAAGCTGGTACAGCAACGCCGGCTGGCGCTCGAACAGCTCGGGCGCCTCCTTCTTGATTGCGGTTTCGAACTTTTCCGCATCCGCCCCTGGAATGCCGTACCACGTCTTCGTCTCGCCCCAGAACATGTAGTTGATACTGTAAGTGTAGTGGTCCTCGTTGTGCCAGCAGAACGCGGAGAACAGCATCCCGACATAGATCCAGGGGACTGTCATGCCCGAGATATCCGACTTGATGTAGCGCAGCAGCGAGTCGTGCAGGATTGGCATGTTGTTGAGGTTCCACGGGTCGCGCGAATACATGTCTGTGGGGTTGGTCTCAAACGTGGGCGCGGCACTCCCGTGCGTTGTAGAGTGCACGTCTGCGCCATACTCGACCTCGACGGTGTCCTCCTGGCTCTCGACCAGGCGCCAAAACTCGCGCTCGACGTCCGCTTCAGACACGGACGAGTTGCCCACCTGCCGTGTGAGAGGGCCGGGGACGGAATGTGTCGGAGCGTAGCGGTTGAACCACTCGCGAGTGAAAGCCGCATCGCGCGCCTGGAAGGTCGGGAGGGAGTGCTCCTCGCCCTCGTCAAAGCCGAAATCGTCGCCGTTGCCCAGGAGACACGCGGTGCAGTACCACTCGTTCGCTGGGATGCCGGATAATGGCGGGTCGAGGCAGAATGTGTGGAACCCCCGATCGCACCCGTCGCAGAGGAGGATTTTCGGCGCGTTGTTCCCCAGGCCGCACACCTCACACACGTCCCCCTTTTCGTACTTGGCCTCTGCTGGTGATTGGGTCTGGGATGTGGATGCACGCGACGACTCTTCGTCGCTCAGCTCGCTGTCGCTGTCGTGGCTGCTGGTCTGGAAACCGGGGACTTTGATGCGAATCTTGGCTGGAGGTGCGAGGGATCCCGACTTGGCCATCTCAGCTCCAGGCTCCAGCTTGACATCCACCCCCACCGCAGCTGACAAGTGCCCATGCGCGGCCTGCCCGTTCGCCGCGGCCATCCTTGAGCGCGGGGAGGGGCGCATGCCGCCCATCCGCCCGTTTGCGGCGGCAACCGCCAGAGTCGGAGTCATGGGTGTATGCGGTGCTGTCGTCGCCAATTTGCCACTGGCGCTCCCGTTCGCTGCGGCGGGGGTGAGCGGCGACTCGGGGTACGACTTGGCACGCAGCGCCCAGTCCTCAAAGGGGAGGACGAGGCGCACATACGCTGCCTTGACCTGCTGGGTCGAGGTTGGGCCGTACCCGAGCGCGGAAGTGATCTTTGTCCACGCCTTTAAGCGGTTCACCTCGTCCACGCCCCCGAGGGTGTTCACCTCTTTTCGTAGTCGCCACAGGTCGAGCAGCCTGTGCTCGATGCGGGGTATGAATGCGTGTGTGTCGCCCTGCTGCTTGTGGAACATGCTAAGCTGCTCGAGAAAGTTGATCTTGGCTCTGGACGCGGCTTCTATCGAGTTGAGCCGCTGCAGCCTGGTGGTGAAGCGGAACTTGTCCGTTTCGAGCGCAAACGGCATCTGCCATCCTTCTGGGGGTACGATCTTGCAGATGCCGTAGCGCTTGGCTTCTGGGCCGATGGACTCGATGTACGCCATGGGATCTTGGAACTGCTCCATGGTGGGGCGGTACGTCGGGCACGTTGGCAGGCCGAAAGCCCTGGGCTGCTCGGTGCTGGGCCCGGGGTCGGCTGGGCTTGCTGTGCGAACAGAGTGCAGGTCAAACGGTGGATTGACTACACGTGGACGCTTGAGCGGATTGCGTAGCACCGAGGGCCCAGCTGGTGGGAGTGGTGGCGGGACAAACGACGTCGCCGCTGGGCCGGACGCGATCGTGGGCGTGGTCGGCGTGCCGGCCCGGTCGAGCTTGTTGATAGCATCGACCTTGGACTTGCGCTGGCTGCGCTGCAGGTCGCCCGTCTCTTTCACCACTGGTGGCGGTGCTGGGCCGGACTCGGGAAAGTTGACGCACGACACGAAGATGGGCTTCCTTTTCTTAGTCTCCGACTTGATGGAGGGTGACTTGTGAGGTGTGGGCTGCTGCTGCTGCTGCGACGATGAGCCAAGGCCATTAGGCAGTGGGGGCAGCGTCGTGGTCGACCTTGTGGGCCTTGGTGTCTGCGGCTTCTGTGGTGACCGGCGTGAGCGTCCGCTGGAGGAGGACGACTGCGGGGGTGAAGGCCCCTTTGAGGGGGTGGCCGTGGCAATGTCGGCCACCATCACGATCTCTCCGATATTGAGGTGGTTCCTGCAGCAGTGAGGGGGGCTGCAATGGCAGCTGGTCTTGTCTGCCTGGTGGTAGTGAGCAATGTATGCGACCTAAAGTTGTGGCCAGTGGTGAGTGAGTCTTGGTGTGCTCTTGAGGTTGTGGTCTGGTTGGCTTGACGTTGAGGTAGTTGTCGGTTGTGACTTCAGATGTTCTGTCTTGTTAATGGAGGACAATAATGTTCCCTACGGGGTATGGACTCGGACTCGGACTTGGATTGCCCTTGGTTGCGCAGTTACAACCTGGCCGACGATAATGATGATGATGAACTCGTACTCGTCCGTCCGTAGTGGGATCGCCTGTTCGTTGTGCGTTCTGTTCGGCCGCCTATACCTACTTGCAATATGCCTCTCTCTCCCGGTCTGTCCGCTGTCCGCGCTGTCCGTCGCTCCGTCAGTCTCTCTCTCTCTCTCTCGGCTCTGCGCGCTCTGCGTCTGCTATGCCTGCCTGCCTGCCTGCCTTGGCGGCGCGCACGCGAAATGAGAGCCTTGCAATGTACGCGGGGATATTGATAAGATTGGTTCCGTCGAGTATATGAGCAGTATGCTCTCTGTGGCCGTATCGGGTAATTCCACGGTAAATGAGCTGTACTCTAGGTAATGTCCACTGGCAGTAGCGTCACCTTCCGCGAGGCGGCCAAGCGCATGACGAGCGATGTGTGGCAAACTGGCATGGTGAGTGGCAATCGCATTGCAGGACGACCCGCTTAGTATGCAACGCGAGTGAGCATTCTTTTGACGAGCCTCTTCACAATGCCCAGTGTAGATAAGCAGCGTGAACGCGCGTATGTGTCAGAAAGCAGTCTCCACCTTCCTGCAACGATACATGACATTTACCTGGAAATGATGGCTCGGTGCGCACAATGAATAGTCGTTGGTACCCATGCGCCTGACTTGCTGGTCTCGTTTTCCTATGATCCAAGTACGATGCACACTAGGTTGGAAAGGCGCGGCCGGTAGCAACGAGCAGTCAGACGGCGGGAGGTGGGCGTCGCTACGTTGTCACCGCCCACATGGCTTGTCAAAAACATCACACTAAAGGGCTCGAAAATGTGCCATAAATCAGGACGAAATATGGTTCATCGAACGCAGTCTACGGTGAAGAAGTTGACACGAAGCCACGACGCACTGGGTTGGCCCAAGGCCGGCAGGAGGTAGTAGGGTTGTGCTGGAGCAAGGTGGTCTCTAGCATGAATATCGATAAACACGCCTCGACGTAAGTACGGTAGTATTATTGTAGTATCGGCAGTCGACATCATCCTGGTGTTGCTGACCACAGCATGCCATGGATAGGTAAAGATTCTGGCAGCTTCAACGTGATATCCCAAGGTCTCTGACTACCAGCAATGCACGGTCAACAGATGCTGAGGGTGCGCCATCCAAGAGAAACCAGAAACCGTATGCAGTCAATGAGAACCTGTTCCTTGGAGACTCGCGTATACGATGTGCCTCCGGCCCGCGTCTACCCAGTCATCACTGATAATTGACCATCGCAAAGTATGACGAAGACCGGTGTAGAGATTGGGACTGGGATCCGCAAGACGACCGCATGGCTCGTGGTTGCCCACAGGACAAACGTGAGAACCCTGTACATGAGTGTTTTACCACATCGATGCCATGTGCAACTAGCTGGACAAGTTGATACCCAACACAGGTAGTGCATCGAACGCCAGGCTGATACTCAAGTTTGTGAGTTGCGCCTCTCTACAAGCAGTCGATGGGACTGGTTCTTAGGTTGTCAATCGATCTTTGCTGTACAGGAGAGCCGGTACCGGTCCTCACTGGCAACTAGCGCTTCCCACCACATGGCAAAAGGAGACATCCAGAACAAGATCTCGGTCGGCATCCTCGTGCGGACATCAACACACAACATGTGAAAATCCCTATAGGAATGTGGAGCCCGCGAGCTGAAGCATGGAGACACCCACCCTCGACAGGGCCAGAGGGGCTAGACGTAGGAGGACGATCATCAAACTCTCTGGTATAGGCTCCTGCACGATCCTGCAATGATCTACCAGATCCATCCACGACCCGAGTTGCGTACACGTCGCGTCGTGGCGCGGCGCGTGGCGATCGCCAGCGATCTCTCCAAGTACAGTAGACGAAACAAGGCAGGCGCGGACGATCGCACTCGCGAGCTGCCAATCAGCACAGAGCACTGAGAGCCATCGAGACGCGTGCTCCATGCTCCACAAGTGCACAAGCTCAGCTGCACATCGGATCGTCGTCCATCCGAAGCGAGCTGTAGCATCAAGGTTGCGCAGCAGCGATCGCCGTCGGAATGGCAGTCGGGTGGGTCTACTGCTGGCCACGGCCACAGGCGGCCAGGGCCAGCCGGCGGCATCTATTAGCTAAGAGCCTATAACTTTATAAACCTAAGGCGTAGTGCGAATCCTCTGAGAACAGAGTTCAATGTAGCGCATGTAACAGCAGCGCCAGCGCATGTAACAGCAGCCAGTTCCCTGCAGCAAGCTCAGTAGACGGGTCCTGCCGCCCGCATACAGGACTCTACCTGGACCCGAGCCAGATCGGCGGTTCAGATCCGCAGTCCCCTCCTCACACCTTACTCATCTCTCTCATCTTTGCATCTTGCATCTCGTACTCGCGCGATCTTGTTTACTCCGGCAGCAGATGGCGTTTCGCATCTGCCTGTGTCTGAATATAGCATGCCGAGAGGCGAGAGGGAAACTTTCGATGATGCGTGTTGCTGTTCTGACCAATGACTAGTCGTAGCAGTCGGCAGTCGGCCTGTACGCACGCGCCTGGCCCAGATATCGTGCATGGCTGATATGTCGATGGCATATCTCCACCTTCCTCCCCCTCCCCTTCCGCCTCGCGCCTCTTCCCCTCGGTGTCTCCCCGGTTGCTGGCCACTGCCCACGGCTGTAACATGGACCCTGGGTACCCTCCGGCATCCCCCTGCCGATCGCGTTCGGTTTGGGACCGTCTGATGCGTCAGAGGATGGCTTTGGGCCGAGCTGGTACACGAACCAACCCGGCAAATGGTTCCGTAAGGCGGGTTCTGCGTTCTCCGATCCTAGGGGTGGGTGTGTGCATGCATGTTCCTCTAGCGTCGATTCGCACAGAGTTGGAGAGGGAGTGTGATCTCGGTCCCGGCCACGGCTCCGCCTCCGCTCTGCATCTCAGAGGTATGATGATTCTGCTGTTTCGGCGTCTCTCTTCTCTCTTCTCTCTGCTCTCTGCTCTCTGTGACAGAGTAAGTGTCTGTCTCCCCGAGAGGCCCTGGCAGCTCTGGATAATGTCTGGGAGACTTTTGCCTGGGCGCCAGAGGAGGGTGACGCTTGGTGCCTCTCCCCTGCGCCCTTTCCCTATCCCTATCCCTAATATCCCCTTAGCAGCTCTCTCCTTTTCGATGGGTTCCTAATGTATCCTGGATCGTCGTCCTGATTGCACTCCGATACACACACATCAGCGCGGCGCGCGGCGCGCGGCGCGTGCAGCATCTGCAACACGGCCATCACAGAAGAGCGAGAGCGAGAGAAGAGGAACATGGGAAGACAGATCGGACAGATCGTGCAGCAGACAGATACTATGCAGAAGAGCTGCCTCTCTCCAACTCTCGGACACGCATGCACGCACGACGTCTGACGCGCTGACGCGCGCTCGCGCCAGGCCCGACTGACCTGACTGATCCGACTGACCGACTGACTGACCGACTGACGCACGCTCACCTCGCATACACAAAACTCAACGTAGCCCGTGTCTCCTTTCCTCCTTCCCCTCCGTGTGTTCGTTCCCTTACTTGGCCTGAGCTCGGCAGCTGCACTGGGCACCAGCACCCACTTTTCTCTCCTCATTCCACACGTTCTAATCCTAATTTCAACCCCCCGGTCCCTTACCCTAATCTCTCTCCCTTTCTCTTTGGAGCAAGTATTCGACCCAGGCCAATACACCCGCCGCGCCCGTTCCTCCTTCCTTCCTTCCTCCCGAGGGGTACATACTACCACTCCACTACACCACCAGTACACCACCTCTAGACCACCACCACTACTCGCGCTCTCAACAATACCACACCACACATTGCATTCTGTCTGTCACTTCCTCCAACTACCCTCTTACCCACTCTCACACTCCTTTATTCCCCACATACGTACACCTCGACACAACACTCCACCCTCACCCCGGCTCACCAAGAATAACAAACGACATCGACAACGACAACGACAACGACACAGCCAACGACACCCAACAGCAGCAGCTGCTAAATGGCAGCGCCGTACCAGCCGGCAGCTGGGCCCTCGAGGCCGCCGCAGATCCAGGTGGGGACATACTTCCCCAGCCCAGGATCCGCTGCGCCCATCGCCTCTGCCTCTCCACCACAGCTCGCATCGCCAGCACGCTTCGACCACTTTGGACCAGGACAGGTGTGGCCAAGCAGCCCGCACCAACTGCAAAAGCAGCAGCAGCAGGCGCCGCAGCCGTCCCAGATTCCCCAACCTCAGCAGCAACATCGTGTAATGAACGGAGGGGGCGGGGGCGGAGGGCGGTACGCTGCAGACAGTAGTGGTAATGCCTATCGCGGAGGGAGGGAGGGTGCAGGAGGAGCAGCCGCAGGAGGCCTAGGCAGGCGAGGCGAGGAAGGTGCAGAAGGCGGCTTTGCTGCAATGCCTGTACCCCAGATCACCTCGCCGCCGCTGCCGCAACATACTAGGCAAGACGAGCCTGCGCCTGATGGCTCAGCGGCCAAGCGCAACCCCTTCACCGAGCTCATCGAGACGGAGAAGGTCTACGTCGACCAGTTGACGCTGGTTATCCGAGTGAGTGTCTTGTGCCCTGCGTCCTCTTGCGGGCCTGTGCTTACTATTCTAGCGAGTGGCCGCTGCATGGTCGAGGAGGAACCTGCCCCCACCAAAGCTGGACGCCATGTTCCGCTGCATCGAAGCGGTGTATCGCGCCAACAGGGCGTTTGGAGTTGTGAGTGACCTGGTGTTGGCAGACCACCTTCCTCGTTCGCAAACCACCTTCCTCGAGCAACCTTCCTCGATCGCGCAACCTCCCTCGATCGAGCAACCTTCCTCCACATCGTGTCCTGTGACATACTGACACTGCAGCGATTGAAGGAGATAGGAGCCAACCCGTCCAATCCCAAGGCGCTCGGCGACCTTCTCATGCGATGGGTACGTCCTATGACTCTACAAACAGCCCCCCCTGACGCGACAGATTGACGATCTGGAACCGTCCTATGCTCGCTACGCGACCATCTACCTCACGGGATTCGACTCGTACCCGCCTGTAACCGGCAACGAGCAGCTCCACAAGATCCTCGACGACATCTGCATCACCACTCCACCCACTCCACCTCTGGAGCGCTGGTCTCTCGACGCCCTCTTCCTTCTCCCTTACACCCGCCTCCGCTACTACCGGAAGCTGTACTCTCGTCTCTTGCAGAACACGGTCGAGGGCCGCAGCGACCACCGCCTCCTTGCTACCGCTGCGCGGCGTCTGGAGATGCTCGTCGAGGAGGTCGAGTCGCGTTTGGAAGCCGACGTGTCAGAGGAAGACACGCCAGTGCCTTCCTCGGCGGGGGCTCCCTCAGTCCGCGAGACCAGCTGGCCAAATGAGAAGGGCCGCTCCAGCCACACAAGCTCTGGGCGTGACAGCTCTATCGACAGCCACTCTGCGTACGTCGTCCCTCACCTGATGCCTATGTAAAACTGACCTATAACAGCCTCTCTTCGTTCAACAGCCGACTCGATAGCACGCGCAACTCGACGACCTCGGCCAGTACGAGCATCAACAATTCGCCCGGCCCGCCGCCAAAGTTATTCGTGCCCAACGTCACTCTGGCACCAGTCTCGGACCTCGAACTCAGAATCGACACCGAGCGCGCCATCGACCTGTTCACCATGCAGGCCAGGGTGAGTCCTTGGCGGCCCCCCCCTAATCACAAGGCTAACTTGCCAGAAATGCAAGCTCCACATCAACCCCCCTTCCCTGCCATACACGCGTTCCTTGCGCTCCGCACACGACGTCAAGGTGTACTTTACACCCTCCGCAACAGGGCAGCAGGTCGTCCATAGCCGAGCGCACATTTTCATTCTGTCTGATCTGTTCCTGGTTACAGACCGCATGGAGGCGATGGAAAAGGCGACCAAAGCGCAACAAGTGGCGCGAGAACAGCCTGGCCGAGTGGGCGAGGGAGGTCCCATGCCCGAAATGTGGCTTGCTTATCCGCCTCTTGCGGGCAAACACCTGTCTGTCGTGGAGGGTCAGCAGAGTGAGTTTGACGATCTGGGTGTTTCTCCCTCGGAGTGCTGACGAATAGGCAACGTTGTCGCCGTCACTGTGATGCGCAAGGAGACTTTCGTTATCCACGCCGAGTCGGAGATGGAGCGCGATCAGATCATGAAGAGCATGACAGAGTGTATCGACTTTGCCTCCAACAGTGAGCCAATACCTTCCCTGAGCCCGCTGACGCGCCCAGCTTCGCAGCGAGTGACACCACTACCATCTCCCATCGACCGCTCCCCGGCCTCCGGCGCCCCTTTACCCCAGGGCATGCCTCAGCCCAGCCCTCTGCAATCGGGAGGACCGTCGCCAGACCCATCTGGTTTATCTGCGCCTGTGGGCAAGGTGTCGCTGCAGCCCGGCCAGGCGCTCCAGTGGCCCGGCCAGACACCAGTGTACCCACAGCAACAGCAGCAAGTGCCGCAGATGACGCGCTCGTCAAGTGGCAACCAATCGCGCAATGGCGGGTCGTCCCTGCCTCCACGAGGCGCTAGTCTCCGAGGGCGCGACCACGCTGCGTCGCCTACACTGGCCATGTCGCCCCAGCTTGGCATCCCTGCTGCGAGTGTGTCTGAGCCGTCCCTCTCGGACCCTAATCGCCCTCGGAACGTCTCAACACGATCTGCGCAGTCTAGTCAGTCGGATCACGTCAACGTCCCCGGTGGCCGATTCGTGCCGGCCCCACAGCACAACTACAACCAATACAGTGCGCACCAGGGCAACACGTCGCGGGCGCCAGTACTCCCAGCGCTCAACATTGCGCAACCAGCGCCTCAGCCGCAGGGCGGTCGCTACCAGCTGCAGTCGCCCACTACGCTCAACGACTTGCCCCCGACTCCCCAGTCATATGCTGGGTCCCATACGTCGGAGGGCGGCCACATGCCATATGCGGAGCGACAACACACTGGCACCCCACTACGAGCACGCTCAGCTGAGCCGCTGAGCGAGGTGGACATGATGCGGCCGCCTGACAAGCCGTCTGCTCGCTTCGGTGCCATCCGCGCCGAGTCGCCAGCACCGGGCCAGCAACGGCACCGGCCAGACGTCGACATTTCTCCGCCCTCATCGCCTGTGCAGGAAGAGCCGGCGACTATCAACGGCCCCACTGTCATCTCTGCGCAGATGAAGTGCAAGGTCTTCCTGCAGCAGGGCCATGGGCAGTGGAAGTCGCTCGGCCAGGCCAAGCTCAAGCTCTATGTCGAAAAGGCGCGCAATGTCAAGCAGCTGGTCGTCGATTCCGAGTCGCGCAGCAAATCCGTGCTAATCTCGACTATCGTGCTCACGGACGGCGTCGAGCGCGTCGGCAAGACTGGCGTCGCTGTCGAGATCTCGGACCGCGGCCAGCGTACTGGCATCATCTACATGATCCAGCTGAGGAACGAAGTGTCTGCTGGCGGACTGCACGAGTCGCTCCTTGCTGGTTCAGAGCGCGTCATCCGCCGGTAACGCGAGCGAAAGCGACAGTTCCACTTCTTGATCCCCTAGGACATTCAACTCTGAACATAACGAACTGTGAACAATCATGACTCCATACACCCCCCCTTACCTTACCTATTCTCAACCTCATTACGAGCCTTAGATCCCCCGGCTTATATACCTCACCATACCAATCATCCCACATTCCCCTCCTTCTCCCCCCAACTAGAAACGCGCCCTTGTTCACGCATACAGGGTCATGTCACATCGGTCATTCTGCAGTAGGAGCACTATGAATTTCGTGCATTGCAGCTAGCTGGCTACGAGTGCAGCGAGTGCGAGATGTCGAAACTGACTGACTGCCCCTACGTACGTGAATGTTGCCGGCCCGGATTAGCCCCCGTGTTCTGGTCTACTGCCGCCGCGCCGCCACGCGCCTGACCACATGGACAACCCACCAGGCTGCAGGCGAATTTAGCCCCCGCGCGTGTGCCACTTTCTAAAGTCTAAGCACCTAGGTCGACACTTGCAACATTTGTGGACGCACGACCGCCCCGACCAAACTCGACCCAGTCTCCAACTCACTCTCCTTTCCGGCACACAGCATCAAGCAAGGTCGCAGACAAAGAGCCAGCTCGGACGAACGCGGCGCATACGGACTCTCCTCAAGCCCCCCCTCTCTCTGCATATCGCGCAGCGCGTGGAACACCGCCTCCACACTCCTTTCGTGCAGCGCAGAGCCACACTACCGTAGCGTGCCGGCAACTGCTCCCTCCCCCGCCGTCCTCCAGTCAGTCACCACTGCAAGCTCCGTTCCCACTTCGCTCGTGTTCCCCAGACTCTTCACTGCATCTGCATCAGGCAATAGAACATAGCCGCTGTCTCACTCCCGCCACCCTTACACCGCCGGACTCAAATTTCGACGTAAGTACCTACATCCACAGCACGGCCAGGCGGCGGCTCCAGTTTCGTCCCCGGCTCGCCCAGCAGGTAGACAGACAGCAGGACACCGCTGGTATACAACCTTGAAGGCGTACACTCGCTGGGTTCGTCACTGCCTGTGTGCACCTGTTCACTGGGACGGCTCGGCTCACCAAAACCCAAATTCACCTCACGCGCGGACGGCCCGTTGACAGCAGCAGCAGGATTGAACCCTTGCCCCTTCTACCACCATTTCATACAGCAACTTCCCGCCCAACATGCACCCTGGCGTCCTGCACCGGCGCTTCCTGAGCGACCTGTCGACGTCGCTCTTCTCCTTTGTGCTCCCCCTCCTGCCTACCTCTGAAGAATTGACGATCAAGGAGGAGTGAGTGCGAGAATGGACAAAGCTGACAGCGTAGGGTGCGCACTCTGATCGAGAAGCTCATCAAGACTATCGAGCCCAGCTCGCGGCTGTTGAGTTTTGGAAGCAGCTGCAACTCGTTTGGCCTGCGGAACTCTGGTAGGTCCCTAGTGGTCGAGCACTGCTGACGGCAGATATGGACCTTGTGGTGCTTATCGATGATCCAGATGCGGGATTGGACCCGTCGACGTTTGTGCAGATGATCGGCGACCTGCTTGAGAGGGTGGGTGGAAAGGCATTGGAGGGCTGGCTAATGGTGCAGGAGACAAACTTTGACGTCAAGCCGTTGCCAAAGGCGCGTATACCTATCATCAAGCTTAACCTTGCTGCGTCGCCTGGTCTGCCGTTTGGTACGTTGTGCTGAGTGTTCTCAACTCACAACAGGCATCGCATGTGACATCGGGATTGAGAACCGTCTGGCGATTGAGAACACGCGCCTGCTGCTCACCTATGCGACCATCGACCCCGCGCGCGTGCGCACACTGGTGCTGTTCCTCAAGGTGTGGGCGAAGCGCCGGCGCATCAACTCGCCGTATAGGGGGACGCTGTCTTCATGTAAGAACCCACGCAGATGCTGTTGCTGACCCCAGACGGAATCACCCTCATGGTGCTGTACTACCTCGTACACGTCAAGCAGCCGCCAGTGCTGCCGAACCTGCAGCGCATTGCGCCCGTCCGCCCCATCACCGAGGAGGAGATGATGCTCGAGGGCCGGAACGTCTACTTTTTCGACGACGTCGAGATGCTCCGCCAAGAGTGGTCTTCTGTCAACTACGAGAGCGTGGGCGAGCTGCTGATCGACTTTTTCCGCTACTTTTCCCACGACTTCCAATTCAACACCATGGTGCTGTCTCTGCGGGCTGGCCCGCTCACCAAGGAGAGCAAGGGGTGGACGAACGACATTGACGTCGGCGGTCTCAACGAGATGGCCCGCGACCGTAACAGGTTGTGCATTGAGGATCCGTTTGAGATCACCTACAACGTCGCGCGTACAGTCACCAAGGATGGGCTGTACACCATCCGTGGCGAGTTCATGCGTGCCACGCGTATCCTCACGCAGCGCCATGAGCGTGCTGTCCTCGCGCTGGCTGAGCTGTGTCGCGAGCGTGAGGACGAGCTCCTCCGCGCGCCTCGCTCGGCCTCGCCTGCACCGCGCACGATCGGCGTCGGCCGCCAGTTTGGCTCTGAAGGCCGTGGCGGTGGCAGCAGTGGTGGTGGTGGTGGAGGAGGAGGAGGCAGCGGCGGCGGCGGTAGCAACCCCGGATGGCGGGCCCAGTCCCAGCCCGGGTATGAGCGGTACCCCGCCCCCCAGCAGCCGCCGAGCAACGGCCTCAACCACGCCAGCGAGCCCGCACGGCGCGGACGCACCGGCGAGACCGGCAGCGGCGCGCCCCCTACCCCGGCGTCGCTCGAGCACCAAGCCCCAGCAGCGCAGGACCTCTGGCTCGCCTCGCAGGGCACCAACCTCGGCAACCCCGGTGCGCTGGGTCTCGGCGGCCTCGGCGAGGCTGCGTTCGCAGACTACAACACGCGCGGGCGCGCCGTCGACCCGCAGTTCCCCGCTCGCTCGGCTGCGCAGCGCCGCAACCCCCAGAGCTATGACAACCCCAACGGCGGGGGCACGGTGTCCGCCCCGCTCTCCCCATCGCGCCTGTACGCCCAGCTCGAGATAGGCCGGGGCCCGTCCGCGCCCTGGCCCGCCTCGCCGTTCGACAACCAGCGCGCAAACGGCTTCGGCGCGCCCGGCATGCCCTCTGAGCGGGCTGGTCCGTCGACATTCGGCGCTCCCGGGCCGAGTGAGCGCGCGAGCGTGGCCAGCCGCAAGACGTCGGGCGGCGCACACGCCCACGCGCATGCCCACGCGCACGCGCACGCGCATCGCGATCTCTCCGTCCCGTCCGCACCGAGCAACCTCCACCACTCGCATACTGCCGAGTCCCCGCTGCCCACGTTTGCGCCTTTCTCGCCGCCGACCATTGCGTCCCCGCTGCATCCGGAGTTGGAGCAGGGCACGTACATCAGTCCGAGTACGCTACTCTCCCCGGCACAGCAGGGGGGCGAGCTGCCCGAGCACGATAAGAAGGTCGAGGGGCTGGCGCAGGGGTTTGGCGGGCTGGGTGTCCGGGATGACAAGTAGCTGTGCACTGTGGGTAGACTGAGTGTCAATTGCTTCGATCGAGGGAGGCGACAAAACGATCTACGGCCGGTTGGTGTGTGTGATTGTATCGGACTGCGGAACCGCGTGCTGCTGTCGGTGGCGTGGTGGCAGCGGGCGAGGGGATGTCAAAGATGAAGGGAAGGGGAGGGGGAAGAAGGTGGGGAGAGGTGGGAGGGGTGCATTGCAGGCATAGGTATCTAAACTACATCATGCATGGTGTCTTGCAAGCGTGGCGTGTATTATATTGAGAAAGAGCCATCAAGAAGAGCTCGTCGGAGGGGCAGCGGATTTTGAAGGATCCTGCCGACCTTGCCGCGGCGAAGTATTGCCTAGCGCCTGTCTGCGATGTCACCAGTTCCGCGGGAAGCTAGAGCGCATGACCTGCTGCACGAGGGAGTCTGGCAGCGTCCAAGAGCCTTAGAAGCGCGAGGAAATGCAAAATTCATAAAAACATGCAGTTAACGAAGAGACATAAGCCAGCCGGCAGACTCGACAATCATCAATACAAGATGGCCACTTAGCTCAGTTGGTTAGAGCGCATGCTTAACACTTGAAACAGCGTTACGCATGAGGTCGACGGTTCGACCCCGCCAGAGGTCATATCTTTTTTGCCCGCCCCGAGTTCTATCGCCTTCTCTATGCTGTTTGTGGTCGTGTAGTATCGCCAACGGCGGCAGGGAGCGCCTGATTGAGGGCTGTGGCATTTTGCAGATGGAGACGGCGGATTCGCCTGGGCGTAGGACGCGTAGGACGTTGTGAAACATCAAGGCCACTTAGCTCAGTTGGTTAGAGCGCATGCTTAACACTCGATAGCGTTACGCATGAGGTCGACGGTTCGACCCCGCCAGAGGTCATTTCTTTTTGCGTCCCCGCCTTTTTGGACTTGCCCATTCCGTCGTCGACCCCTCTCACGTCGACCCCTCTCACTTTGTAGTGTCTCGCACTACCCGCCTCAGCGCCGGGAATGTTTGCTTTGCCTTTGCAGATGGAGGTGCGGCGGAGTGCGGGCGCAGCGCGGAAACGCAGGTGGAAAACAACAAGGCCACTTAGCTCAGTTGGTTAGAGCGCATGCTTAACACTCGACAGCGTTACGCATGAGGTCGACGGTTCGACCCCGCCAGAGGTCATTACTTTTTGCGTTTTGCCCCGCTGAACTGGCGGTCTCCTCTCGTGTGCTGGCGTCTGTAGTTGGTCCAGGTCGGTGCACCGCTGAGCGTTACTTGCGAGGTCGTACATGGAGATGGAGACGAGGCGCCGGCTAGAGAGCGGCGATTAAGCCACACCTGCCATCTCGGACCGATGGTGCCTGGCCTCCACTGGGGCTCGGCTAAGTGCCGTAGCGTAGCCTATGACATGCCCATGGTGGGTGCTGGGTGTCCGTTGAGAACGCGAGGTCGCGAGAACGTGACTTTCTAGCTTGGTTGTTTCTTCCTCTCCTTCAAGTCAGTCAAAATGTCGCACCAGCTTACTCGTGCTGCTGTTATCGGCGCTGGCCAGATGGGCCTTGGCATTGCGTGAGTCGGCGATGAGGGGGTACGAGCTCCTCGTGGAGCGGTGGGACCGGACCTGTCGTGTGGGAGGAAGGGAGGGAGTAGCTGATGGCAGATATGTCACTGCGCTGTTTGCCAAGATCCCTGTTGCTGTCCACGACCCGTCGCAGAATGTGCTGAACAACGCTATGGGCCACCTGGACAAGCTGTTTGAGCGGGATGTGGCGAAGGGCCGCTGGAGCAAGGAGGAGACCGAGGCTGCGCGTGCGCGTGTGACGTCGGTGCAGGGCGATGGAACCAGCGCGGGCGGGGGCAACGGCGTGCACGCTGATACCGACCTTGTTATTGAGGTGAGTGGTGGAAGGAAAGGCGGGTGGGAGTACTTGTGCGGCGTGGCATCTTCGCGCAGGCGTTGGCTACTGCTCTCCGAGGTGGTCCACACACCGCACCATGTCACACTCACGTGTGGCTCCTCGGCAGACAACTCTAAACGCCTGTGCCAGCCCGTCCAGTGCAGTACAGAGGCTAACCCCAGGCCATTCCCGAGATCACCGACCTCAAGATGGGCCTGATGCACCGCCTGGCGACGCAGCTCCCCGCCCCAGCCATTCTCGGCACCAACACCTCGTCCATCTCGCTCACGCGCCTGGCCGGCGCCGCGCGCCAGGCCGACGACGACGGCGAGTCCTCCTCCCGCGTGGTCGGTATCCACTTCTTCAACCCCGTCCCGCAGATGAAGCTCGTCGAGATCATCCCCGCCATGCAGACCAACTCCGAGACCCTCCGCCGCGCCAAGGCGTTCGGCGAGGCGTGCGGCAAGACCGTGGCGGTGAGCAACGACCACCCGGGGTTCATCTCGAACGCGATCCTCATGCCTATGATTAACGAGGCTATCATGCTCCTCGAGAAGGGCGTTGCGACCAAGGAGGACATCGATGCGACCATGAAGCTCGGCATGGGACACCCTATGGGCCCGTTGCGCCTTGCGGACCTTATTGGCACGGACACTTGTCTCCACATCGTGAGTGGATGTGATGCTGGCGGGAGATGGGAGTAGCAGCTGACGACAGCAAAACGTCCTCTTCACTGAGACTGGTGACTCGAAGTACCGCCCCGCGACGCTGCTCAAGCGTACCGTCGACGCTGGGTACCTCGGCCAGAAGGTTGGCCAGGGCTTCTACAAGTACGAGAACGGCAAGCCCGTCGCCTAGGTGTTAGCAGCATGCAGAAGTAGAACAGGAAGCCCGACTTGAACGAAGAGGCATTGTCAAACGATGTCACCCCTGGATAGACGCTGATATGACTGCATACCAGTTGTATGTAGGAGCGTTGCTCACGGCCGCAGCCTGTCTACTAACTACCCATTGGTCAGGAACGTGATACGGTTCTATGAGTCGGTGTACGAGTCTAGCCCGACTGGCGCGGGCCCCCGAGGCTCGGGATGCAGATGGGGTATGGGGTGGGGGATGGAGGCGGCTGCGGTTATGATTCCTTGCGGAATTCTGTCGTCAGCTGGTTTCGAAAAAGAGCAACTCACCAACTAGCACAGAGTAAATCTGGTTGAAGGCCATGTAGATCTCCTCGCGCACCTTGGCACCAGTGAGGACGATCTTGCCGGACACGAAGATGAGAAGCACGACCTTTGGCTTGATCATACGGTAGATCAGGCCGGGGAAGAGTTCGGGCTCGTACGAGCTGAAAGCTCCGTGGGAGAAGGCCAAACCCTCAAGACGGATGGGGAACTTGACGTCGCATGAGCCGACAATGTTCTGGATCTTGAACTCGGCAAACTTGGCGTCGAAGCCCAGCTTCTGGATAATACGAGCATACTTTCTCGATGCGAGACGAGAGTCGTCCTCGCTCTTCGCACCGGTCACGACCATCTTGCCAGACGCGAAGATGAGTGCCGTCGTCTTCGGGTCACGAATGCGCATGACCACAGCTGCGAAACGCTACTGTCAGATACTGGGGTTTGCAGTCAATACCAACCTTGGGGTTGTACTCGGCATTGCGGGCGTGCAAGGCAATGGTCTTAAGGTCCAGACGACACTCGAGGTTGACCGTGGCGACAATGTTTCTGCAGGTTGACTACTATGCCCAACGCATATACTTACTGGAGCACGGGGACCAGCCCCTGCACCGCTGTGATCTCGGGCACGCTCGCTGGCGGCCGGATGGGGGGCGCAGTGGTCTTGCCATACGAGTCCTTTGATGGCTCTTCGTTGTTGTTTGTTGTTGGCGGGGTGGAGGTCGATGCCGTTGGCACCGCGAGACCGGACATGCTGGGCTGCTGGCGAGGAAGGGGGAAACTAGAGCGGGAGCGAGAGTCTATCTGGGATGCGTCTGCGTGATCCTGTGCGCGAGACGATGCTGATACTGATGGATGCTGGGTGGCGACTTGCAGATGAATCAGGACAGGTCCCCCTCGACGTCGAGTTTTTCAAGCCCCGCCGCGCCTCGGCTGATGATGCTGTAAGGAGACGATTCGGACGGAGACGCGGCTAGTGGAGGACGGCGAGGACAAGGGAGGGTGAGATGAGGATGGATGCAGTGAGAAATAACAGTGAGAATGGCGCACTCGATGGTGTTTGTCGAGTGGGTGGTCGCTGCGGAGGGGACGGAGAAGACGCGGGGGAAGGCGACCTGCAGCCAGCTATATATATAGTATCTCCGGAATGTGGCGGGGAACCGCAGCTTTTCTGACAGTGGGCCGTGCCACAACCTCGCTTGTTGACACATCGGGTTTGTCGATACTGTGCATGCTGGATGTCGTCGTGTTTGTCTGCAAGCTGCAACGCATGGAGTATTCAGTCCTGACTTTGAGCTCGTACTGGGAGTAAACCATGCATCGTATGAGGGACGGAGCAGCCGTCGCGGATGGCCGCTCAGCGGTCACCCGCCCGCCTGGAGAGAGGCAGACACCATCTCCTCGCATCATGTTTCATGCAATGCAAGGTGAGTAGTGCAGCTTCAAGCCCGCTATGTTCTCCCCAAAGATGCACGAGAGTGCACAAGTGCACAAGACCGGATACAGAAGATGCGTTTCACCAGCCAGCGCATTCGCCACCTTGTACATCCGGTGCCACGCCACGTCATAGAGAGCGAAGAGACACGGGCAATGGGCGTACGCGGGTGGCGTGATGATCCTCTACAACCGGTCCACTCGCTTCGACTTCGACTTGACTTGCCAACACTCTCTCTCTCAACCCCTCTCGCTCTCACTCTGCCTGACGCGCTGTTCTCCTGTGCCCATGTCCGACTCTCATTGAAAAGGGGCTCATCACACAGCGCGACTGCAAGCATTCCCATTGCATAGCAACAACAACCTCGCAGCATGGCGCCCCGGCTAGCAGCCTACGGGCTAGTCTCGTCCGGCTTGGCCGCTGCAGTCGTGTATAACGCGGCCGTCACGCGACCAAACTACTTTGCAGCGACAGCCCTCATCGGGCACTCGAAAGCATCGCTCATGGTGGGTCTGAGGCTAGGGTGCAGGTCACTGACGTTGCAGGTGCTGGCCAACTTTGGCATGTGGTTGGGAGTCTGCGCCAGCTTGGGCTTCAAGCGCGTGTTCTTTGGCGAGTTGCGACAGGTGGAATCTGACGTGGGTGTTGATGTGAGAGCTCTAGCTGATGCTAGCATGTCTTTGAGCGCATGTGGATATTCCTGACAGAGTCACTGCTGGCGCTCACGACGTTCCGCGACGACTTCTCGGTGCGCTTCGGCGTGATGTACACCATGCTCGTATTTCTCAAGTCATTCCACTGGATTTCGGCCGACCGTGTAGACTATGTGCGCTTCTGGCAATAGCTGTGCTGACTCCAGATTGACCAGGTCCCACCCCCAGGCCCCTCCGCCCGCTTCCATGCGCGCCTTATCTCAGCCATCAGCATTTTGTTGACGCTCGACTTCCTGCTCTTCATGTACGCTATGAGGACAATCACGTTCGACGGCGTGTCCGGCATGGTGCTGTTCGCGTCCGAGTTTGCGATCCTTATCTCAGCAATGCTCGGCACTGTCGCTCGGTACATCGTCCACCTTGCCGATCTGCGTCGTGCTCGGGGCCGGCCTGACGCCCCTGCGTGGGAGTCGAAGAGCATGTACATGTTCTATATCGATCTCTCAGCTGGTGGGTTTGCTATCTATGTTCAATGCTGATGGACAGACTTCCTCAAGCTGTTCATCTACCTCATCTTCTTCATCGTCATCTTCATCAACTACGGGCTGCCGCTACAGATCCTCCGTGACGTATACATGACACTGCGCAACTTTGTGACCCGCGGTGCCGAGCTGTTGCGGTACCGCAAGGCAACACGCAACATGGACGAGCTGTACCCCGACGCCACGGCTGAGGAGCTGGACCGGCAGGGAGACAAGACGTGTATCATCTGCCGCGAGGAGATGGTCGCCCGCGAGGAAGCCCCACCAGCTGAGGAGGGTCCGAATGAGACTCCCAAGAAGTTGGCATGTGGCCATGTGTTCCACTTCCACTGCCTGCGCTCCTGGCTTGAGAGGCAGCAAATCTGTCCCACTTGTCGTCGCGACGTGTTGCGCCCCGACGGCGGCCCAGGACGCAGGAATGGCACACCCGTGCCTGCACCGCAACCCGGAGCAGCTGTCCAAGCTGCCAACGCCGCCGCTGACGCAGCGAGGCAAGCTGGACAGGCTGCGCAGAACAACATCCTGCCCCAGGGCGACGACGACCGACGCGCTGCATACAACGATTATTTCCGCATTCCAGCTGTCAACGGGGACGCACCAATGCCGCCACCACGCCCAGCACCGGCCCAAGCTCCGGGCCAAGCACCAGCCGATCCAACCCAGACAGCATGGCCTGGTGACCGTGCGGCCGCAGCGCACGGGTCGGCAGCAGGCGCTGCCGGGCCACAACCGTCGTCCGCACATTCTGCGCCTCTGACTCCGCAACAGCTCGAGGACCAGAACTTGCAGCGGTCAATCTGGGGAGCACCTGTTGTCCCCGGTCGCTTCTTCCCCCCTGCACTAGGCGCAGCTCCGCAGCCGCACTACCGGTACGAAGGCAGGAGTACTGGATCGCCCAGCGTCCAGCCTACTGCCACTGACACGGGTTTGGTGTCCGGAGCGACTACGCCCGCCGCATCGCGAGCGCCTGTCGTCTTCTCGCCGCCAAGTCTCAGCCGCACCTTTGCGCGTCAGCCCACTGCTGCGGCTGAAGCTGGTGCTCCGCGAACAGAACCAGAAGAGGTCACAGAGGAAGTCGTCGAGGATGATGATGAGTTGTGGCAGGCGGACGACGGATCCGCAGGCAAAGCGGCAGCAGAGGCAGCGCTACGCAGATTCGGCCAGTCGGGCGACACCAAGGGCAAGAGCAAAGCGACAGTGAACCCCGATGCGTTCGATGCCCCAGTAACGCAGAGCGCGTACCTTACGCAGTTAAATCTACCCCCGCCACATCCACCCGTGGACCAGATTCACATCGCGCAGGCCAAGATCAGCGAGCTCGCGCAGCTCGACAGCCCGACAGTCCCCCGCTCACCCGACGCTGTGCGCGCCGCGCTTGATAATCGCCTGCGAGCACTGCGGGATGTGGATAGCGTGGTGTGGGGACTTGTTAGTGAGCTGAGCAGGCTCAGGAGCGCATGGGAGGTGGAGGACGAGGCCGTGCGGGAGGCCGCGCCGCAGGGAGAGAGCAGCAGCCAAGCCGGCGGCAGCGAGCCGCAGCAAAATGCACCAGGCGGCGATGTGCATGAGGAGACTAGCTAGACAGTAGACATGCATTGGTCGTAATTATAGGTCTATGCCTATGAAGGGCGAGTGCCGTGACGAGCCAAGGCCGAGGGAGCTAGTCCGAGCGGTCGAGGAAGGCGGCGGTGGGGTCGTGCTGGACCTTGCGGGTGAAGTTGTCGTACCAGCGCTGGAAGACGCTCAGTGGGATGGGCGTGTCCGGCGTGAGCTTGACATCCCCGCCGAAGGAGTGGAGGAAGTTGAAGAGCTGTGGTTAGATGAAGTCGCTGTACAGACGAACATTCTTCACGACTTTCTCCGCCACGCTCCGGACGTCGACGCGGGAGACGACGGCCAAGGCGTCGCCCCCGGGTCCCTTGGAGGCCGCCATCTGCGCAGCGAGGGCATCGACACCAGCCTGGGACGTGATCTCGATGCCTAGTTGTGCTGGGCCGGGGTTCCGCGCTGATGGGAGGTGCGGCCTGACCTTGTAGATTGCCGAGGGGCGGGCGTTGGTCAGTCTGCCGTCAGCGACTTCGTAGCATGTGAGCAGCACTCACGTCCCGAGGGGAAAGTACTCTCCCCCCGGCCAGGCGAAGTGCACAGTCGCACCATACCCCTCTGGGAAGGGCGTGCCGAGGAGGAAGACCGTCAGGTGGTTGATCTCATACGGCTGTTCGAGGGGGAAGACAAAGTGCGTCTCGTCGCTGTCGTCAGAGGGCGGCGCGCCCGGGGGTGGGGCAGCGCAACGCGTACTAGCGCTGCCTAGCCCCGCGTCGTGCTCACATTTGCTGCAGGTTTGTTTGGCTGCGGTTAGCTAGTCCCATGCAGATAAGGAAGCGAGACGGCGACGCGTGCCGCTGGTCGTGGTCGTGGTCACCAGAGCTCTGGCGCGCATGCCGTCCTTCTACTCTCTAACGCATGCGAGCTCGCACTGCGCTGCGAACATCTCGTCTTCGTACTCACACCAGCCTGCCAGCCACGATTGCGCCAAACATCTTGCAAGAGCTACAGCGAGCGAGCCAGAATACAAGCACGCAGAAAGTCGAACGGCAACGTAATTAGCTTGGCCCGGAAGAATCGGGCCGGCTGGAGAGAGTTGGTTGGAGACAAGTGGAGGGCGGGCGATGATGCGGACGTGTGGACGTTGGGCGACGCGTGCATGGTCTGGGCTTCTCATGTCTAGCTACTTAGTATCGGGTGCATGTTGATCCACTCTGTTTCTATCCGTTGTCTGCTACTACTCTTATGCTCATGGTCGGCTCCTCGCGGTGCAAGCTCGTCAAGCTCGCTGCTCTCTGTGACGGACATGGCCAGGCTGACAAACGGCGTTGCACGCCTCACGCGCGGATTAGGCGTCACGTTCCAGCTATTGCGATGTGACCGATCGGATTTGGACACTCGACATTCCAGCGGATAGTGTCACAACAATCTGTCATTGCCCAGTCCCACACACCCGTCCCACACCGCCTCGCATACCGGCCAGCATCTGCATCACTGGACGGCTGGATTGCAATCTCTGCTACGGAGAGCATTTATCAGGCGTGTCGCGCTCGCTTCACCTGCTCGTGCGCAGCTTCGACGGCACGTCGACTACTGAGCCATGGGCATTGGCTCGGAACTGCGTGACGCGCTTCTCACGCAGCCGAAGAGCTTCAAGAAGAAGAAGGAGTATGCCATCGAGGAGGTGCTAGGCCGTGGAGGGTATGGCAAGGTCGTGCGCGCGACTTGGTCGCCTCCCGAGGGCGAGAAGAAGGATGTCGCGCTGAAGTGAGTGATAGTGGCCACCGCAGTCGTGTGAGAGATGTGGAGATGTGCCCACTCGAGCATCCATTGCTGCTGCGACAGTGGCTGACTGCAGAATCATTCCCAAGAAGCTCGTCAACGACCCGGCAATCATCATGGCCGAGATCAATGTGCTCAAGGACCTCGACAGCGAGCACATCGTCCACGTGTGGGACTACTTTGAGAGCCGCGACAAGTACTACATTACGTTCGAGCTTGCCACCGGTGGCGAGCTGTTCGATCGCATCACCCAGAAGGGGCGCTTCACTGAGAACGATGCGGCAGACGCGATTGGGTGAGTACAATATAGAGCCGTGGCGTGTGTGGGCCTGCCGACGTCGAAGCGAGCACAAGCGACGCCTGCCAGCGATGCGTATGCTTTACTTCATCTCGCACTGGCAACCAATGAGACATGTCGCCGTGATAAGCACACGACGCGTCGCTCATTGCGCCCCGCCTATCTGCAACGTCACGCTGACACCCCAGCCAAGTGCTCAAGGCCACTGCCTATCTGCACTCGCACAACATCGTCCACCGGGATCTCAAGCCCGAGAACATCCTCTACAAGACGAAGCAGATCGACTCGCCTCTCGTCATCGCAGACTTCGGTATAGCTCGCCACCTGATGCCGGACGAGGAGATTACGACAATGGCAGGCAGCTTCGGGTACGCCGCGCCGGAGATCTTACTCGGCAAGCCACACGGGTTCAAAGTGGATATGTGGAGCATTGGGATCATCTGCTACACACTCCTGTGTGGATACTCGCCATTCCGGAGCGACGACAAGCAGGAGCTCATTGCGGAAACGACAAAGGGGCGTGTTGTGTTCCATGATCGGTTCTGGAAGCATGTGTCGATGGAGGCGAGGGAGTTCATAAAGGCGTTGCTGGCTGTTGATCCCAAGGCGAGGATGAGTGCCGCAGATGCACTCCGGCATCCGGTGAGTACTAGGGCTGCAGCGTCGGTCGACCCGTGACTTCGGCGTGAATCTCCTTTCTCTCGGCTTGGCTAACGTCAGTGGCTGCGCGACTCCACCGGCGACGGCTTCGACCTGTCCTCGAACATCAAGGAGAACTTCAACCCGCAGAAGAAGTGGAAGGACGCAGTGCGCGTCATCCGCTTGACGAACAGGTTCCGCTCGGCCGCGAGTGGCTCAGAGACGCCGTTAGGCTTATCCTCGGATAGCGAGGAGAGCGAAGGGTTCCAGAGCTGCGAGAGCCTAACCGAATCCTCCAGCTCCAGGAGAAAGAGCCATTCCGGTAACAATAATCTGGCCGCCGTCGTTGCCGCCAAGCGGGCGGAGGAGGCCAAGCAGTCCGAGGTCGCTGGCGACCTGAGCAGGCTGAGTGTGAAGTAGAGTTGATATTCATGTTTTTGGACTGTACACGCTTGATCTGTAACATGTAATATTGCTTGCAGCGTTAGTAGGGCGAGCGAGGGACGACCATTTATCATATGCTGCATGCCTATGCGCCCGTGAGCTTAGAGAGAGCGGACGCGACGTCCTTCTCGGAGAGGTCGTCGAGGGCGGCCTGGGACTCGACTCCGCGTTCTGGTGTTAGCGGTCTGCTTTGTTGAATGGCCACTCCGTCTGTCCCGGCGAATAGAAGTGCAGGTTTCTTTTGTGATTATGAGAATCAGGCTCGAGGCAAGGCAGGACGGTCCAGCAGGCAGAATCGCTGGGCTCGTCCATGCCACTTCGTCACACCAGCACCTTCCCATCTCCAGCTCCCGATTTGCCCTCAAACCGATTCACACCTCCTCTCCGCCCGCCGCACTCGAATCCCTCATCTCCCGCCCATGACACTTACCGAAGCGAACAAACGCGCGTGGGGAGACACCCTGCGCCTCACGGATGAGGAGCTTGACGTCGGGGTTGGCAGCCTTGAGGCCGGGGTACGCCGCCTTGATGAATTGCCTGAGGTCAGTACATGTCTTCTCCGTATGTCCAGCAGCCGAGTGCAGCAACAGCTCTCCCGCGATAGTCGTACCATCGCGATGTGCCACAGACAGCGAGGCAATGTCGACATCGCACTCGCGCCTCGCTTCTGCACCGCCGCTACCGCTGCCCCCGTCACTTCCTGACTCACCTGACACCCTGGGACGCAGGGGAGGTCTGGCACAGGTGGAGACGGAGCTCCTTGACCGCCTTGGGGAGCTGCTTGAGCGACATTGCTGGATGTTGTGGGTGACGGAATGCGGACGTCGCGGTTGAGAGGTCGGACGGTCGAGATTGGTGCGCGGCGGGAGTATCCGAGGTGGGTGGGGGACCGTGGGAGAGCTGGTGGGGTGGGTGTGGCATTCTGGGTGACAATGTCCGAGGATGGTATTGGTCGTCAACGCTTGTCGTCCAGCTTATCATCTAGGGGTATTACTGTGTCTGCAAGATCAAGTTTGGACATCACGGAGACGAGGCAAGGCTGCTTACTACCCAATTTGACGGCGGAATTCGAGGAGGACGTCTGATCTCGCCCTACCTCTGGAGACTTACTGCACTAGGTTGTTCTGATGACGGGGCTATTGACTTATGCTCCACAAGCCGGACTCACGGTTAACGCTGTTGCTGTTTAACAGTCGCGGATGCTGTGTAAACACGCGTCTAAAAAATCTTGTGACTCTTGACGTAGGAGTCAAACTGCTCACGCAGACCTCTCACCTTGCGTGGTGACGCCTACTTGCTGATTGTCTGGCATTTGACGTCGGGACGAGATGCGCGACTTGCTTGCTTACCAGCATAACCCGCTCTCCTAGGTGTGGTGCATAGTTTTAGTGCAAGGTGTGACAGGAAATATCCTTTTACTGAACTCACACACACTCGACGGCCACGAAGCATCGCATCCCACGGCGTCGACCGACCAAGCACTCTCACGGCGTGTGACTGAAGGTCGGAGCTTCAAACTCCTCGGAGGGTTTGGGGAGCTACCCGGGTCAGCAAGCAGTCGGTGAGGTCGACAGCAGCTTCTGTGGCTCACGAACCGCGGCGCTGCGATTAAGTACCTATTTGGCTCGCGCTCGTCAGAACCTTACTCCTGGCTGATGATGGACCGATATCGATGACAGTGTAGCAGTCATTGAACGAACTTCGCACATTGCCATATTGCTGTGTACATACAGCGCAGTCCGGAGTCCTACCTGCACGGAGCTGAGTGACAGGGCTGGGCACTATCTGCATTCGGACAGCACCACGACTGCAGACACCTTACAAGGCGAGATGGCTTGCGGAAGCCAGACATGTAACCAATCTTCGCCAGTCTCATCTTCATAGAACACACCTATGACAGACTACGGCTATGGGCATATCGCTGCCGTGTTGTTATGGCCAATACTACAAGCTTCATGGTACTCACCGCCATGGCACTGTCGTCTGCTCGGCCCTCACCCTGATCTTCTCCCCACATGCACTCAGACATATCAGCACCAACAACCACTTGATAGAGCGCGGCTTATACTCCACGATGCCTACTGTCATGCATCAGCTGTCGAGAAAGCGAAGCCTGCAGACTGCATGAAGCAGTGTGCAACGACCGACGCATGTGTGTACAACTTGTGTGTATCACCACGTACCGAGCTTATCGCCGACAGACATCGCCGACAGGAGCGGATCCTCACCCGCATTACCCCACAAAGCGGAAGCAAATCGACGAATATTGAATTCCCCTCCCAAACTGCTGCTTTGCTCGTCGACGCTGGCAGCCCATCTCTCTTCGACACCTTCCACCTTCACCACCAACTAACCAAAAAGAATGGGAGAGCCACTCGCCTTCAAGGGATCGCTCGCCGGCCACGCCGGTTGGGTCACCGCCATCGCCACCTCCTCGGAGAACCCGGACATGATCCTCACCGCTTCGCGTGGTGAGTAGAGACTTTTCTCACAGAGAAAACGGCGCGGGAGCTCGTGCTGACAAGCAAAGACAAGACCATCATCGTCTGGCAGCTCTCGCGTGACGAGTCGTCGTTCGGCTTCCCCAAGAAGATCCTCCACGGCCACAACCACTTCGTCTCGGACGTCGTGATCTCTTCGGACGGCCAGTTCGCTCTCTCGTCCTCGTGGGACAAGACCCTCCGTCTCTGGGACCTCAACACGGGCCTCACCACCCGCAAGTTCGTTGGCCACACCGGCGACGTCCTCTCGTGAGTGTTTTGCAGCGCGCCGCGAGCGCGCAGACCGCGCAGAGCTTGGGCAGCGGGGGTGCATGGATAACGGAGTTGGGCTGGGACGCGGGACCGGTCCGCACGGGCCTTATTGGCCGGTCTCCGCCTCGCATCTCTTTTCCATTTTCACGCCCCTGTCCAAACTGCCGGTCGTCAACTATATATACTGTGCTAATTCTCAGCGTCTCGTTCTCCGCCGACAACCGTCAGATCGTCTCGGCTTCGCGTGACCGCACCATCAAGCTCTGGAACACCCTCGGCGAGTGCAAGTTCAACATCACCGACGATGGCCACTCCGAGTGGGTTTCGTGCGTCCGCTTCTCGCCCAACCCCGTGATCCCCGTCATCGTTTCCGCTGGTTGGGACAAGGTCGTCAAGGTGAGTTTCCGTTTCCTCCCCACCAACGTCGACATGATGTTATCTTATATATTTGCTACTTCAGAGGGCTTGCCCAATGAGACCAACTTTCCACCAAGATCTCTGATCCATTATCTTTCTGTCCTTTATTGGCATGAATGCTGACGAATCCAGGTTTGGGAGCTCTCCAAGTGCGAGCTTAAGACCAACCACTACGGCCACACCGGTTACATCAACACCCTCGCCGTCTCCCCCGACGGATCCCTCGCTGCCTCCGGTGGCAAGGACGGCATTGTCATGCTCTGGGACCTCAACGACGGCAAGCACCTCTACTCGCTCGAGGCTGGTGACATCATCAACTCGCTTGTCTTCTCGCCCAACCGCTACTGGCTCTGCGCTGCCACTGCCTCGTCGATCAAGATCTTCGACCTCGAGTCCAAGTCGATCGTCGACGACCTCAAGCCCGACTTCAACGAGCTTTCCGAGAAGGCCCGCAAGCCCGAGGCTCAGTCCCTCGCCTGGTCCGCCGACGGCCAGACCCTCTTCGCCGGTTTCACCGACAACCTCATCCGCGTCTGGGTCGTCACCGTCTAAGGTGGATTTGTTAGGATGCAGGGTTGCTAGTGTAGCATGGATCTTTAGACACAGGCTGCGATGCGGGGTATACTCATGGTTGCAGTTGCGTGTAGATTGTGTTTTGGAGCAGTGTTGTCTGCAGTAAGAGTGTGATGCGACCTCGACACGTAATCTTGTCAGCAAACGGTGCGGTCTTGTCGACGCGATCGCAAGAGGCTAGTGATATTAGATACGCGTATCGTACAAGACTACAAGTCAAACTCCTCGTCGTCCGAGTCATCGCGCTTGCGCTGGATCGTGATTCCCCTTCCGATCGTGCGTGACCTGGCGCTCTGCTGCACTGGCGCAGGCTTGGCCTGAGGAGGGTTCGAGACCTGCCATCAGTACGAGCTCTAAAAGCCTCCATAAATAGCGTCCCAGCTCCATGTCCCCGTCCACGCCGATGCCATCGTGCCCATCCATGCCCGCATGCTGGCATGGTCCAGCCGCCCCGCGCGGTAAGTCTGCGACACTCACCTGCTCCAGCAATCCCTTCAGCGCCTCGTCTGTCACTTGTCCACGGATCTGGCCCTGCTGACCCATGCGCACTAGCAGGGACTCGACCTGCGCGGCGAGCTGAGGGCGGGTGAGGGAGATACGCGAGACTGCTGTCAGCTGGGGATCATGTTATGCGTGGGCAGGGGTCCGCCGCTCGCCTGCTGCTCTCAAGATGGCAAACCGTGCAACGTGCGTGACAGCTTCCTAGCCCGCCTGACCGCTGCACAGCGAGCAATAACCACAACACCCCCAACCCGCTGACCGCAGATCACCCCAGGTCGCTCGAGTCCATCCTCCCCGCCACTGTACTCACGACGCTCCCTCGCCTCCGGCTCGAGCATGGCCTGGATCATCTGGCGCTTCATCTCCTCCTGCTGCGCCTGCCGCTGCTGGCTCTCCTCGTCGTTGCCCTGCTGCTGCTGGCCCTGCCCTGGCGGTGCGGCCGGGCGCATCCCGGCAGGAAGCTGGAAGGACATGCTGCTGTGCTGGGTGTGGGAGATGATGCTGATGAGAGATGAACGCGACGCTGCTCAGGTGATCTCCGAACATGAGAGATCAAGTGCTCGCGTGCTGCCACACGGTGAACTATGCGTCGGTGATTTAGCTCCGTGCTTGGAGACCCCAGTCGCATGACGTTTTGCACGCTACGAGGTCGTCCACCAGGTCTCGCTCGCCAGGTCTGGTCGTCGCATCGTGCATATAGCAAGGCCGCTAGCTCTTATCACTCCCCAACAGACACAGCGTAATGTCCGACGCAGGCAAGACGAAGGAACGCGGCCCCGTCGAGGAGCTGATTGCCAAGCGCCTCCGGCCTATCAACAAGAAGATCGTGAGTGCATTCCACCGTCTGATCCCAGCTGAGACCGACAGCAACGATTCCGCGCGTATGCCGCCAAGCCAGCTGACGAGCTCAACGCGGACCAGCGTGCTGCTATTGCTCAGCTGCCAGTTCTCGAGGCGACTGTGCGCGAGCTCGAGGACCTGAGCAAGGCAGTGGAGGAGACGGAGCTGGTCGCTGCCGCACGGGCACGCGAGGTGCGCGAGGCGGCCGAGCGGGATTTCGAGGAGCGCGTCCAGGCCCGCCTGGCTGAGCACCACGAGCGCGCGGCCAACTCGCTCGGCGGCTTCCTTGGGCTGCACTCTTTGCTCCGCCCCGCCCGGTCGGACGACCACTTCAACCTCACTTTTGCGCCGCTCAGCCTCCCCGCGCGGTTGCAGGATGAAGTGCTTGCGACGGATATCCTCCGCGTCGCGAGGATGTACGACGACCTTCTCTCCGGCGGGGAGAGTGGACGGATAGTTCTCTCGACGCTGACGGTGGGACCGAACGGCGATGAGGAGGGTGAGTTGAAGCGAAGGGCGGGCTGACGGCAGACGACCGGGTGCACCGATTGATGGAGCTGTTCGCTGCCGGCGGGGATGAGGACGAGGACAAGCAGCGCGACGACGAGGTGGAGGAGGGAGACGAGCCCAACGGCGGGGTCGAGGACGTGACTGTGCAGATCCAGCAGCTCGAGCTCGACGCTGATGAGCTCATCCATGCCCCCAGCGTCGCCAGCGTGGGGCTGAACGCCTTTGACCCGCCCATGAACATCACCCGCGGGATGCCGCTCAACTTTTTGCAAGAGGACGAGCTGGCACAGGCATCGGCGGAGCCCGAGCTCGTGTCGGTGGTGCAGGCGTCGTTCCAGGTCGAGGACTACGAGGTGATCGAGCCGCAAGCGCCGGAGCTGTCTTCTGCTCCCGTGACTGTTGCGCCGACGCCGCAGTCTGACCCGCAGCGCGAGGCGAAGGGAATGGATTGGGCGGCGGCGGATGAGGTTGACGAGGAGGAGAGCTCGGCGCGGCTGCGCAGTGCGCTGGGCAGTGGGGTTGCTACGCCGTCGGAGGGGGAGATCAAGAGCGGCAAGTCCACGCCGCTGGGGAGGAAACGCAAGCCCCGGGGAGAGAAGAGAGGCGAGGGGAAGGGGAACGGTGGTGAGGGGAAGCCGAGGGAGGGGCAGGAGAAGAAGCCGCGCGAGCCGAAGGAGCAGAGGAATAGGGAGCCGAAGGAGCCCAAGGAGCCTAAGGAGCCTAAGGAGCCTAAGGAGCCCAAGGAGCCCAAGGAGCCCAGGGAGCCCAAGGAGCAGCGGGAGCGCAAGCCCAGGCAGCCGAGGGAGAAGAAGGAGAAGGAGAACGGGAACGGATCAGGAGCGAAGCCCAAGGTCGACGACGGGTTCCAGGAGGTTGCGCGGAAGGCGTCATCAACGCGCGGGCGGGGCGGGGGACGTGGTGGTGCTGCCCGCGGACGTGGGGGTGCTCGTGAGTCCCAACAGGAGGTGGTGACTAATGGCAGCACGGGAGGGCCGCCCAGCAGGCGACAAGAAGCCCAAGGACAAGGACGCCGCGACCGCTGCCGCCAAGCCCGAGCCGGCGCCAAAGGAGAAGAAGAGCATCTACAAGGACGTGCAGCCTGCTGGCGCGACTGCGCTGCATCTCTAACCATATTTATATGTGACATGCATGATGGGGTACAACGGAGGACATACAGGGAACTGGTGGTATTGGCAAGGGTGGCTCAGAGGGCGATGGTGAGGTCCATGTCGGACCCAGTGAGGTCGGATTCGGTGAGGTCTGCGTGGGACTCGTCGGCCGGTGTGGGCTGGGGAATGTCGGTGGGGCTCTGCTCGGTTGCGTCTGAGAGGGTGAGCTGCTCAATGGGAGGAATTGGCTCTGATGCTTCTGGCGCATGTTCTGACGCTTCTGGGGTGTTGATGGACTCCGCGACTGGCAGTGCAGGCTCCTCCGGGAGGACAGGGCGCAACTGGAGCTCATCGAGCATGTCAAAGTCGAGATCGAGAGGCTCGTCGTCGAAGGCGTTGAGCTCGGGAGAGGGCAGCTCGGGAGGCGGAACAGGTCGTTGAGTTGACACGGGGCGAGAAGGAGCGCCTGAACGTGAAGCCGCAGTTGATGGGGGACCTGGGCGGGCAGTCACCGGTCGTGTGGACGAAGCCTTTGACGAAGGAAGACGGGGCGCCGCGCCGCCAGGCTGGCGGAGGGAAGAGGTCGACGACGCTGGGCGAGTAGTCGGTCGGACAGGCACACGCGGTTCGGCTGACTTGACGGTGCCAGCGGAGGTAGTTGACATCGGGCGGGCGGGGCGAGCAGCATCGACGCGGGTTGAGGCACTAGTCTGCGGGCGAACAGGAGGCGCTTGGCCCAGCCTGCTCGCTGACTTTTGCGGTTTCGCCGTGCTGCTCAATGGTCGACTGATCTGCGGGCGCCCGTTGACAATGGAACTGAGAGGTCGACGTGCACCTGCCTCTGCAGGGGCGGGCTTCTTGCGGAAGAGCGGGTGCTCCAGATCGTCGTCAGAGCACAGCTGGATCTTGGGCATCTCGACGTTGTCGGTAAACGGCGGTGGCCGGGACAGGTGCAGCGGGGGCATGAGAGGCGGCATCTTGGCCAGCTTGGCCATCGTCTCAACCGGGTCGGGCATGTCACGCGCCCACTCTGGCTCGTAGGGCCGGTCGATTGCCGTCGGCCCAGCATACTCTAGCTCGACGTCTGCGTCCTCCTGCGTGGCAGGTTCTGGTAGCTCGATCTCGGCTTCCAGAATCGAGTCGAGGCTGACCTCCTCCTCCCATGCTGCTGGGGTGTGGTGCTGCAGAGATGAGCGCGAGCGGCGGCGTGTGCGTTGTGCGGAGGGAAGAGGCGCGGGGGTTGGTGCCTCGACGCGTTGAGGCGCAGGAGTACGCAGAGCGCGTCCGGGTGTCTTGTGGGCTTTGGAGGGGCCAGCAGGGGCTTGCTGGAACAGACGCTTGGGTTCTGCTGTCAGCGTGGTTACCACAGTAGTACGAACCAATATCCTCTGCAGGCTGCTTTGATGGCATGATGTTGCGCTCGACGTTCTTGGTTCCCAGCACGGCCGGTGTCTTTCCGAGCATGCCTGGGGTCTTGCCGAGGTTGGCGGGCGTCTTACCCAGCATGCCGGGTGTTTTGGCACCCAGAGGACGACCAGCCGTGCTCGGACCTGCCTTGCCTAGTGGAGCGCGTACGGGCGTCTTGGAGGGGAGCACACCAGCATTCTCCTTGTCGCGTCCGCCGCGTCGCGCCGTGCCGGGTGCGCCGTAGCTGCGACTGAGGTGGTGTGGCTGAGACTGGGGGAGGAACATGGCGACTGCAGTACTCCTGGAGCAAGACTGCTACGCGAGCAAGAACAGTGTCAAGAGCAGGAGCGAGCAGATGATGCGAAGGAGACCTGAGTGGGCAATGGGCGACAACTGATGACAACAGACGGACTGACGACGGAGTGGATGATGTTGATTGATGTCTGTCTGTGCTCGGTGTGCTCGGGTGGCAAAGAAAGCATCCGCGTCCAACTGCCCGGGCCTTCTCCTGCCACAACCACGTGTTTTCGGAAACACCGGCCACATTGCCGCCGCGACACCCCTCCGTTCCTCCTCCCTCTCCGCTTGCTCGATGCAAGAGAGAAACGCCTCAAGCTCACCGCCGAGAACAGAGCCCTCACCACCTCCTCCCCCTCTTTGCTCCCTCTCCACACTATCCGTAAAAGGGCCAGGTGCGTAGCCCATTCAAGGTCTTCCGCGTTGCTCTCCCGGTGCACAGCTCGTGGGTGCTTAAACGCTGGTATTTGGGCAGCGCGCACGGCGGAAAAGTGACCGGGAGAGGGGATATGGCCAACTACTGAGCGAGAGGGCAAAGTGCTGACGCTTGATCTGTTGACCCTCTACCGACTTGGACGTATAATCACTATCGCCTCTCTGACGTGCTGGTCTTGGTATACTGGAATGGCTTGGCTCTTGTGATCTGTGCATGGCTTCGACACGCGTACAATCGTCACACAAACCCCGCACTGGAAATACCGACCCTGGCTCTGCTGGTGACTCTCGCTACTCCATTCGACCCTCAACTCTGTTCTTTCGATCTGCAGCTCCGCATCATGGACAAGGACAAGCTCGCTAAGCTCCAGGCTCAGGTCCGCATTGGTGCGTTGGTTAAGGGAGAGGGTTAGAGGCAAGGGAGAGAGGCGTGGGGCTGTCGTTTTGGAGTGGACCTGCCCCAGGTCGCGTGCAGGATGTGCCGCTTCGCACCTCTCCTCTCTAGCCCACCACGACGCCAGCAACCCGCTAACAACAGGCGGCAAGGGTACTCCCCGCCGTAAGCAGGTGAAGAAGTCTGCCACTGCTTCGCAGGGCGACGACCGCAAGCTCCAGGCCGCGCTCAAGAAGCTCGGTGTGCAGCCCATCACCGGCGTTGAGGAGGTCAACATGTTCAAGGACGACGGCAACGTTCTCCACTTCGGTGCCCCCAGGGGTAAGTTCGGAGCGATAGCCGGCTTCTGGCCGGCCTCGCCTTCGTCGTCAGAGCACTCACTCACTAACCCCAGTCTCGGTCCACGCCGCGCTCCCCTCGAACACCCTTGCGATCTACGGCCCCGGCCAGACCAAGGAGCTCACTGAGCTTGTCCCCGGCATCCTCAACCAGCTCGGCCCCGACTCGCTGGCCAACCTGCGCCGTCTTGCCGAGTCGTACCAGTCCTTGACTGCCCGCCAGGCCGCTGCCAACGCCGGCTCGGAGCAGAAGGAGGGTGAGGTCGGAGACGATGACGAGATCCCCGACCTTGTTGAGAACTTTGACGAGGCCGACAAGAAGGCCGCCGACCTCGAGCAGCTGGAGTAGGGGTTGTACTAGGTACTGCCATGAACTAGTGCAGATATGGCGGAGGGCATGGTGTGGGGGTCGGTATGGAGCAACCGGGCGAGTAGCAGTCAGACGAGCAGCGGAGCAGAGTGCAAGAGCGGACGGAAAGGCAGCTTGGGCAGTTGTGCTAGGACGGTGCTAGCCTAAGCAGACGGAACATCAGTCTACTATAACCTGCCATTCCCGATGCCAACCATGCAATGATAACTAACTACCACCCTCTAGCTTCTTCGCCTTCATCTCGCGATACAGCGCAACGACCCTCTCCCTCTCCTCCTCCATGATCCTCGCCTGCCCAGCATTCACGGGTGTCCGCCCCACCCGCTTCCCCTTCTCGCCCTTCTCCGCCATCCTCAACCGCGGCAACGACGGCGGCGCCTGCGCAACATCATTCAACCTCCTCCTCACCGGCAGCTCGGCAAACTCCCTCGCCGGCCGATTCGGCACAACCACCTCCCCCTCACCATCCCCCTTGCCTTTGCCCTTGCCTTTCCCCTTGACCTCCTCCACCTCCTTCCCCTGCGCCTTGGCCACGCGCGCCGCCTTGGCCTCCTTTGCATCCTTGACCTGCTGTGCGCGCGTCGTCTCCGCCTTCTTGATAGCAGTGCTCACCCCCCCGCGGAGGAGACTCTCCACCCTCCGATTATACGCGCCCAGCGACTCGTTCGGCGCAATCTTGGGCAACCCCGACTCCTCGGCCTTCTTCTTCTTGCGCGGCTTGTCCACGGCACCCTCTGTAGGTCGCGGGCGCTTCTCCCCCGTGTCCTCGGATGTCGTCCGCCCCGCAGCGCGGAACGCAGCCTGCACCTTCCCAGCGTTTAGGATGCGCATCGCCCCGCGCGGGAGGTCGTCGTCCTTCGCCTTGGGGGGGAGGTTGTAGCCCCTGCCGTCAGTGGGAGGTAAGGGTGGGGAGCGTACTTGGACTTGCGGTCCGCGTCTCGGATGGACTTCTTCGCGCCTGCAGTTAGTGATGGCGAGAGAGTCACGTACGTTTGTGAGGCATGGCGGGGGTTGTGTAGTGTAGTGAAGTACGCAGCGAAGAGAATGGATAGCAAGTTGCCACCCAGAGGCTCGCGAAATTTCAAAGTGGAGGTCTGTCAACACCCTTCTCACTCTGCTCACCCAACCTCCAACCATGTCATTCAAGTTCGGCTTCGACGTCGACCTCGACGACGACGCCGCAGTAGTGGACAATGTCCCTGCTGCCGTACCCGCACTGCCGACGCGCCCGGCCGGACCCAGCACCGAAATCTCCCTAGCCGACCTGGTGAGTTATAGCTTGCCAAATGGCTACACCAGAGACCGCCGCTAAATCTAGCTCTCAACCCTCCCCGAGGTGATCTCGTACTCCCCCCTCAACTGCGCGGGGACGCCGCTCCTCCGTCGGGACCTGTTCGACGCGCGCTTCCAGCTGGCCATGGACGAGGCGGGCAAGGAGAGCGAGTACGCCAAGGAGGAGTACATCGACGCGGAGACGGATCTCATCCCGGGCACGTATGAGGGCGGGCTCAAGTCGTGGGAGGGGGGTGTGGATCTCGTCGAGGTCATGCGCGGGGTCGGGGACGTGGCGGGGTGGGTCCGGGGCGGGAGGGTGCTCGAGGTGGGTTTGGGAGGGGTCTAGTGCTAGTGCTGATGCTGATGGCAGGTCGGGTGTGGTACCGGTCTGCCGTCTGCGTATCTGCTCGGGGCGCTGCTCAAGTCTGAAGGAGAGGGGAAGACTACGTTGCATTTGCAGGACTACAACCTCCCTGTGCTGAGCCTTGTGACTCTGCCGAACCTCCTGCTCGCGGCTGTGCCGTTCCTCCCAGAGGGGCTGACGCGCTCTGTGGACACCAGCGCAGTCGAGGCAGGGGACGAGGACGGGGACGGGGACGAGGACGAGGAGGAGACAGAGGACGTCGCCCGGCCGTTTGACGCCAAGCTCCCCGGATCTTTGGAAGTCACCACCGCCCTCATTGCTGCGTTTACGGAGCTCCTCGAGCGCGCGGGCGTGGCATTGCGCTTCACCTACGGAGACTGGGGGGGCATGGCGCGCGCTATAGAGACGGAGGAGAGGTATGACCTCGTCCTGACTGCTGAGACGATCTACGCGGAGGACAGCATGGCTGCGCTGCTGGATGTGCTGAGGGTTGCCGCGGGGGCGAGGGGGGAGGAGGGAGGGAGGGTGGAGGAGAAGAAGAAGGGAGAGGGAGAGAAGGAAGAGTCGCTCGAGGCGTCGCTTGGCGCGCTTGATGTGCGGGATTGGACGAAGCCGCGGGGAGGGGCCGAGGAGGCTGTCGTTCTCGTCGCTGCCAAGGTGAGTTTGTGAGGGAGTCTGGGGCTGACGGCAGGTGCTGTACTTTGGCGTTGGGGGCGGGCTGGATGCCTTCCTTGCGCAGGTTGGTGCGCTGGGCGGGTTCAGCGAGCGCGTCAAGGAGTGGGTGCAGGGTGTGGGGCGGGCTGTGGTGCGTGTTGGGTGGTGATTAGAGCGTGTGCGGTATGCATGCTATGCATTGGTGTTGTTCGAACGCTGTGTCAAGTCCTCAGTAGGGTGGGTGAGTATGTGCCTTCCTGTGACAAGGTGAAGAGTCGTCATGCCTTCAGTCAGCCGTTACTCATCCCCCGCCTCGACCTCAAGCGCAGTTAGATTTACCGTATGAACAACTGCCGATGAACTTGTCTCGATCTTCGACTTGACCAGAGTAGGCAGGTGGTCGTCCGTGGTGTTACTGATCACATCGAGGAGAGCGCTAGTGGGTGTCCCGAGGGCGCGTCACGCTGTCAGACAAGTTCGAGGTCAGCACGTTAGAGTGGGGGTCAGTCGCATCTGTTACTCGGCGGAACTGCAACTTGGGCTGAGATATGTGGTCTGTCGAGAATGTATCAAGAAGTGAGATCACTTGACGAGAGTGTTAGTTCCTCGTGCTTCTGTATGGACCTTCCTAGTTTCCTCGCTACGTGATCCGAGGAAGGTGGCATTGCAATAACATCTTGCCTGCTTCTCGTATTCCACATTTCTAGTAACATCTTCAATGTCTCACTCAAGTCCATATACAAACTCACTGCAGTGCTATCGATCGGCCTTGCGTCCCAATCGGCTGTAGTCGACTACATGCTGCATGCCCAAGGCATGGATGGCATGGCCCAAATCCCCCGCCAGACTCTCGGGATATCAAGGTTTAGGCGCGTTCCTCCCACTGCGTTCCCGACAGGGTTGCGTGGGAGAAGGGGGCCGGCCTCTAGGAGTGGGCATGGCAAAGGCGACCTCCGAATGTTCGCGGGCATGTTCGATGGGTTCTGTATTCGGTGAGTGATCTGGACATGCCGTCATGCGGCTGCTTGCTCGGTCCAGAGATTGCGATTGCGAGGGTGGCATGGTGGCATGTGCCCGACGACGAGTTGAGGGGGTGGACCGGATTTCGTGGCCGACACGCGCGGGCGCGATGGCTACGCAGCTATGGGTTCCGATCGTGCATGGGGTTGGGATGGGTTGCGATCGCGCATGCTGACGTGAGTACCCGGCGGGTACTGCCCATCTATCATGCTATCACGATCAATCGCGATCAAAAGGCAGCCAGAGAGAACGAGAACCGACGACCGACGACCGACGACACGACGACCGACGACAAGTGCATGTCTTGTCATATGGGCTGTCGCGTGCTGCAATGGACGGTAGACGGCTGCTAGACGCTGGGATCACTGGACGCAGTGTATGGCACGTTTGCCTCGGTGTCGCGTCCTCCTGTGTGGCCAGTGACATCCACTCTGGCCACTCTTGGAGTTCTCCCTCGGCTGCATGTGCTGTCTCACGTCTAATCGTCCACTTTGACTGAATGTCTCATGTCTCATTACCTGACTTGCAATGTCATGCTTCATGCCTAGCATGCCTGAGCAAGAAGGGGCCATTGAGTATCGGGAAATTCAGTGACACCGGAGGATAAAGCTCACGGAATGCGGCGCGGTGGTGAATCATCGACCACAGGTTCAGAGATCAGTCGGTGCGACGCATCGTGGAATCGGGGTGAGTTGCACGACAGCTAGCTAAACAGGTCCTGCCATGCAAGGTACACTGAATTCTAAAGTCAAGGAGTTCCTGCTTTGGAGCGACAACGACCAACCTAGAGGGCGAGTGCGAGTGTCTGTCTGCTTCTATTGTCTGCTCTGCTCTGGGGTCGCCACGAGGTCCCAACGAGGGTTTACCAGACGCTACAGCTTGGGCCTACTACTGTTGCGTGCGCTGAACATGGACACGACACCACCTCAGTTGTCGACAGGTACTGCTGCCCGGACCTCGAGGCACGCGGCTTCGGGAGTTCGTATCGCAGCCGAAGACCCAGACCCTCGTCAAGATTCTTCTTCTCTCTTAGGCTTCTAAACTCTGATTTCGAGGAAGCGAAAGGGAGACTAAGAAACCTCCGTTCCGCTCTGCACGATGTGGGTCTACCACTCGAGGAGGGCAGGGTACGACCGACGGATGCCGTTATGCCCCCAGGGTTGGGATGTTCGAAGCAACAGCAGAAAAGAGCCAAGGGCCCATGGCTTATACGAGACGAGGCAAGAACGGGTTCGGTACAGCGGTGCCTAGATGGGAGTACCACTGGTTGCCCGAGGCGCGTCCCAGAAGGACCAGTAGGCCAGAAGGAGAAGAGGCTCTGATCTTGTTCTGCCGTCTCCACAGGCGATAGCATGGTTTCCCGTCCGTCCCTCATTGACCCCTGGCGCCGAGGTTGAGGATCAATGTTCGATATGGACGAGGAACAGCAGAGGTACAAGGCAGCGACGACGACCTAGCTGATACGAGCAAAGAGAGGAAAAAAAAGTTCAAGGGCAGAGAGAGGTGGGAGAGGGGTGACAAGCTTTGGCTAGGGAGTGGGCTAGACGGCGTTTAATGCCACTCCACTGGTGCGTGCTCGAGCTCGAGGCTGCTGCAGGAGCTTGGGGCCGTCAGTCCACCTGCGTGCCATGAAACCTATGCATCTCCTTGCGCTGCCGTTGCCATGGCCCGTGGGCTAATAGCCCCTCCACCCCTCCCCATGGCCCATATGGCTGGCCACGACCACATGGACCGCATGCGAAGGGGACAGAGTCGAGAGAGTTTGGGATAGAGTTTGCAGTCGTTGCGAACGGTCTCTAGCCGCAGAGAGATAGTCCAGTCCAGTCCAGTCCACACATCGAGCACCGGTGTGTGCTCAAATTGTCACACATTCTCTGTGTCTGTCTGTCGACGGCTCGTTCCTTGAGGTGATCCACACTCGCAATCTACAACATCGGTTTCCTCTTGTATAATCTTTCACTACCACTCGACGTTATCTTACCTTTCTTCTTCCCCACTCTCGACGGCGAACTTGCGGTGGCCATCGATCACACAGTCGACCTATTCTCGCCTACTTTTCACACTAGTCGAGCTGAGACACCCCCAGGACCGGGCATCTCTTGACACGACCCACTGCACCCCGCACCATTGCGCTCTCCAACGGCTCGTTACAGAACCAGCAACGCCTTTGCACGCGCACGTCGATCTACCGCTCCCCGCCTGGCTTCCTGGCTTCCTGGCTTTCTCAAAACGTAGCACCAGCAGACGCGACAGTCGCGGTCTCGACGACGCCTCTTGGCCCGTGTTGAGCCTCGGGAACGAGTGAATTCTCCACACCAGTGAGTAGTACTCTGCCTTCTCCCATCCCAGCTTTACATGCTGCAACTATGCTCTGCAGTTCGCTCGCTCGCTCGCTCGCTGCTCCCCATCATGGGTGGCCGTTCCTATGCCATGTCCCGGGTATGCGCCGAATTTCCTTTGGCCTTCCCTTGAAAGCGCCACCACCGTAGGCCGCCCCCGAGATTTCCTTCCCTTCCTTCCTTCCTCGGAGCTGAGCGACCTTGCTTGCTTCCCCCTTCCCTTTGCCCGCCGCCCGTCCATCCCATCGCTCCTGGCTCCCATTCATTCAAGCGTACCGTACGGCAAGCGAGAGGCGAGCGCCGAGGTGCGAGGGAGAGCCTGTTTCAATGCCATGCCAGCGTAGCATGCGATCCTGCAAATCCTCAGCGAAGGAAGCTCTCTGCGGGACGCGAACATTGCGGTGCGCGGCATTTTGCACCAGCAGGGCAGCCCTGTAGAGAGCAGCAGTAGGAGAAGCAGGAAGGATCTGCAAGGAAAGAGCGAGCAGCTGCATATCCTTTCACGCGCTGCACACATACATTCCGGCCGGTATCCAGACTGTGACACCGGTGGAAAGGCAGCAGTGACACCCTCTGCTGTCGCTGTCACAATCTCTCTTCTCCTCATCACACCTCTTGTCCTGGTGACAACGAGCTCATCTGCCTGCGCCTCCGCACCCCCCACGCCCACGACGCCATGTTGCGTACGCCCTGCTAACTCTATCGCAGAGCTACTACGCCTCCAAACCCCCCCCTTTTGATATTCAACGACACCCTCCTGATCGACAATGCCAGCAAGCACAAACTCTAGCGTTCGCTCCAGGATCCGCCAGAGCGAGCAGCAGTCACTTGGGCTTGAAGACGAGCTCGACTTTGGCTCAGACGAAGACTTGATGGAGACTATTGGCGAGATCGACGTTCACGACGAAGACGCCCAGGTCCCGGACCTCCCCCCGCTTGCCCCCACAGAATCAACCAGCAGCTCCCGCAGGCGCCCAAAGTCCAGCAGGAGCTCGCGCTCGCTCAACAAAAAGGAGGAGAAGCGCTCGCGCAACAGCAGCGCCAGTTCTCTCGCCTCTTCTACCCATCTCCTCCCACCACTGCCTCCCGTGCCGTCTGGCTCGTCTCTTGACCTGCCGTCGGAAATGTTTGGCACCCCAGACAGCCGCAAGCGTGGGTCTATCCTCGGCGCGTTCAAGGTCAAGGGCCTGCGGAAGTGGCGCGACGACCAGAGCTCGAGGGCGAGCATGTTCTCCGACTCGCAGTCGGCGGCCAGCACTGTCAGCTTGTCAAAGATTGTATCGAATACATGTGAGTGGAACGGATTGGCTTTGGAGTGAGTGGCCCATACTGACCCCATAGCATCTCGACCATCGTTTACTGCCTCTGCTACGGCGTCTTCAATCTCAGCCGCACCGCACCTCGGTCCACTACCCTCTTTTGACAGTGTGTCTGTGTCAGACCAGAGAGCAGCAGCTCAGAAGGCCATGCCCGGGGCCAACTACGAGCAAGTTGTGCCGAAGCTCTCTCCCCGGGACGACTCTTTGCGCCGAGCCGATGCCGACGCACGGGCAGCAGGAGCACAGCGCACCTCCTGGTCGCCGGGGGACATCTCAAACGCAATCCTGCCCTCCTTCCCAGCGACCCTTGCGTCTCTGGAACCCATCGCTGTCCTCGTGGCCCAGGCTGCCAAGCGCCCCCCATCGTCGGCCATGGCCGGTCGGGGCAACAGCCTCCCTTACTCGGGGCGCTGGGTGCCCTGCACGCTCGTCTTCACCCTATTCAAGATCTCGACAGGCGACGAGTCAGCACACGACGAGCGTACCGTGGCGCATGTGCATGTGTTTACTCAGAAGCAGTCGGGCGGGCCCACAGCAATGAACAGCCCCGTGCGCCGCTCGAAGAGCAATGCTGGCATCGGCGGGCTCGATGCGAACGTCCCACGTGTGGAGACCGAGCGCCGCTACCTCACGCGTCAGTCGTCTGCCCTCGTGTCGGACGAGGACACGGATGCCGATGGCCGCATGGTCGTCCTCCGACTGCTGTTTGGGGCCGAGGACCGCTCCAAGGGTAACGAGTGGGTGCTCGAGATGAAGGACGCGAACCGTCTGCGCGAGTGGGTGCGCCAGATCAAGAAGACGGCTATCATGATCAATGCCGAGGAGCTGGGCTACGGCCAGGCGATCCGCTCGGCATTCGAGTCGTCCTCTGTCTCAGCGGACGACCTGGCGCACAAGCTTAGCGTGCATGCGCGCAGTGTGGCGGAGCAGCGCGAGAACACGGCGCCGCCCACGCCTGTCCGCAAGGACATTGCCACATCGCAGACCGCCAGCCAGCCTGACGTGCGGAGCAGCTCTGCTGAAGTCGCCCAGACGGCGGCGCTCAGCCGCTCCCGCAGCGCAGAGGAGCCTCCTCTCCCCTCTGTGGGCATGGGGAACTCGACCTCGTCGCACGAGGCGGGCGAGCACGCCAACGGCGACTTTGACGGTATCGACAGCCTCTCGCTCGGCAAGCTCAACCTTGGGCCCAACCTCTCCTTCCCTGCGCCTCCGTCTGCTCTACCATCGCGCCAGGTCCGTGCCCCCGCTCCTCCTACAGCGCAGCCAGTCAGCCCGAACCCGCAGGCCGTGAACCGCGCGACCCCACCCATGTCCTACACCCCTCCCCCGCCCGCCGCGTCTTCCCCCCAGCTGGCCCAGCCAGCATCCTACGCTACCTCGCAGGGCTCCACCCCAGTCATGCGCGGCCCGCCAAACCTACCCCCCAGCGCAGCCAGCGACATGCCCCACCCCAACGGCTCGGCCCACCCCCAGCTCAACGGCTCGTCCGCCTCCCTCCCCAACGGCGGCACATCCTCTCCCCCGACCAACGGCCGCCCCTCCTTCTCCCCCATGCAGGCGAGCACACCCTCCTTCTCCGCCCCAGCCACCCCAGCCACACCAGGCATGAACTCGCCACAAGTCCCCGACGCCGAGGTCCTCGACGACGAGGGGCCAGTACACGTCCGGCCCCCGACACCGCCCCGCCGCTCCTCGACCAAGGAGGACGTGCGCCCCTCCCCTGCAGTGTCTATGCTCCAGAACGGCCACGGGCACGGGCACGCGCACAGCCACGGCGCGACCCCGAGCATAGCGAGCACAACCAACTCGGGCACGAGCGTGACTAGCAGGCTGAGAAAGCTGCGCGGCAAGCCGCAAGTCATTGATATCAGTGAGTAGGAGATCGGTATGAAGCTGACAGCAGTGGCTGAATTCTCATCAATCGAGGCGGAGAGCATGCCCCCCGCCGAGGACGAGGAGCCGATCCGCGATGACAGGGAGAGGCGGATCCGCTTTGCTGAGGGATAGGAGGGTGCTTGTGGACGAGGCTGGTGAGGTGGTGAGGGGATGGTATACCCTGTCTTAGTATTGTATGCATTGCTACACGTATGCGGGCGGTTGCCTGGCTGGTCGAGGAGGAGCGGCTGAGCGTACTCTGGCCAACTTGCGTCTGCTTCAACGGACACCCGGCGATAGGACCGTTGGGCATGGAGTACCTTCTGGTGCTACTGGCTGAGAACAGGCAATTTCGGGCGAGTTCAACGACAATAGGCAGCTTCGGCATTTGACAAGCAAAGCGAGCCTCAACAAGCATGCTTCCGTCTGCAACATGTAAAGCAACATCAACTTCGGCTATCCGCATGCATAGCAAGCTGAGCAGCCAAGCTTCGACTACAGACCCGCGCTCTCCTTGCCCACGAGCAAAGCGTCCCCGCCACATCAGCCACAGCCCAGCTATCGACATGCCCCATCGCGCCCCGCACAGCGTCACCGCTGCACACCGCAGGCGCTTCTCTTCTCTTGGATCAACACGACGTACAAGGAGGCGGTATTTGTCCACCAATCCGGGTCATCCGGTTCTAGCACCTCAACCGGGTCGGAAGGTGCACTAAGAGGTGTCAACAAAATAGCTCACCCCAGATCTTGCTTCCGCACCTCCACCTCCTCATCCGCCACGTTCAATAAATCGCTCATGTCACCATCCCATCGCTAACTCACTATCGCATATCACACCTCCTCTCCAACACGGCTCTCATGGTAGTCTGAGGGATTTTCCCTCGTGGACATCCACTTCCGGCAGGGGGCATCCGTGCTTCGGGTGCGAGCTTCGGCTGAAACTATAGCCAAGACTCGACAAGCATGGAATGAGAATGGCTTGGAGGGCATACTGCTAATTTGGGCTGATACGGGACTAACCACGTACCGGGGATAGGCAATCGCTCTTTCACTGACTCGTAGTGCTCCAATCCTGCTTCGAAGCAAAGCCAGTGCCTTCGGCTTCTGATATCGGTGTTGCTCTGCGCTATGGCTAGTGCACAAGTTGATCATGGGAAGAGAGAGCCCTCTGGGAAGCAGAAGAGTAGAGGCAGAAGCTCTGCTCTTCCCAGATTGGACGGTGGTGCCGGGTTAGGATCCCGGTGGGCGCAGATGGGGTCTGCGCTGTTGCTCTTGCTCAAAGAGTGCACACAGCTGCACTGCTGCCCCCTGCTTGAGCAGCACACTGCTGCACTGCCTGGGGCTACTGCCGGCTGCCACATTGATAGCCTGATGGATGAGAGATTGGCCCTCGAACTGGGAGATATTAAAGCGCGCTCTGACCATCTCACTCCCTCTGCTCCTGACCTCGACCTTGCCCTACTGACAGAATCCTCTGAAAACTCAGTACGATGACACACGAGAAAGATGGCAAGTTCGACGAGGAGAGATGCGACCGGGATAGCGTCGACCTCCTCGACGCACCCCGCCTCGACGACCAGCGCCAGCCACCAAAGCACATCGACATCCAGCTCCCGCCCCTGCAGCGCGCGCAGGCGCGCGTGCCCATCGAGTTCCGCACTCTCTCCATCCAGGTATACGACTCGCAGCACGTCGACGCGCCTACCAAACCACAGCCCAAGACTGGCTGGCGTTTCTGGTCTCGTGGCAAGCAAACTCCTCAGGAAGACGACGCCACCTACTTCGGGAGGCTCGACTTCCACACCATCACCCCGCACCTCGTCTGCCAGCGTCTCAACGTCGCGCCGGATGTCGGCCTCGACTCTGAAGCAGTGGTCAAGCGCCAGAAGCGGCACGGCACAAACACCCTCACCCGCATCAAGCCCAAGTACTGGAAGAAGCTACTGCGCTACCTCTTCGGCGACTTTTGCTCGATCCTCTGGGTCGGTGTGATCATCTTCTTCATCTCCTGGAAGCCGTTGGGCGACCCCCCAGCGCCGTACAACCTCGCCCTGGGGATTGTAGTCATCATTGTCATCCTCATGTAGGAGAGGTGTTTGCGCAGCTGACAATAGGCAAGCGGGGTTCAGCGGGTTCCAGGACTGGTCAGCGCAGCGGGTCATGTCGTCTATCCTCAGCTTGATTCCCGAGAGCGCAGTTGTCCTGCGTGACGGCGTACCTCGGTCCATTCCGTCCAGCGAGATCGTGGTTGGCGATGTCGTCCTCCTCTCAAATGGGCAGAAGGTCCCGGCCGATATGCGGATCATCAAAGCGTCAAATGACCTGCGCTTTGACCGGGCTGTCCTCACTGGTGGGTAGGGTGACTGGATGAGCTGACCCCAGGCGAGTCGGAAGAGGTTGCCGGCGCTGTAGACAGCGACGAGGCCAACTTTCTCGAGGCGCGGAATATTGCCCTCCTTGGCACGCATGTGTGTAATGGCTCAGCTACCGGCGTCGTTGTCCTCACTGGTTCCCGCACTGCCATGGGCCGGTGAGAAGGTAGTGTGGCGCCACTAACAGCAGGATTAACCAGCTCACCTCCTCGTCGGGGGAGGAGCGGACCAACCTCCAAAAGGAGATCACGCGCTTCGTCAAGATCATCATTGGGCTCACGCTGTCGTTGATTACAGTCATGCTGATTACCTGGTTGGCGTGGTTGCGGGTCAAGCACTACGACTTCATCGACACAGTCGGGATCCTCACCAACCTCATGGCGCTTGTTGTGGCTTTCATCCCCGAGGGCATGCCCATGGCTGTGGCGCTCACCCTCTCGCTCATCGCCAAGAGGATGCGGGATGCCCGCGTTCTTCCTAAGAGCCTGTCGACTGTCGAGACGCTCGGCTGTGTCAACGTTCTGTGCTCGGATAAGACTGGCACCCTGACGGAGAACAGGATGGCGGTGGTTGACCTCGGCTTTGTCGACAAGGCCTTCGACCCTGACGATGAGACGATACTCGACTCCCCTGCGTTCCGCGAGCTACGCAAGGGCATGACGCTGTGCAACGATGCGTTTTTCGACGTCGAGGAGAAGGAAAAGGGCAAGTTTGACGACATTAGTGTCGAGCCCACGATCCGTGGCAATGCCACTGACGCGGCGCTGCTCCGCCTCACGTCGACTCTCCCTGGCACTTTTGTGACAACATACAAGCGCGTCTTTGACGTCCCTTTCAACTCGAAGAACAAGTTTGCCCTCACCTACATCGAGGGCAGTGGCTCCCCCGAGATCCTAGTCAAGGGCGCGCCGGACGTCCTTCTCCCCCGTTGCACGGGGTACCTTTCCTCCGGTAACCTTGTCCTCCCTCTCGACGTGGAAGCCACATCCGCCCTCCAGTCCATGCAGGAGTTGTGGTCCCGCCGCGGCGAGCGGGTCATCATGCTTACCCAGCGCCGGTTCTCCACACTCCTCGCGCCTGGGTCCATCGACTTCGAGGAGGCAGTAACTGCCGCCGCGGGGTCAGACCTCACCATCATCGGCCTGGTCGGCATCGTCGATCCTCCCCGCGCGGACACCCCCTTCGCCGTGAAGGAAGTCCGCCGCAGTGGGTCCCGTTTCTTCATGGTCACTGGCGACTTTAGCCTCACCGCTGTGGCCATTGCCCAGCAGATCGGGATCATCACGCAGCGCGGCGACCCAGATCGCATTGCAGACTTTCCTCAGCTCAACCGCTTCACCCAGGCCGAGGCGATCAAATCCGACCGCACGCAGACCATCGCCGCCAGCCTTGTCGTTGAAGGGAAAGAAATGGCCGACCTCTCTGAAGTCGAGTGGGACGTCATCTGCAAATACGAGGAGGTGGTGTTCGCGCGCACCACGCCAGAGCAGAAACTGCGGCTGGTGAATGAGCTGCGGAGGCGTGGGTGTGTCGTTGCGGTGACAGGGGACGGAGTGAACGACGCGCCGGCGCTGAAAGCCGCAGATGTGGGTATCGCGATGGTCGATGGCTCCGAGGTTGCGCTCGAGGCAGCGGACCTTGTCCTCCTTGGCAGCTTCAGCTCCATCATCGATGGCATCCGCCTGGGCCGGTTGGTTTTCCAGAACCTCCAGAAGGCGATCAGCTATCTCCTCCCTGCAGGCTCGTGGTCCGAGGACTGGCCTGTCATCCTAAACGTCTTCTTCGGGTGCCCACTGCCTCTATCTGCCTTCCTCATGGTACGTACAACGCACTGTTCAAGCGGCTGACTCCAGATTATCATCTGCTGCTTCACCGACCTGGCGAGCTGCATCATGCTCATCTTCGAGAAGGAAGAGTTTGACCTCCTCTCCCTTCCCCCACGCGACCCCAAGCGCTCCCACCTGATCAATCTTCGCATCTACCTGCAGTCCTACGCCTTTATCGGCACAATGGAGACACTGACCGCCCACGCCATGTTCTTCTACTACATCTACACCGCCGCCGGCATTCCCATTCGCGGGATGTTCTTCGTCTTCGCCCGCTACTCTGAGGGATACTACGGCCACACCCAGGCCGAGCTTGACAACTTCCTCCGCACCGGGCAGTGCGTATACTTTGTCACTCTCGTCATTCTGCAAGTTGCAAACCTCAACTCGGTGAGGAACAAGCGCTTGTCGATTTTCCAGAGGGGTCCCCAGCACAACCCCTACCTCCTTCTTGGGCATGTCATCTCGATTGGCATTGCGATCTTCGTGACGGAGGTGAAGGGGATCCAGAACCTGTTCGGGACGGCGAGCGTGCCTATCAAGCACTGGATGTTGCCTATCCCCCTTGCGGTGGGGCTGTTGGCTATGGAGGAGTTGAGGAAGCTGGTGGTGAGGACGTGGCCCAAGGGGCCCATCGCCAGGGTTGCGTGGTGAGCGTGGCAGCGGGAGGTGAGCGACTGTGAGGTAGCGATGAGGTTCAGTGCGGTAAGGTGTTCATACCATAGAGCTGTTAGAATTCAGTATCTATCTGTGCTTTGTTACTTCACGTACTCAGTTCTAGGTAATCGCACGCGGACCGGCATGGAAGAGGAGAAGCGACCGCTGGAAATGGGCGTTGAATCGTCTCAAAATGCTACGGTAGTAACTCAGAAGTCAGTGGCGTGCAACAGGTCAGTCGGCCCATCTCAGTCCCCCCGTCGCCCTGCACTACCCGTACAAGATGCATGAATACAAAATGCTACCCTCCAAACCCTCTGCGCATGCCAGCGCCCTTTGCTGAAATAAACTACAGATGAACAAACCCTACACCTTCTCCTTATCCCAGCGCCTGCTGATCGCCTCGTTGCCCGCGACGATCTCCACCGCGGGGATCTGTCCTCCCACAGACTTGACTACGGTGAACACCGAAACGTACAGCCACGCAAGGATAACCTGCACGGATAGGAACGCCGAGATGACCTTGAACGCAGTCGAGTCGAGTTCATGACCCAGCGCAATACCCGCAGTGGCAAACGTCCCCACCGGGAAAGTGAGGGACCACAGACCAACGGTGAAGTCCTTGCTGAGGACGTTGGGCTTCTTCCTCACGTGGTCAATAAACATGGCCATCGCGAGGGTGTACCACGCCAAGGCGAGGCCGAACATCACCAGACCGGTGACGAGGCCAGCGGCGTACAGCGTGTCTCCTATCCGCAGCGCCTCGTCGCCCACAATGTGGGGAACGATCGACGTCCCGCTGTTGGCGAGTTTGCGCGCCACGACGCCCATGTTGATGATACCGTACGCGCCCTGTCCGCACGGGCCGAGGGGAAGAAATACGGACGCGATTTGAGTTGACTCGGGTGGGCCGCCGATGGCGAAGCGGTAGATCACGAGGGCGATGACCATGAATGCGAGGGGGACGCCAAGGCCCCATACGATGTAGGCGACCAGGAGGGTCGCGCGCGCGAGGTGTGGGTTGTAGGGGATGAGTGCCTCGGCTACGAGGGAGCCAGTTGCTGCTGCGACGACACAAGCAACGATGGGGAGGAGCCAGGTTGGACCGAGGGTCGTGTCGGTGTGCTGATGGCGGGTGAACATGACGAAGAGCATGCCGAGGGAAACGAGGACGGCAACGACGACGTCAATCCACCAAAGACCAAGGGCGAGTTGGGCCCAGTGCTTGCCCCATGAGCGCACGCAGACGAAGCAGATCATGTTCTGGAATAGTTAGTTGGAGCTGGGTGGCTGACGTACAATGATGGTCACGAAGCCCATGGGGAATGTGCCCCAGAACATGCTGGCGACTTTGTGATGTAGCAGGGTGGTCCAAAGCCCTCGGAAGAGGATGAAGCGGGTGACCGTGAGTGCCAGGAGGATAACAAAGATCACAACGTTGAGGACGAAAACGATGATGCCGAGGTACTCGAGCCACCTGGCTGGGTACGGAAACTTGTAGAGGAGAATGGAAGAGATACCCGTCCCCATGTTCACTGCGAAGAGCGCGGGAGAGGTGTGCAGTGCCATGCGGGCGAGGGTTGCGCGCAGACCGGTGGCAGAAGGCGGCGGTGTATGTGGTGTATGGCCCCGGTCCCACGAGCTCGTGACCGTCGAGGTCGAGTCCATGGTCATTTTGTACGGTGAATCGGCTGCTGAAGTGGACATGAATGGGCATGGGCACTGCCCATGCGTGCTCTACGCCATTATATGCTCGGTTGTCGGTGGAGAGGTAGTTGGAATGTCGACGAGAGTGAAGATTGTAGTGTTCGGAATGGGCGAGATGAGATGGCGAGCGGCGTGATCTGGATCCGGATCCGATTCCGAAGGGGATGAAGTCAAGTCTCGGCGCGGCGTGATTGTCTCGGCTACTCAAGAAAGCCTCATCGTCGCCGGCGCATCGGCAGCCCTCGGCGGGCCCAGGCTGACATCTGAACACCCGTCAGCCAAGCCCTTGCTCCGAGCAGGGTCTACATGCGCGCTGCAAGAATATGCATGGTTCATCGTATACTCGGCGACCAGCCTGGGTGGCAAAGTCGTACGCCGCTTCGCTTGAGTCGGACACTCCGATTCGGACTCACCAAGAGACATCGTAATTATGGCTATGGCGTACTCGAGCGCCACTCATGACGAGCACCGCTGATAACAACATTCGTAGAGGCATTCCACAGGCCAGCCTGGGCTATTCCAGCCGTCCACATGCCTCGCGTATCACGACCTCTCTCCTCCTCACTATGCCCAGATGTTGATGTGCGGGTGACCACCTGCAGCGATGCGGTGCGCGCGGTCGAGGCTGCTGATGCTCTTGATCTCCTGATCAGTGAGGTCGAACTTCTCATTCTCCAGGTTGATGCGCAGCCGCTCGGGGTTGGACGACTTGGGAATCACAGTGATGCCGCGTTGCGTCGCCCAGCGGAGGAGCACCAGGCTCTCCGGCACGCCATGGGCAGCAGCAGCAGCCCTGACTGCCTTGTCCCCGAACAGCGACGGCAGGGAGGTCGCACGGTCGTGCTCCAACTCCAGCCAGGACTGCGGCCCGAAGCTCGAGTACGCCATGACGTGCACCCCGTAGGCCTTGCACATGGCCAGCATGCCTTCCTGGGTGAGGTAGCTGGAGTTCAGCTGCGCGCTAACGAGCGACTCACGGGTGCAACTCGATCTGGAGCACCGAGGGGCGGATTTTGGCGTAGCACATCATATCAAGGAGCATCGCGCCGCCAAAGTTCGAAACGCCAATGTTACGCGTGAGCTTCTGGGCGTGGACAGCTTCCATCGCCGCCCAAGTCAGGTGCATGGGCGAGTGCTCGATCTCCGGCACGCCGTCGGGCGTACCGTCGTTCCAGCCGGGGAACTCGCGGACTGTGGGGTCGACTGAGCGTCAGAGAGAGTGGTATGGCTGACGCGTACCGTACTTGAGCGGGAGGGGCATGTGCACGAGATAGAGGTCAAAGTACTCCACCCCCCAGTCGGCGAGCGACTTCCTGATAGCAGGCTCGACGTGCTCGGCCGCGTGGTTGGTGTTCCACAGCTTGGAGACGATGAACAGCTCCTCGCGGGTGACGAGGCCGTCCTTAATCGCCCGGGCCACTCCTTGTCCGCACTCTCTTTCGTTGGCGTAGTCAGCAGCCCCGTCAAGTAGGCGGTAGCCCGCCTTGATGGCCTGGTAGACTTGATCCGCTGCAACGTCGGTTGGCATCTTCCACAGGCCAAGACCGGTGAGGGGCATCGAGCCGGTGCCGTTCTTTAGAGGAGCGGACATGTCGAGAAGCTTATTCGAGAAGGAGACTTCAAAGATGAGGTTGAGTGCACAATGAACTGTGCGAGGGGCAGTGAGGAAGGGGATGATAAGAAGAGAAGAGCCGTCGACGTGCAGTTGGCATTGACTCGCATGGGTCGTCCGCAACGAAATTATGGAGTAGAGGGTGGAGGTGAAAGTGGAGGCCGGGGTAGTCACCGGTGGTCAAAGACAGCATTGTCATCGGCAGAGCTTCCGTAGCGCTGCACTTCATGCATATCACGCTCGTAATGATCATGATAGTAGACCTACAAGTGACAACGATGAGCACATCGTCTTGATTTTTGCGTTCACCTCTTGTACAGGAAGCAGTAGAGTGTGACCAGCAGCGATCAAAAGAAGTCACCGACTTCGGAACCGAACATCGTCCACCACCCGCCTCGCAGCGCAGCAGCACACAAACACCCCAGCAATACAATACACATACATGACTAGCGAATACGAACACGGCTCTGCCCCCGGCTATCGCGATCGTTCTCCTCCGACCCCTTCTTGGTCGCCTTGGGCTCCCAGATCTTCCAGAACTTGAGGTTCTCATCACCAGCCCCGGTAGCCACAGTGCACCCATCGGGTGATAAGGCTGAAGCCAGAACACGGTGGTCATGCGCTGGGACGTCGTAGATCTTCGTGAGCGAGGGGTACGCCCAGAGCGAGATGTTGTTGTCCGGGTAGCCGTGGGTGCTAAGGATCTCCTTGGCGTGCGGCGACCAGATGAGCGAGGTGACCTGGCTCCCGGCGTGGAGGGAGGCCGTGCGTGCGCCGGTGGTGGTTGACCAGAAGTGGATGTGCTGGTCCTGGCTGCCTCCGCCGGTTGCGAGGAGGTTCGGCTGCCACGGGCACCATGCGATGGCCTTGACGGCGGCGGTGTGATTACGCTTTGTCCACTTGGGGACGACGCGCTCAACCTCGTTCAGAACACTGGCGTTGATGCGAGAATCCCAGCAGTTGACGACATTGTCGTTGCCTCCACTGGCGAGCAGCTGGCCATCTGGCCGCCACTTGAGACCGGACACCTCGGCAGTGTGTCCCCGCAGCTCCATGACCTTGTGCTGCGCGATGCGCACATCGTGGTGGAAGATCGCACCGTCGCGGCATCCGGAGGAGAGCACGTGGCCATACCACGATAACGATGCGACACGGGCGTTGTGTCCGCCCATTACGCGGATACGCTTGCTGTCCTCCACGTCCCAGATCTCGACTTCGCCGGCGTCGTTACCCACTGCGAGATAGGCGCCGTCACTCGACCACGAAACGGAGCACACCTGGGTTTCCTCCTCGCTGTTGTTAGCTTGCACAAATCGTGTCACGTACGCATCATGTTCAAGTGCCAGGACGGACCCAGAGTCGGCGTCCCAGACGTATGGCCGAGTGCCGAGGCCAATCGCAACGCGGTTGGCACTGCTCCAGTCAACGAGGTTGAGGTAGTAGTCGTCAACGAAGCCGGGTGCATCAAGGACCCGCTCAGGGAGGTATGGTGGGGTACGCTTCTTCGGCCCATTCGCACCGGGACCTGAACTTCCAGTACCGCGGTTGGCAGCGGCAGAGCTGTGCAGGAGGTAGTTACGCTGCGCATCGAGATGAGACGTGGCGTGCGAGGCGGGTGGGGGAGCAGCGCGGAAAGACAGGATTCGGCGGTTGGGCTGCGGCATGCCCAGGGAAGCAGAGAGCGAGGCGTTCATCGATGCCGAGCTGCGGTCCGCAAAGGAGGAGTTGGAGGTGTCGGCTTCGGGATCATGCGAAAGTGTGCTCGATGAGCGGTTGACTGATCCCGGCCGCGAGGGAACGAAGCGGTCAAGCTAGGTGTGAGTGTTTGGCCAATGGTCGCGCACGTACATCGCGGCTCTTGGTTTCGCGGCTGATAGGCTTGTCCGGCACAGTGAAGTCCCCGCTGTTGTCGACAACATTCATGCGGCCCATACCCTCACGGAGAGCACTCATCTCATCGGCGCGCTTGTCGTTAGAGTGCTTTAGTGGAGGGGTGGTCCGGGCCATGAATGGGTTGGAAGAGGACGAGCTGGGGTCAGGCTGGGTTGTTTGTTTACGACCTACATGTCTCCGGGCATCGTGAGAGCGTCCGGGCGACTTGCACCTGATTTCTCGCGACGTAGTCAGTCGGCTCTGTATAACGAGAGCAACTGCTTTGTTGAAGAGGAGCAGCTTGCTTGCCCTAGTCGATACGATCAGGCAACTCGGAACAAGTGTCAATGTTGATTGCAACGGGCGGCAAAACAAGTCATTCGCGTACATTGCCGGCGGAAGCAAATTCCAACCGTCCGCTCGGCCTCCACCGGAAAATGTCTGTACCTCTCGGACATCATGCACGCGACTTGAAGGCGTATCTCCTCACATAACAGCATGTTTCGCGCCGCCCTCGCTGGCCCGGGGCCAGCGACGATGGCTTACAGGACGCGGCTGTGGAGCCAAGTTGGCCTGATCTCGCTGCAGCAGCGCGCGCAGGCGAGCTCCAAGGCTAAAGCGTCTGGGAAGAAGAACAGGCCGCGGCAGGCGCCTGTCGATCAGCCGCTGACGAAGGTGGATGTGGTGGGTGGTGAGAGTGTATTGAAGCTGACCCGCAGCCCAAGCAGCCCACATCTGGCCATTTGGGTGTAGCTGGGACCAAGCTAAACGCTGCCAGTGTCGAGCCAAAGGAGCGCGACGTCCAGGCTAATGCCTCCAAGGTCAGGGCTGACGCTACGAAGGGCAAGCCGAGCACGGCTACAGCCAAGGGTCAGCCATGCGACTCCAAGTCAAGGACAAATTCCCCCAAGGGCAAAGCAAAAGCTGCGAAGAGCAAGGGACGACCTGGGGAGGTCAAAGGAGCTACGAAGCCAGCTGGTAAGGCGACAGCGCCGAAGGGCAAGACCGACAAAACGGGCAAGAAGGAAGCGCAAGCGGAACAACCAAACGCCAAAGCCAACACCGCAGGGACCAAGAAGGCAGCGGCACAACAGAGACGAAAGGAGGAGCCGCTTGTAACCACATTCCCAGACCCGCCTGCTGCTATTCATGACCAGGAGAACATCATCTACCTACCCCCGCCGGCAGACCACATCGACGTAGATGGGCTCGCCCGGAAAACCATCGGTTGCTTCAAGAAGGGCAACTTAAAGGGCGTGACGACTACATGGCAGAAACTTCTGGACACACAGACAGCCCAGTTTGTGTCGGAGAAGGATTTGGGTGAACTCTCAGCTGGGTTAGTTAGTCTGCTCAACGGCCGCGACGACCAGATGCTTCGACGCTTATCATTCGAGGACACCGAGGCCTTTGGCATCCTGCGTCACCTGGCGATTGAGACTGCCGCCCATGATAAGTGGCAGGGACTGTACGAGTTTCTGCTGGAACTCCTCAATGGGGGACAACCCGCCCTCGCGTCGGGTACATGGCAGGACTTTATGAAGCGTGCGCGTGAGGTGCAAGGGAAGCAAAACATCAAGGCATTGTCGTCGACCAACCGCGTAGAGCGCGTTGCAGCCCGTCTTGATGGCGAGGGTATGCTGCCCCTCATCCTCGTTCAGGTCGCGACACTCACCATGATGGACCAGTTCGACCACAGCGCGGTCATGACCTTCCTGGGCACCAAGGCTGGCGTGCACGCTGACGCTATCCGCGGCACAGACTATCAACCGATACGGAAGCGACTCGAGGGCCATGGCTCGCGCAACCGCTTCATCTTTCGCCGGTTCAAGGAGAACATCGAGGCCCTCATTCTCAGTGTCGTCTGCTACCACCCCAAAGCGTTGATCGGACGTATTTCAACGCTAAGCAGTGTCGGCGATGATGGCGACGCCTTGCATTACCTCTACCATCGGATCATGCAAGCCTCCATCGCGCCACACCGGTTCATCATTCCCATTACCTCGGACAAGTTTCACTACGACGTCGTACCTCTGCCGCCGGCGGTGTGGAGTGAGTTTCGATCTCCTGGGGTAACACTGACCCGCAGTGAAGTTCATGTCCGCCTTTGCGCGACTGGGACATACTCACATGGTCCTGCGCATGATTAACGAGGACGCGCCGGCGCGGTATCCAAGCACGCCTACCTTGCTCCTCGGGTGTGCCATGAACTCTCTTGCTTACCCAGCTGCGTACAACTGGACTTTGCGAGTTAAGACACGCAAGCAGATCGACGAGATCTGGCAGCGCATCATAGACCGCGGGGAGCAGGATGACCCGCATATGCTTCGCGACAGGCTGAGGGCATTGCATCTGCTACAAGCGACGAAAGACAGCCACGAGTTTTACGCATACGCCAAGGCTGAGCTCCGGAGACGGCAGGTGCCCAATGGCGACACGTACATCGACCCCGTCCAGTTTGGCAATCTGTGCTTCTCCCGCAAATTGCAGGAAGCTCTGGCCCTCCTGGATGACCACCGGTGCATAGACAGTCTGAGGGGGACGCGACACGCTTTTAGCGACTTCATCCGCTACGCAGTGGGCAACCACATGCCCCTCCCCGACCGGCGGCAGCTCCTCATGAAGGTCATGCAGATCAAGCCGGAGCGCGTTCGCGTCTCACCAGGCAGCTACGGGCATATCCTGGCGTTCCTGCTTGAAGGCGGGCTTGACATTGACGTGGCGTGTGCGCAGATCGCCAAAAAGTGCGGCCGGTACATGAGCGTGAGCTTTTACGGTCCGCTGATCCGCAACCTCATCAACTCGAAGGACGAATCGAGCGACGTCCAGCTCGAGGCAGCGGTCCACCTTCTCGAGCACCACTTCCCGCAACACGCGGTCGTGACAGCCACGAGCTTCCGCGTGTTTTCGACGTGGCTCCCGGTCGCCAAGTTTGTGGCAATGTCGACCGTCATACCGGGACACAGGCGGCACGAGCTGCTCGAGCGCATGGCAGCGTGCTACCCCCAGAACGAGGTGCACCAGAACATCCACATGCTATACCTTGCCATAGCGCGCTCGTCGGTGGACCGCCCGACCCCCGATGGCGTTCCCGAGGCGCTGTATTGGTGGTCCAAGGTAGGGCCAGGGCAGGCGCGCGCACACAACTACAAAACGATGGTGTCGGGGCTAGCGAGGCACGGGTATCTCCAGATCGCGGGGGAGATCGTCGACACGCTCAAGCCCAGCCCGTCGACTCAGCAGATTATTGATCTGGCCGAGTCGCTCGGCGTGCCCATTGGCGCGAAGCATGGGGACGTTGAGCCGCTGGCAGACAAGCCGGACAGCCTCGAGTCGCGCGAGGAGCAGATGGATGACCCGGAGGGTGCGGAAGAGTTGGCCGATGAGGACAGCGAGGCCGAGCTTGCTGAGGTAGATGAGCTGGAGAGCGAGGAGGTAGTCGACTCTCAGCGTTAGACACATAGTACATACATCATTGCATGCTGCATACCAATACATAGACCCAGATCAAACCCTTCTGACTGACTATTCGAACGCGTCCGGCGCAGGACTCTGCCACGACACATTGTGCACCCCCTTCCTCTTGAACAGCGCGACAATCTCCTCCTCCGCCTTGGCCGTGTTCTCATCCTCACCCCCCTGCACCGCCGCATAAACCCTTAGCGTCTGGTGCAGCTGCTTGAGATCAGTGCACCCAATAACAACGGGCACGACCTTCCCATCCGGTTGCCGGAGTGTCCTGTACCCAAACGCGCAGGCCACGTCCTCGATCGTGCTCCCACACGCCTTGGCGACCTCCACAGCCTCCCTTGTCGCGCCGTACACCTCGGGCAGCTTCTTGGCCGGGTGCCACTCTGGCCCACCGCTGGACGTGAGGATCCCCATACTCAGCGGGGCCGCGTTGATCACCTGCCCCACTCCCGCCGCGCCAAATGCAGGGAGGTACTCCTCCAACGAGGAGCACAGCACCGTCTGGTGCGCGTACGTCTGTACCACGTCTACGTGCTGTCCCTTCGCCTGGGCCAGCAGACTCAGCCGAAGCAGCACAGGCAGGGGATACCCCGCCAACCCGATGCGCTTGATCTTCCCCTCGGACTGGAGATCAGCCAGCTCCTTGAGCGCAGCGAGGACGATGTCGTCCCCGGCCCCCAGGGACTCATACGGCGGGGAGAGGCCGTACTTTGCCGCCTCGGGCCCCAGCGCGGCGAGGTGCGCACCCGCCGGGAAGGGGTTCAGACCGGCCGCGACAAACTCCGGGTCGTGGAGGTACACGATGTCAAGGTAGGCCGTGTGCAGGCGTTTGAGGGAGCGCTCGACGGACGCGCGCACCACCGCGGGGGAGTAGTCGTGCTGCGCCATCTTGGCGCCGTACTTGCCCGCCTTGGTTGCTATGCTGTAGCTCTCGCGGGGGAACTCGTCCCGCAAGGCCTTGAGCGCGTTGCCGAGAATGATCTCGGACGGGTGGTAGTGCGGGGCTGCGGTTAGCGATGTGGATGTGGGCCACGGCACTCACCGGTGTCGAAAGCGTTTACGCCGGCACGGAGGGCGGCGCGCACCACGCGCACAGGCATGGTCGAGCGGACGGCCTCGGTGTCCGCGTAGATGCCGTAGCCAAAGGTCGCGCAGCCCAGCATCACCCGCGGGAGGGGGAGGATACCCCGCCCATCACCGTTGACTGGAGTCTGTGGGGGCAACTTCTCGTTTGGCGCGATGGCGTCCTCCTCCGTCTCGGGGACACTGGCGAGGTCGTGGCCCGCGATGTGCTCCTCCGGCGCGGCGGGGTGTGGGACTGACGGCGCCATTGTGTCGCCGAGTGAGTGCTAGCTTGCAGCGTGCGGCTGGGCGATCGATGCAGCTGACTTGGGTCACTTTCAATATATACCCTCGCTCGTCCGGCCCGCCCGCCCGTGTAAACATCGTGGATATACGATGTACGGCATGAGGTATGCCATGTCTCTTCGCCGCGCTCGCCGACGTCGCGGCCAAGTCGAGCGCAGGAGAGATCCAAAATCCATGACTACTACAAGAACAAATCTGGCTAATCTATAGTCTAAAGCTTACATCACGCGCGCCACCCTCCGGCACCTCCGCCAAGCCAAGCAAGCCAACCGACTACTCCTCATCGACGACCCCGCGGCGCGGGTAGGTAAACTCGCGGAACATGCTTGCGTACGGGTCCTCGGACTCGTCGTACGCCGCGCCAAACACACCGGGCAGCGACGTGGGCCGGGGCGGAGGGTATCTCTGGAAATTGGCCGAGTCGCCTGCCTGTCAGCTATCATTCGACGCCTGGCGCCTGCCGCCTCGAGCCACTCACTCATACTGCCTACACGTGGGACGATGGGCGCACCAATCTCCTTGCGCTCGAGCGATCCCCAGTCCACGCCCGCGAACCAGGGGTGGTTCATCACATCCCGCGCCCCGCCGCGCAGGTTGCCCAGGCGCTTACTCCTGTCGGCGGTGAGGAGGCCGCGAATGAGGTCCTTGGCGTACGGGTCGATGTGGGATGGGAAGGCGATCTCGTTGCGCAGGATCTTCTCGTAGATGCCCAGCGGGTGGTCGTCGAAGAACGGGGGGTAGCCCGCCAGCATCTCAAAGGCCAATATTCCCAACGCCCACCAGTCGACGGCCTTGCCGTGGCCCTGGGAGAGGACGATCTCGGGTGCGAGGTACTCTGGTGTCCCGCAGAGGGTGAAGGTGCGGTCCTCGACGACTTTTGCAAAACCGAAATCCGCGATGCGGAGGTAACCTGACCTGTCGAGGAGGAGGTTCTCCGGCTTCAGATCTCGGTAGATGATGTTATTGGAATGCAAGTAGTCAATGGCGAGAACGATAGAGGCGAGGTAGAACCGGGTCACGTCGGCGGAGAAGCGGCCCGCACGACGCAGATGGGAGAACAGCTCGCCACCGGGGATGTACGAGAGCAACATGTAGACGTTCAGGTTGTCCTGGTAGGTTGAGAACAGCTCGACGATGAATGGGTGTCGCACGCGCTCGAGGATGCGCCGTTCAGAGTTGATGTGCTCCACCTGCTTGAGGCGCACGATTTCCTGCTTCCGCAGCACCTTCATCGCAAAGTGGGGCAGTTGGGCATCGACCTGCTGCGTCGACGCTGGGGATGGCGAGTTCGGATCCGGCGACTGGTAGAGGTGGGGGAATATTGGGTGGTACGAGTTGGCACGGTACGATGGCCGCTGGCGCACGAGGACGACGCGGCCGAAAGTGCCAGTGCCGAGTGTTTCGACAACTTCCCAGTCTTCGAGGGGAACGCGGCCGTTGCGTGGGTTGACCTGGACACCATGGGCATACATGGACGACAGGTGTCCGCCAGGAGCTTGCCGTGGTGGGAACCTAGGCGGCCACTGCTGTGAGGACGAGGATGATGCCGATCCCTCGACCACGCCGTCCATCCCGCTCCAGGTCGACGAGGCGTCCCAAGTCGATGGCGGCGTCGACATCAGCGATGCGGGCGGGGAGAGTGGGGCGGTGCCAGCAGGGACGGGAATGTAGTCTGCATAAGTCAAGGAGCATCACATCAAAGTGCGACAAGAAACGGGTGTCAGCAAAACGGTCGAGATGGCGCGAGTATGCAGCCCTTATCGTGGCAAGACACATCGCAGCCTCTTGAAGACTCCGACTCACGCGATGGCTGCCCTGCGGGAATGGGCTGCGCTGCTACTGTGCCGGGCTGGTGCACACGTAATGGCGGCTGGTTGAAGCTCTGGGGAGGAGGATGTGCGTGCTTGTTGGGCTGTGCAGAGGCGTTCGACATGGCTGCGCGCTCGTGCGGGAGGAGGAGGGAGATAGGGTCGAGCTTGAACCTGTTGGGCTTGGAAGAGCTGCTCGCAGAGTCCATCTCGTTTGCTATCGTAAGAAGCTGGGGACCGGGGAGAGCGATTTGGATGAGGTAAAGAAGAGGAACGGCAAGGAGCAGGTGCGAGGTCGTGTGGCAAAGCCTACTCGGATGTGGGGCTGCCCGGGGTCGCTTTCGACGTCGGCTCCGGCGGTGGACAGGCTCTCGCCGGTTTGGTCGTCGCGCGCGCTGGTCGCTGCGTGCTGGGTGCTGCTGGATGTGCCGTCGACGCCACTTGTACTCGCTGTGCTTGATGTTCGGTGTGCGCTCGCGATCAATGAATGTGAATGGGATCCACGAAGAGAAACAAGAGCGATTCAGTTGTGTGATGGCCGGATCTTCGGAAAAGCGGGCGATTTTGCTCCCGTGCGGAATGCTGGCAGTGGGATGTGCCGGCGGTTCAGGCAAAGTTTGCGACAGCGACGAGAACGGTCTCGGCGATGGCTCAAGCAGGGAGCAAGAGAGTAGAGATGAAGAGAGGATGGTAAAGAGGGAGATGGAGATAACAAGGCGTACTGTTAGCAAGTGGCAGTTTGCAGTGAGAGAGTCTCTATCCCCTCCTCTGCTCTTGCAATGCCACACCCAGCGAGCACGAGCTCTCGAACTGCATCCTGACATCCAACCTGGCAGAGCGCCACCAGCGCTCATCGCGGCTCCACCCCGGCATCTCAGGCGACAAGGAAGCTCGCTCTCCATCTCCAGCCCTCGCTCACTGCGCAGGACATCTGCTGGAGTCAAAGAGTAAAGGCCCTGGCCCTCTCTCTCTTCCAACCCCTGACAGAACTCGTCGAACGCAAAGACAAATACTCCGCCCTCTCCGGCCTGAGTTGACCCCCCCTTCGTACGCCTCCATTCGCTTTCCAGGAGGATTTTGGATTTCGTTGGAGCTCTGCGAACCTGAACCCACGCTGCCTGAGAACTGACCAAAGAACCTGAACAGAAACCCAAGACGGACGGGCCAGGCGGCTGTACCGGCTGATTTCGGAACAGTATGCCAAGCAGTGCCGAGGATGCAGGTGGATCTATTGCAGGTTTTGAGCGCGGCGTCGAGAGATGGGAGTGAGTTGAGGGACCTGACTCGGCCCGGGGGTTGCCCAACGCCTCTCGAGTTCCTGGTTGCCCTGTCCACGTACATTGAGCGGGCAGGAATACCTAGGAGCGAGTCGTGATCCATTGTTGCGGGCTGTGGGCGTAAGCGAGAAAGCTCTAGAGCTCGAGAGACAGCGGATGTCGAGGGTGGTCGTGGCCGCCAGGGGCGCCGAGGTGGACCTGGACCGATACAAGCCAGCTAGCCAGCCAAGCGACGTCGCTTATCGCTTGTTGACTCGTGTCTCATTCAGTCTTCAGGCCAGCAGAACAAGCATGCATGCTCGGTCGATCCTTGCAAGGCCGTATCTGACACTCCCGTCTGATCTCCCGTTCCGCCGTAGCCTGGATGCAGCCGAGGAGCCGAGCTAGTACTAGTACATCGCGTGCGCACGCATACGGCAGATCGCGTGAGGCAAGAGGCATGAGGCATAAGCATGAGGCATTTGAGGTGACCGGTGACAACCGTGTCTGCGTCTGCGTCTGTCTGCGTGCGTCTTTCAGTAATACCACCGCGCGCTCTTCCTGCTGTCAGCGAGCACCGAACTCCGATGCAGCTCAGAGAGTCACTCGGCGGCCGCAATCCCACCCACCCCGGCATCCCCGCGACGACATCCCTCCCCTCCCCCAGCGCGGCCTCATACTCCTCCCTGACGAGCATGAACACCGCCATCGCCGCCCGCGCATCCTCAATCTGTTATTAGAACAAGCAAGCAAGTACATCAGCGGCGCCCCCCGCCAGCCTGCCCCCACCCTCTTACCGGACAATGCTCGCCCTGCTGGATCTCCAGGCCCAGCACCTCCCTCGCCATGCCCTTGAGCGACGGATACGTCCCCTCGCGGTGCACGCCCATCCTCTCCCTCAGGGGGTAGAACAGCGCCGTGTCGCGCATGTCCTCGTATATGTGCCGGTGCCGCAGGGCTGCGAGGTCGTGGAAGAGCGCGTGGCCGACGATAATCTTGTCCTTGAGCAGGGCGCGGACCTCCGCGGAGACGGTCTCGAACGTCGGTGCTGGCTGTGAGCTGTAGCGCTCTGTGCGGAGTGCGTGCGGGTACGCACCGTTGGTCAGGTCTTCCATTCGTATGCCGCTGCCTGTTGTCTGTCAGAAGTGAGAGAGGGGTAGTCACGTACTGCCGGTGCGGTAGTCGCCCACATTGTTTGGGTGCACGAACACGTAGGAATGGTACACCACCTCGCCGGCGTGGTTCACCACCGCGACACTGTATGAGCTATGCGCCGGGGACAACATACCGAGCCAGCGCGTCGTTATCGCGGTGCGACACCATCTCGCAGTCTGCAAGCGTGAGCAGCATCACAGGCACAGCCTCACCAATCGCGAGGTAGCGGTCCAGCGGAATCATGAGTGCGGACCGAAGATCAAAGAGATGATGATCACGCCAAGTGAGGAGGGCACGTCCCGCGCCCCGCACCCTCAGATACCACCTCGTCCGCACAACCCGCCGCGCCAGACCAAGTCTTCATTGCAATGCATCATTCCTTGCCCATGTACCCATTATGCGATGCTAGATAGATAGATAGATAGATAGATAGTCCATGCCCATCACCTCTCACTCGCCATGCTTCAGCCTCTCCCCCTCCGCGACCTTCTTGTCGTCGTGCGACATCTTCCCGCTGAGGACCTTCATCTCACCCTTGAGGCGGGCGAGGAGGCCAACCTTGCGCCTGCGCGCGGAGGAGCTCGTGCTCACGTTCCGGGTGTGGCCCTTGGCTGGGCCGTTGGAGGGAGCCGTGGAGGTGGAAGCGCGGGCACCGGTGGCACCGGTGGCACCGGTGGTGGGAGCCGGGGTTGTTGACGATGCCGTCGGCTTGGCGGCTTCCTTTGAGGTGTCGGGGATGAGGGGGGCTGTCTCGGTGTCTGCTGTGGGGGCTGAGGAGGTGGGCCGCTCAGATGTGGTAGTGGTAGGCGCAGCGTCGCCCGTGGCCTGTGGAGATGATTTCTCGCCCGCCACGGGGTTGGCAGTCGATGGCGGGGTCGAGCTCGCTGTGGTCGAGGGAGGCACGTCCTTCTCCGACTGAAGAGCGACAGGCGTCTCCCGCCCAGACAGATGGCTGACAGGCGTGTGGAAGCCATCCGACTGCCTCGAGCTGGTGCCGGCAGCAGCAGCAGCGCCAGCGCCAGCAGCTCCAGCTCCAGCTCCCACAACACCAGCCCCAACCCCATCATGACCAGACTCATCTCCTCTCTCCGGTACAGCCCCTGCCTCGCTCTCACCCGCCTCCCCGTCCTCACCGTCATCACCGGCAGTAACAGTCTGCGACAACGGACTCTTTCCCGTTCCCAGCCCCGTCCCCGGCCCGGTCCCCACCCCGCCATTCGGCGTGTTCCCCTCCTGCCCGGCCCGTATCGCCGTTATCGAAGCAGTCGAGGACGCAGGGTCGAACCCGCGCTTCGTCTCCCCCAGACCGAGGGAGGCACTGCTACTAACCGGGAGATCAGGCGATCCGAGGGGATAATCACCGTCGTCGAACCGCGGCGGCGGGGGCAGGTCGGCCAGATTCAAGCTCTCAGGCTTGGAGGAGGGGTTGAGACTCCCAGCCTTGGAGGTGGCCAGGCTGTCCGGCTTGGAGGAGGTGGCCGAGTCTTGCGGTGGTGGTGCGACGCCGTCGTGGTGTACTGGCTTGCCTTCTGAGCCGCCGTGGATTGCAGTGATGGAGGCAGAGGAGGCTGCGCGCTGTGCGCCGAGGCGAGTGTCGCTTGTTTCTGAGAGGGCGCCGGGGGAGGTAAGGTGCGCTCCGAGGGCGGCTGCGCCTGCGCCTGCTCCTGCGCCAAGGGCTGCTCCTCCGAGCACGGCGCTGCCTCTTGATGGGTCGTCCGACTGGCCAGGGGTGGATTCTGCAGCCGGCTCGACGTAGACGGACGGCACGGGAGGTGTGGAGTCGTGGAGGGGTGCGGGCGTGGCTGGTGTCGAGGATGATAGTGGCTGGGAGGTGCCGTTGAGGTCGTGTGACTCTGCTGGTGTGTCGTCTACGCCGCCCCTAGAGGTAGCAGCGAGGGCACCTGCGCCGAGTCCTGCGCCTGCGGCTCCAACGGCCGCTCCGTTGACTTGGTGGCCATCGGCATCTGCGGATGGCTTCTCGTCGACGCCGTTCACCGGGACGAAATCCTCGTCCTGCGTTGACGTAACCGACTCCTCCAGCACCTTTGGCATCTCCTGCCCATCGTCGATAAAGTACACAGTCGTGCTCCCGTCCAGAGAAACGGCCTGCACCTCTGCCGGGGGCAGCACACTGGCCGACTCGAGTGGTGGCGCAGACGTCGGACCACCTGATGCACCGCCTTGTAACCCAGATTCTGACGCCACCGCACGGCTTAGTCCGTGTCCCGCCTCGAGGCTGGCTGCAGGCTGAGCAATCTTCGTGCTCGTCGATGCTGACGCTCCGGAGGCGACCCCAGTCCCAGCCCCAGACCCAGACGCAGACGCAGCTGCAGCTGCAACAGGCTCTTCCCGCCTGCTGTTGTCCATGCCGATATCGTCAAACGCCTTGCCAATATCGTCGGAGAACGACGTTCGCGACTCTGACGGGCCAAGCGCATCAGTCGCCGACGCAACTTATGAAATCAGTCTCTGCAAACATGTGCATACACAATAGCTACGTACTGCTCTTGTCAGCCTGCTGAGCCTTCTGGCGCTCGGCCTCGGCATCGCGCTTGGCCTGCAGCTCGGCACGGGTGAGCCCCGCGGTGTTGGGCTTGCCTGTAGCCGGGTTGATGGACGTGCCCGGGGCGGGGACGTTGGGTGACGACTGGAGGCCGCCGCCGGTGTTGCCGCGGATGGCGCCGGCGAGGCCGCTGCTGCCGCCGCCGTGGGCGGGGTCGTTGGGCTGGACGTTGTCGCTCATGACGGGTTGAGAGGTGGAGAGATAAGCGCGCGCGGGGATATAGGGGGCAGTTGGTCTTGCTGCCCGAGAGATGGAGATAGTTGCGCGAATGAGGACGTGGGCTGGTTCGTTACGGCGTCGAGACGTAGCGAAGAGCGTGAAGTGGCGTTGATGTTGTCGTTGAGCGAGTGGCTGAATGACTGAGCGGAAGTGATTGATGGCAAGAACAAGCGCGTGCTATCGAGAGCGGGGTTCAATCGGCGAGATCGGATGGGACCATTTCCGGTGACGTCATCGGAGCCTGAATGGGTTATCGATCGGCCAAGAGGGGGAGGGAGTCATTCGACATGTTGGCATCGACGGTGAGCGTGGCAGCGATGTCGACAGAGGCAGCAGCGTGGGCGAGCGGGAGGTGTATTCATGCATTGCTGATCGATGTGTTGACGACGAGTGTCGATGATGGCAGTCGATAATCTGTAGGACGCTACTTCACGATTTAGCTGTTGTCACCCGAGGAACGCACGGGTATCTCCGGGACCCTGGCGGACGGAGGTGATAACAACATCAACAGTTGCTGTCGTTGAGCAGCACTGCAGACGCCGCGATGAAGCATCGACGACTGAGAGTAGAGCGACATAGATGCGCGTAAGGCGGGGTGAGTCGAGAAGAGATCTTTGTCTCGCAACGAGGCGATGGGAAGTGCTTGCCGTTAGCCATGGCGGCTTCCGAGTAGCCGCATAACGTCTGTCATACTCTTCGTGAGCCGCAGGCTTGTATTGCGTGAGCTGTCCAGCTCAGGTCCGACTGTCAGGCTGTTACGTTCTGTGTAGTCGTAGATGCTAGACGATGCGTTGGACTTGTGCTGCCAGAGGAGCCCGAAGAGCCAGCGCTGATGGTTTGTGGCGGATTGGCATCTTGACCGTGGCACTTCCAGCTCATTGCTGGCTCATCGTCACTCCCTTTCTCTTCTTGCAGCGGTAATACCTCTAGCTCTACAGACACGGTTGGAGCTGATGCTTTTGCTTGAAAGCAGTGCCGAACGAAAGCTGCCCAAGTCGCAGAGTATTCCTGTCTAGCCTCTTGAGCGTCAGGTGTTGTGGTTGTCGTTCTTCTCCACGCTGACAATCCTGTTCAAGTCTTCCACTCGACATTCCAGTCTTTTGCTCTTCTCAGTTCTTGCGAGTATTTTTTACCTGCTGGCAGCGCCCTTGTGGCACACGGTCAGCTCAGCTGGCCGACAGCTCTGAGCTAGTGCTTGTTATTGATCAAATCCTTACTATCAGAGCGTCGCGCTGTCGCCGGCGTCTCTTGGTTGATCATCGCTGAGCAGCGGCGGTCATGTCATCTCAAGGACAGGCTTCCCGAGGACCAACACCTCCAATGCATGCGCAAAGTCGGCTAAGAGTCATAGCATGAAAGAGATTGTTGCTGCCAGACCTGCGATGGTTGCCGACCGACTGCCGGGCGATTCTACTTCCGGGCGATCCGGAAAGTCCGCGCACCGCTCATTCACCTGGTCTACTTCTGTTGTTGTTGACTTGTTCATCTCGCCAACAACACCCCAAGCATGCGCCATGCCGCTGCCCCCGCTCTCCTCAACGCCGCGGACGACGTCCCCGCTGGCGATGGAGGTTGACGTGCCCGACCTCCCAGAGCCAGGCATACCAGGCTTCGCCCCGGAGCTCGTCCGCGCTGTCAACACATCGCGCTCGCTCAACGGATGGCACGCTGATGGGTCGCTCCTCGTCGTCTTTCTCATGGCACTGATGGTACGACGTGGCGGGGTGATTTTGGACGTCGCGACGGGAGGGAATTATGCGCCAAACTCATGCATAGGACACGCATCGCGAGTGGCAACTGCTGTGAGTCGACTTTATCAACTGTACACTGCTGACGGCAGCTTGCAAACTCTGTGTTCGGCCTCGAGACTCAGATCATCCACGTACACCCGACTAGCAGTGTCACCGATGTAACCTTTGGCGCGGCGACAGGCGCCATCGTCATCACTGGGCTCGAGGACGCCCCGGCGGCCGTGCAGGTGCGATTCCGGAACGAGACAGCCCGCGTCGCCAAGAAGGACAACGGTGGGCCGCTCATCATTTGGGTGCGGGACGAGACCAGGCGCGACGAGTCGGGTACCCCGCCATGGCTGGTGCGTGCTTCTTGACCTTTCTCGCTAACCCCAGCTCGACCTCTTTGCGTGCTCTGCTCCAGTCTACCCCGAGGACATCGAGTCCCCGCCAATAGGTCTACGACGCACCGCCCTCATCTCAGCAGGCTACATCACCGACCTCAGTTTCCTCCTCCTCATTACCCACATCCACCCGCCGTTAGAAACCCACATCTCGAACCTCATCGCAGCCCTCGCATTACACCCAAACCTCTCGGCCGGGCTGTCGACCCGCGCGACTGCCGCGCTGACCATGCTTGTCCGCGCTCAGCGCCTCCTCGCGGCTGACTTCTACCTCCCCCCAGATTGGAAAGAGGCACTGGACAACTGGCGAGCAGTGCAGTGTTCAGAGCGCGGGCGAAGGGTACACTCTGAGATCCCCGGCGCGCGATCAGGCTTGGGGCTAGCCGGTGGACCAGGGGGCGTCGTCACCTGGGGCCGGAAGGCTGGCGAGGTGCCCACGGCAGAGACGATGCTTGGCCCAGGCGCGGAGGGATGGTACTGCCTCCCCCGGAACGTGGCGGGTGCGTTCGAGCTCGCAGTGCGGCATCGTGTACGAGCCCGGCGGCCAGGCGAGGCGGCGCTGTACGCTCTGCAGGGGTCTGCAGAGGAGCGCGTGCAGCATGCGCGGCGGGACGACGCTCGCGACCGCCGTGAGGAGGCAGTCCGCCGGCGGCGGGAGGTCGACCGCGCGCTGGAGGCGATTCTCCTCTCGCTCTAGCTCGGCGTCATTCTCTACTCTCTGTTTCCCACTCCCTGTCCCACCATTGTTGTCTTCATCTTCATTGCATTCATTCTGCGCATTCTGTAAGTTATGCATGGGTAACGAGCGGAGGCTGCGGAGCGGTGCGGGGTGGCGGGCCTTGACGGCGGTGCGGGGGTGCGACGCTGTGTGTACTGATTGTTTACATCCTAATGTTTTGACCTTCCTCGCCGACTCCGAGACCGCCGCATCTCTCTGACCACTACTTGTTTTGACTTTCTGTTCTTCTCTTCATTCTCTCTCTCCTTCTCATCTCTCACACTTCTCATTCTCCCCCCTGCTGACCCGAGGAGCGCGGGACACAGCGCTCGCCGAGTCGCCACCATGCGCTTCCTCCACCGAGCCACCTCTCTCGACCTGTACTCCACCCGGACCCGCGGTGAGCACGAGCGCGAGCGAGAACTAGACACGATACTCGACCTCGACCGCGCGAGCTCCCGTGACACTCCTCGCCCTCTTGGAACCTCCTCCTCACCGAGACACCTGCACGCCGGCACTGCGAACAGCCCAGTCGCCAGTCCCACGCCCTCTGCCTCTCGCGCGCATCACGCCCGATCCGGATCGCTGGCGAACAAGCTTTCACGAGCTATCGCGCCGTTCTCTCTGAGCCGCAGAGGTGGCGGTGCACCTGTGCGGGGGATTACTGCAGCAGACATCAGTGGGCCGGTCGTCGTCCCACCGTCGCCGGAGATGTGGCAAACGCCAGTGGACGAGTTCGGCGTGGCCAACGACCGCACGCCGAAGGCTGAGCCTGCATTCTCAGGTAAGCTCGAAGCAAGGCTAAGCCAACAACAGTGAAACTCGCAAGACAGCGTCTTTTGAGCACTGCGCGTGCGTCGATTTCACCAGGCCGGGGACGCCGTCACGGCATGGTGTTCGACCCAGACGAGCCACCTTCCCCCAGCCCGACGCCTGTTGCTGCGCGTTTCATGACGACTGCGAGTGGCGACTCACCCCGACAGAGACACTTACGCCATATCTCGATGCCAACGCCGCTGATTCTCGAGGCTGCTGGACAGACCCCAAGTGGTCCATCGCTCCGCCTCCGCCCTGCAGTGCCACCGTCCCCCCTTTCCGCGACGTCGACTTACTCTCGCCCCCCACCATCTCCCACCGCCTCGAGCTCGCTCCACTCGACGACCTCGTCCCGCTTCCGCATCAAGCGCAAGCCCGTACCCTCAGCCGACGGGCATTCGAGCGTAGCCCCATCCCCGAGCCCGACGTCGCCTTCCCTCCCCTCCCTCCCGCCCTCACCCCCGGCCAAGGACCAGAGCAACCCCACACCCAAGAACCCCCGCACAACACCTCATCCATGGCACTCATCCCACCGCAGCCCGGGGGTCGACCTCGACCGCCTCTTCGACGAGCTGTTTGACGAGTGCCGCCGCACCGCCGCAAGTATACACCGTACGCCAACCCACGCCCACACCCACCGGCGCACGCAGTCCACCTCAGTCCTGCACAATCGCACCCCCCGGCGGCAGGTTCTCTCCCCCTCCCGCGCGCAGCCGTCCCAACCAGACTCGCACCCCACCCCAACCTCAACCTCGACCCCCGAGAAGAAGTTCAAACACGCCCCCATTCCCGCACTGAGCCCGTTCTTCCCCTCCGGGCGGAGCTTTGAGCTCATCCGCGCGAAGCCCGCTGAGTCGGCGCCAAAGCAGACCGCCTCAAAAGTCCAAGCGCGGGTACGCGAGCTGGAGCGTGTAGCCGTAAGTTGCTTCGTATTCGACGCTGATGATGGAGGCAACTCACACCCCCGGCACAGCCGGCAGCCGCACGCCCGAGACCACCACGCCCGTGCGACGTGCGTCGATGCGGTACTGACATCCGGAGCTGACGCAGGCAGACCTCGGGTCGATCCTCGGCCGCCCGGCGAAGGTCGACTCGAACGAGCTGACCCTCGAGTCGAAGCGGATGAGTGGGTCCTGGGAGGAGGGGGGGGGCTGACGACAGTGGCTGAGGCGCGGCGCCGGCGTGCCAACTCTGTGCGGTAGAGTACAACAGGATACTAGTGCATGGTCGTTTGTATGTACATGGGTTGTATGTCGAGGTGGCTCTAGAGTCTAGGGTGCGGGGACAGGTGGTAGAGGCGGCAGAGCAGTTCGAGTAGAGGAAGTTGGAGTAAGCCTAGGCGTGGGTGTCGGTTGTTATCGACGGTCGTGTCGTGCCGTAGCAGCAGTCACCGGGATACTACCCAGCCTGCCTGCCACCTCACTCAACTACCCAGACGCCGCCGCCTCTGCCTCCCCTGCAGCAGCGACAATCCGCCTAGCCCAGTGCAGGACCACGCCCCTCCCCATTTCATGCGCGGCGATACGCCCCGGATCACTGCTATCAGCCCCATCCCTGGCCATGACTCACCGCACAACAATGACAGCATGCGAGTTCGCCACCTCGGGGAAGAACGCAAGGTGCCGCTGGAGGGGGAGGGAGTCCAGCCAGCGGACCATGCGTCTCTGCGCGTCGGTGAGGAGCACGCGGACTTCGCCCTCGGGTGTGTTGTTGCTCTCGTGCTCCGGATGTGCCACTTTTGTGAGCAGGAGGGTGTCGTCTACTTCTGCTTCGCTGTCGCTGTCCTCGTCCTCGTCCTCATCCCACCTTTCAGACTTCGCCCCAGCCCTCTTCCCCTTGCGCTGCCTCATATCCCCCTGCTGCACGTGCTGCACGTTCCTTATCTCCCTCTCCTCGCCCTCGTCATCCTGCTCCTCCTCCTCCCTCTGCTCGTAACTCTCCTCCTCCCATCCCTCCTCCACCGCCTCCATCATATCCTGCTCCAGCCCCCTCTCCACAGCCTTGACCGCGTCCCTCAGATCATCGATACTCAGCCCCAACGCCGAAGGGATAGGCGACGCCTCCTCCGGCGACGCAGTGTCCCCCTTAGCCAGGCGAAGTACACGCAACCTCGAGCTCCGGGTATCCAGTCCGAGTCTGAACAGCGTAAGGACGATAATAAGCGGCATGATAATGGGAAACAGAATGATAACCAGCTGCAATGTCAGACCACGATGCATGATAACGCACCCATGAGAATGGCCATTTGAATTTCAAAGCATTAGGCAGCGATCCCACCCTCCAGGCTTTGCGCGGTGTCGGGGGGCGTTTGGGAAACGACCACCCCGTGACGAAGTGGTCCGCGTCAGCGTGGACGGTGAGCCCGCGCTCTGACCACTCCGTAAATGGATCGGTCAGGGAGATAGCAGCAGACGGGTAAGGAACAGTATGGTCGTTCACCAAGTTCGCATAAATGTGCAGCTTGGCGAAACGCCCCAGCGCGTGGTGAAAGATGTGGCCTGGTATCAGTCAGTAAAGCCGAGTAGTGGGGAGACATACCTGGGTCAGCCATGATCTCGAGGAGGGGGCGCGGGTCGTTCGCGGAGTAGGTGTCTACCGTGTACAGCTGCTCGCCTGAGCGGGAGAGGAGCCGCCCCCCGAGCCAAGTCAGGGCTGTGGAGAGGACCGTATCTGGGTTAAGGAGGAACTCTGGGGGGCTCACTGTATCGCGGGATGCCGAGGTGTGGTGTTGCAATGGTGGTGAATGCCACGGGGGTGTGCGCGTTGAAGAAGGAGGGGGTGCGTGCCTCCAGCAGGCCGACGAGGAAGCGCGCCACCACTGCGAGCGTCAGCGAGGTGTGATGCGGGAAGGAGTGCTTGAACAACGCCGTACTCACATCCGCCGAGGGAGTAGCCCAACTATAGTCAGCAGTGACAAGCTCATCCTTATATACGTACGATACTGAACCGCGCCACCCGCTTGCCTGATGCCTCGATGCGCGCGACGTGCTGGTCGACCTGGTGTCAGGTGGATCGGAGGCAGACCCACCTCCCATGCTACGCGGCTCGCGCAGACGTCAATGCCGTCGTAGGTCAGCTTTGCGATTATGCCCTGTGCTACGACCACAGCGAGCTCATCCCCGGGTCCAGAACTGTTACGTCCATCTCCAGCATTGGCGTGCTTCACGCCGTTAGCGGGACTCTTGGGGAGCGTCTCAGACTGCGTATCCCGATCTGTCGAGGAGGACCCTCTGGCGCTTTGCTTGTGCTTATGTTCGTCCTCGAGCTTGTGCTCCCCGCCACCGTCCCAGGCGCGCTCGAGCTCCTTCGCAGCTTCGGTTAGATGCGCCGGGCGGCCTGAGTGTTAGTTAGCCCGGCTCGCAACCCAACCCACCCCACAGCCCGTGGATCAGAAGAACGAGGTGCACGTCACGCATGCGGCCCTCAAGAAAGTATCCAGCAGTCGACGTATGAAGAAAGTTGGAACAGCAACGGACGCGACGGAATGCGACATGAGCAACAACAATATCCAGGCACGGGCTATGACGCTCACCGCAGCGCTTCACCTCACCACCCCTTCCACAACACCTTCCACCCCGCCAACACCGCCAACACCGACCGCAGCGGCTGCATGCCCTAGGTACTATATGCCTGTGTCTGTGTCCCGCTACCACGCCAGCTTTTCTAAAACGAACAAGAACGTTTACTCGGCCTTGGCGGCCTTCTTGTTCTTCTTCTTGGACGCGCGGAGGGGCGCGGCGATGAGGGTCTTGAGCTCCTCGTCCTTGATCTCCTTGGTGGACTTGACCTTGTCGCTGGGGTCAGCAGAGTTACCCGGGTTGACTTACGCAGAGTACCAAGTTGGCTGGGGGGAGAGGAGGAGGGGGCCGGCGGGGAGGAGGGCGACTGGGGTGAGCTAGATCAGGATGAAAGCACGCACGGGTGAAGAAGAACTGGGCGACGATGGTGCCGGGGGCGGTCTGGGTCACCTCGTAGGGCTTGAGAAGGCCTGGAGTTAGCGACCAAGTACGGTATACTCACCGTGGGCGACAGCCTCCTGGACACCCATGCGGGCGCGGCGCTCGTCGTCGAGGGCACGGAGGGTGAAGGGGAAGGCACCGGCCTTCTTCTGGACCTCGGAGAAGGTGAGACGCGAGGTCTTCATCTTGAGCTGGTAGTTGACGTTGCCGTCGCGCTTGTAGATGGAGGTGCGGGCGTCCTCGGAGCGGGCCTGCAGTGTGAGCAGGCGAGCGGAGCGAGCCAGGACGACCTGGCTGATCACAAAAATAAACTCACCTTTCCGTCGGCACCGGTGACGACGAGAATGTCAACACCGTAGACCTCGCCCTCCTCGAAGGAGACGGTGTCGTGGTCGCGCTTGAGCTCGGGGGTGGGGTTGAGGAGGATGCGCTTCTTGCCATCCGAGACGTTCTGCTCGTGGTTGCACGAGAGCATGCCCTGGACGGGGACGCAGTCGTACTCGGCGGTGACCTTCTGGACAACCTCGGTGACGTCCCAGTTCTTGTTTCCGGGCTTGAGGGTGCGCATGGCGGCCTGGGCGGCGTTGTAGGCAGCGGTGATGACGTCCGCGGCGGCGCCCTCAACCTTGGAGCCGACGACGACAGTCTCGGCGGTGACAACGGCGTAGCCGTCGATGTGGACACCGACCTGGACCTTGACGACGTCGCCGTCCTTGAGCTCGACCTCGGGGTCGGAGGGGAGGGGCGAGACGTGCGAGACAATGTTGTTCACCGAGATGCAGGTCGCGAACGCGGAGCCTGCGGTTAGCGAGTGCCAACAGAGGGGGAGCCTCACCCTTGGCGACCTTAACGCCGTTCTTGGCCTTGTTGTACAGCGAGGAGACGGCCTCGGCAACGAGCTTGTCACCCCTGCGAGGTCAGCTCGTGTAGTGGGTGGTCGCGCGACACGCTTGGCGCAGGTCACATGGTGCCTGCCTTACTCACTCGATGGTGAGCTCGAGCACCTTCTTGCCGGCGGTGATCTCGGGGATGAGCTTCTTGAGCACAACGGCGAGGGCCTGGCCGGCGGTGGTGTACTTGGTAAGACTGGTGGTCAGCTTGCGCCACTGGAAACGGCTTGGAGCAGGCATGGACTCCAGCACCGACAACCACTCACACGTCGTTGTTGAGGCCCTTCTCCTCCTCCTTAGGCTGCTCGGCCACGGGGGCGGGCTTCTTGAGGTCAATGGGGGCGTCGGCGGACATGGCGGGGAGGGCGAGGGGAGGATGGGATGTGGGTGGGAGCGACGGAGACGGAGATGAAGAGCGGAGTGGACTCGGCGCGGTCGACGCTGCTTTGCGAGGCGAGTTCAACATATTGCAGAGGAGGAAATGCTCCCGCCAAAGTGCGGAGCCCCGTTGATGTCAGCGCCGGGGGTTAGCAGTGTGGCGGTGGTGAGGACGACCGCCACAGCGAGCAGCGCTGCGTGCAGCGCGCGAGCTGGGGTGGGGGCAGCAGGGAAGTGCATATGAGTGCGTGAGCGGAGGTCAGTTCGGAGGGCGAAGAGTTGGCGCTTGTTGTAGCATGATTGAGAGTGGCATGTTCGTCATGTGCCACCAACTCTGGGCAGCCTCATGTCCGTCGCCGCCACAGACTCGCGCATCAGATCAGCAGTGCTGAGCTTTGACATGTGAGAGCATTAGCTGAACTTGAAGTCGCACAGTACGATTCCGAGCGCGATGGTACCGACAACTGACTAGCCTCCTACTGACCGGCATCTGGCTGACATGCAGCGCCTGACTCCACTGACCAGCCAGCTGCTATAGCCCCTTACAGACGACACTCCGGCCCGTGTCTCAGCAAGTAACACATCTTCGGCGCCAACTCGTCTACTCGGGCCATCTACTGCCAGGAGAGTGACAAATTGACATCCATATCCCGCTCGAGCATTACAGTCACGCCGGTATGATCAGTAATAGCACAATATGCCAGAAACTAACATTGACGGGTAGCAGGTGTCACCGTCACGCCGTGATGCGCCGAGGTAAATTGCGCGCTGGCTCATTTGGCTTGACAGACTAACCTAAATGCGTCTGGTCGATATCTTTCGGCGTGATCTCAGCGCACTTCCCGAGTCGCTGAACGCATTCGGCGTCGGTGATTAGCGATCGAGGCTACCCACTGCCATCCTGCGACCGGCTGATGAGGATGAGCCGTACACTCTGGAACAAGACAAGTATCAGTAAGGCGTGCTGCAAACTGAGCATACAACGGCCTGGACTAGGACTGCGAACGTGACAGCGATCGAGGGGGAGCCGTCTAGAAGCAGAGCGCTGGAACCACCAGACGATGGGTGGATCTCGCAGAGCTGGAACGTGAGCCTGAACTGGAATCGAGCGTCGCAATGCAAAAGAGGCAAACGGTCTCCGGGTGGTCAAGCTTGCAGATACGGCCCCGCCGGCATTTGCATCGTCGTTTCGCTAGATGAGTCTCCTGAGACGTGAACCTTGTTTCCAAGCTGCCTGAAGAGATGAGCTTGATCGTTGAAACGAGCCACTGGTGGCGGATGTTGCACGGCGATGTTTCTGACTTGATCCAACGCTCATACGGGACGATAGCGAGAGACAGGTAAGAGAGACATATGAGCTCTCCATGAACGCAGAAACACACGAGAGCGACTGACTTGAACCCGTGGACGGAGTCGGTCGCCGATGAAGGACTCCGTCCCCTGTCCGCTCTCGACACCTCTGCCGAACCGGATGCCGTATCATAACATCATGCACAGTCAGATATCCACTCACGAAGCGAAGAGCTAGAGCATATGCCGTGCCGGACCCTCCCTATGTGTCAGGAGCAACCCGCTGTCCCGGGTCGGCTCGATCGCAGAGCGTCAGGCAGCACCGAGACGGACAGCCGCCGACCGAGGAGGTAGAACGGCGCTGGCCTCGGAGGTGACCCGCGATCGAGCGGCAATACATGCAGCGGCGACAGCGTAGTAGTGCATCTTGCAGCGCGCGTTTCAACGTCCCAACATCACATCGTCCTTGCATCTCTGTACAGATCGATCTTATCTTCTGTCTCGTGCAGATCCGCTCTTCGCCTGCCACGGGAAATCTCCCGAGCCCGCTGGCGAACCGCCCGCCCTCGCCGTCTCCGTCGCCCGTCACATACACAACAACACATCTCGTCCCCGTCGCAGCCTCCATCTCACCGTCACCATCGCTATCACCATCTCCGTTGCCATCGCCAACACTTCATTGCCGTCGACCCACACGCCCAGCTAGCAGACTCTGAGACACAACCGGCCCCGCGCGGCGAGCACACCCCGCCCCGCCGCTGACACATAACGCGCGCGCCCGCCTCGCGCGGCCGGACACCTGTGCGCCAGCCTCGCTCGCCCCCTGCCCAATCCCCGCGCGATGGCCGCCGCGCTCTCCGCGATGCCGGGCGGCCCTAGTCCTGGGCCCGCAGGGCCACCGCCCGGCCCATCACGCCTCGGCCCGCGAGTGGACTTCCTCCACTCCGCCGTGGACGCCTCGCGCGCTCACTCGTCCGCCCCTGCCTCCCTCCACTCCAACTCAACTTCACAACAACAACAACAACATCAACATCAAGCAACCGAAATCCTCGTGGGGTACTCGACCCCCACCCCGCCGCCCGCAGCCGCAACAGCCAGCAGCAGCAGCGGGATCGGGCCGTCCGGCCTCAGCCACGAGATCACCATGACCGCCTCTGTGAGCGGCATGCCGATGCCCCACCCAATCTCGCGGCACAGGCCACACATCACCTCCCGCTCGTCGCAGTCTGGCGGGTCGGTGTCCGACTCGGCCTCGGTCTATTCTGCAAGCGCGCACTCGTCCAAGGGCGGGGGGCTGAGCAGCATCTTTGCGCGGCGCGGATCCCTCCTCTCCTCGGGGGTGCGGCGGCCGCGGAGCGTGGGCTCCACGCGCTCGTCGACGCGCGACGACGCGTCCTCCCAGTCCCAGAGCTATGAGATGCAGCCCGTCCGCGGCGGGCATGGGAAGAAGCATGTCATACAGAACCACGAGGCGCGGATGGACCGGCGCAAGGCCGAGGCGGCGGTGTCGAAATGGAGGGTGAGTCGGGGCAATGAGTTTGAGCTGATGGCAGAAATGGATCATAGAGCAGCCCGCGGCGACGAGGCAGAACCCGCACCCGCTGTATCCGCCTAGCTTTGCGCGGGAGGCATCGTTGCATTCAGCAGCGGCTACGCCGGTGCGCACGCCGGCGCCGTCTATCCGCCGGCCAACACATGACTACGGAGGGGGAGGGGGAGGGGCGACGCCAGGGGGCTACGATAATGGCGAGCAAGCGCACTCACCCCCGCCGGGGACACCGACGAGCCACCAGACCCTCGGCCTGCCCGTCCTCGACATTTACACCACAGAGAGCGTGCGCATGCTCCGCGATGTGGAGCTGGCCATCGACCCACATTACTTTGGCCCGACGGGCGACGCCGCGTCCCCGGCACGCAGACTCTCCTCCCACCCCCGCCTGAGCGACCGGGAGAACCCTTTCGCTAACATCGACACGCTCCTCTCCCGGCGGGGGATCCGCCCGCTCGTGCTCGAGCTGGTCCAGGCGTTAGGAGCATACATCGACGCGGTGTGGTGTATAACTTACCCGTCGCAGCCGTGTCCGTGGGCCGGGGTGCCGATTGTGCTTGGGCGGCGGGCGAGTCTGAGCGGCAAGCCGGCGGCTGCGCCCAAGACCTGGCACAGCTGGACGATCACAGCCGTGCAGGAGGGGAAGAGGCGGGGGCTGCTGCCTGCCCCTAGTGAGCGGGATGTAGTCTTCTGGGGGTGGGAGATACGCTATGGGCTGAGGGATATCGACGAGGCGGTGAATCGGCGGAAGGATATGGGCTGGGCGTTTGGGGAGTGTGTCATTCGGGGAGAGTATGGGGATATCACGCCGGCGAACGTGCTGGCGGGGGAGGGGCGGGGGGGTAATGTTGCGAGGATGTTGAATGATCTGGAGGAGGCGTTGTGGTGAGTACGCGGGCGTACGAGGAGCGCAACGCGCGACTCGTGCGCGAGCTGAGAGCGTGGCACGCTGCCGCTCGCACGCAGTATAAACATGCATGCTAACACCCAGGGGCGACGCCATTCCAGCCTGCACCGACATTGCATTCGAGTACGACACCGACTTTGACCCGTTCAGTGTCTTCCGCGAGGGCGACGAGCTCGTCGGCGTCGACGCGCACAAGCTCCCCTCTGCGCGTGAAGCCGACCTGCGTGCAGTCTTTGGCGACTACTTTATGCCACCCCCAGCCGGGGCAGCAGCAGGAGCGACACCGACGTCACCTGCGTCGCCAGGCATGCCCGGTTCCGAATCGCAAGCACAAGGGCAATCACATTCGCAGCTCCAATCCGAATCCCAGGCTGGCGATTCCCACAATGCCTCGCTGCTCGGCTCGGCTGGTCGCCCCACGTCGCAGCTGGGGGGTTCACATACCGCGCCCTCCCACTCTGGTGGGATGCCACACGACCTGCCCGCGGGGTCCCCGCGGCCTGCCGACGGCAGTGGTGCTGTCTCTAGCACTGGCACTGGCGCAGCCCTGCCCGACCTGGACCTGGAGATGGCGCTCGGCTCGTTCCAGGAACTGAGCGTGGAAGAAAAGCTCGAGCTGGGACGGCGGCGTCACCAGGAGTACCTCCAGCGGACACGTGGTGGGTGAGACCACGACCGGTGAGCGGTGGGCGCGGTGGCCATGCATCTGCATCCATCCATCCCTGGGAATTGGATATGGGAATCGAGCATGGTGGGCAGTGGACAGGAGCGCTGTCATGCCAAGGGTTGGGGGCGGCGGCCGGGCAGGGCCGATGGCAGCGGACGGGGGTTAGGCGGTTGTACAAATTTTGTAGGGGACATGTATCATGGGAGCGAGTGGCCACGGCACACTACGTGCTGCATGCTGAGTGCTGCATGTATGCACATGTACTCGTGCTCGTGCTCGCTCGAGCTGTGGACAGCTGACTGAGCAGCTGAGCAAGAAGCAGCGTGCGTCGGTTGCTCGGCTCGATGTCGCGATCTGCGCTTGTGGTCGCGAAACGAGCGGCGAGCGAGCGAGTGTGTTTGTTGACATCTGCCTGCCTGTCTGCATCGGCCGTCGCGCTTACTCACGCCGTGGCTCGCTTGGACGGGCCACTCGTGCTGTCTGTCCTCTTCTGCTATCTATACGACACTACTGCATACCAGCATACCGCTGCTGCATGCTGCTTGCACTCTGCATTTGCCATGACGCGCGGGCAATGTGCCAATTCACCACGCGGCATTTGCCTGGGCCGCCCGGATCGGAACAGCCAAGCAAAGGTTTCTGCTCAGCTCAGCTCTCATGCAGGTCATCTTCTGCGCGTGTAGCGGCGGCGGATGACTGTCGGGTGCATGCGCGGGATGTGGATGCATGCATGGGACGGGTGCGAGTGCGAGAGAGCGAGAGAGGCGAGAGATTGTACAGAGAGCAGACGGCGGCATGGCGTGCTCGTCTGCATGTGCCGAGTGCATGATTGCCACTCCGTTCCCTTTGGTAGCCGATTTGTCATGCAGCCGCGTAAATGCGCTCATTGTTTTTGTCCACGCCGATGCAGGTCCGACGCCATGCCTGCTTGCGCTTGGTAATTTTCATCAGCCAGCCAGCGCCGAGACGAGGGAGACGCCGAGAGTAGACGACAGAGAGCAATATAAGCAAGTGGTCGAGCTGGACGTTGACTCTTCTACATCGTCAACGCCACCGTTCTCGTCCCCCCTCCTCCTCCCTCCTCCCCATCATGTCCCCCATCGCCATCACCTCGCCCACCCAGCAGGACGGCCAGACGGCCGCTGCCGGCGTCAAGAAGGCTGCTCCCGCGGGCTACCAGTTCGCCACACGCCTCATCCACGCCGGCAGCGAGGCCAACGAGGAGACTGGCGCGGTCATCCCCCCCATCTCCCTCTCGACCACCTTCAAGCAGTCTGCCGTCGGCGTGCACAAGGGCTTCGAGTACACCCGCTCGCTCAACCCCAACCGCCTGGCGTTCGAGTCGCTCGTCGCTTCGCTCGAGCTGCCGGACGGATTGCCCACCTTGCACTCGTCTGCCGAGCGCACCGACGAGGCCAACCTGCCCCCAGCTCTCGCCTTCTCGTCAGGCTCGGCAGCGACCCAGGCGATCGTCACCTCGCTCGTCCCCGCTGGCGGGCACATCATCTCCGTCGGCGATGTCTACGGCGGCACCTACCGCTACTTTACAAAGGTGGCCACCATGTCCAACATCTCCACCTCGTTTGTCCACATCTCGATGCACAACGACGCGACCAGCGTCGAGGCGCACGCCGCCGAGGTCGAGGACAAGCTCGAGGCCGCGTTCCAGCCCGGCACCGCCCTCGTCTGGATCGAGACCCCCACCAACCCCACCCTCTCCGTTGTCGACGTCGAGACCGTCGCCCGCGTCGCGCACGCCCACGGTGCCATCGTCGTCGTGGACAACACCTTCCTCTCCTCGTACTACCAGCAGCCCCTGCGCCTCGGCGCCGACATTGTCACCCACTCTGTCACAAAGTACCTCAACGGCCACTCGGACGTCATCATGGGTGTCCTCGTCGCGCCCCGCCCCGACATCATCTCCAAGCTCCGCTTCTACCAGAACGCAGGTGGCGCCGTCCCCGGCTCGTACGACTCGTGGCTCGCCCAGCGCGGCGCCAAGACCCTCGCCCTCCGCATGCAGCAGCACGGCGCCAACGCCCTCGCCATTGCGCGCTGGCTCGTCGCCCAGCCATGGGTCAAGGAGGTCATGTACCCCGGTCTCGAGGGCGACAACCGCACCCCCGTCCGCGAGCTCGCGTGGAAGCAGCTCTCCCCCGTCGCCAAGGAGAACATCAAGCGCCAGGGCTACACCGAGGCCACCGGCTTCCCTTACGGTGGAATGGTCTCCTTCCGTCTCGACACGGCCCGCGTCAGCTCCAAGGAGGCGGCGGTCGCCTCGTCCGACTTCCTCGCCGCCCTCAAGGTGTTCACCCTGGCCGAGTCGCTCGGTGGCGTCGAGTCGCTCGCCGAGCTGCCCAGCTTGATGACCCACGCGAGCGTGTCCGAGGAGGACAGGGCCGTGCTCGGCATTGACGACGAGCTCATCCGGCTGAGTGTTGGTATCGAGGACGTCCGCGACCTCGAGAGGGACATTGAGCAGGCAGTAGAGAGTCTCGCATAGAGCGATAGATAGTGGACATTGTTTCCAACGGCTGTAAACAGGCCGTGTGTATGTATATAATATGATAGCGGCTGCTGCGAAAAGAGGGTTACAAGGTTGGGATTGGGGCGGCATATGGCCAGCGGATGGGCAGTTGGATAGAGGAGACTGACGAGTAAACATCGAGAAGATCCGGAGACGTGGGATCGCCCTCCGGAATGGGGAGCAAAGTTGACAACGGAGAATGAGCTAGAGATGTCCATGAGGCGAGTTGGAGAATGAGATCAGTGTCTCCGCTAGAATATCTGATCCGCAGCAGAGATAAGCTCACGGCGCTAGCTGACCTGTCCTAGCCTCCGATCCCGCGACGGGCAAGTTGCCAGCGAGGTCTTGCTCCGGCTGGTCATGATAATGTTTCCGCACTATGCAGCAGTGGTTCAGATAACCGGTCAGTTGGCGACATTCGAGACCAGTAGTGAGTTGCGAAAGACGAGGGGGCAGCCGTGACAAGCAGCTAATGAGCTATGTGCAAAAGCTGCGCTGCGTCAGAAGATTCATACCACCCACTTCCCCAAGTCAGTGCGATCAGTAGCCCCAGTGGCCTTGCCCATCGGCCAAGTACCATGGATGGAGCAGTGTATGCTGCTCTTTACAGGCGCAGTGAGCTCGGAACCTCGCTCTCGCCCGCTGCGCTCCCCACTACGTGGGCTGCTTGGCGGGCCACGCTCGCTCGCATTGCCACTGCGTGGCACTGCTTCGCGCGCTTGCCGCATATACTCTCTATTCATCACGGCACAACGTGGTACGGCTTTGGCTGCTTAAAGTGGCCAATCTCCACCGGAGTGTCAAACGTAACCGACGCACGGTACCTCCTAAGGTACTTGATCGCGTGCTCGTCGATCGCGTCCGGGGTCATGTTCAGCTCCGCCCAGCTCTTGACCGGCTCGCCGTCGATACCAGGCAGGATGTCGTTCTTCGCAGCCGCACCCCAACCCGCAGGGAGGGCCGAGTTGTCGACTGGGGTCATCGCCTCGACACCCGCGTCGTTGATGAACCGCCTCTCAATCTCGTCCGGCGACACGGTGGGCCACCAGAATGCGCGGTTCACGATGCCGGCAAAGGCCATGGCCAATGCCTTGGGCACGGCGGGGGCGTCGGTCGGCTTCATGGTCACGTAGGCGACGAGGTCGAGCAGCTGCTTGTAGGTGTAGATCTGGGGGCCGGCGAGGTTGAACGTCGACGCCACAGAGGTGACTGGCGCATCGAGCATGATCTTGAGCGCCGAGGCGACGTCGTCGACGTGCACGGGGAGGATCTTGGTCTTGCCGCCGTTGAGCTTGAAGAGCACGGGGAACTGCCTCGCCGCGTTCAGCAGCCAGTCCTCGTTGCCGTACATTGTTCCTGGGCGGACAATGGTCGCGTTGGGGAACGCATCACGGACGGCGCGCTCGCCGGCGTATTTTGTGCGGTAGAACTCGGAGGTGGACTGGGGGTTGGCGTTGAGGTGCGACACGTGGATCAGCTGGTCGACGCCGGCCTCGCTCGATGCCTGCGCGATGGCGGACGCAATGCCGACATTGACGTCCTCGTACGAGTAGTTGCGGGTCTGCCAGTCGCACGCGGTGAGGTTGTAGACAGTGTCAGAGTGGCGCACGCACTCGAGCGTCTGGTCCGGGTGCCGTGCGTCCCACTCGAGCGGGACAACCTGTCCCAGGTCACCAGTCACCTTCAGGTGCCTCTTCGCGTCCTCGTCACGGTAGGGCACGATAACCTGCGAGCCCTCCTTGGCGAGCTTGGCCACGAGGTAGCGTCCCAGGAAGCCGGTGCATCCAAAGACAGTCACAGTGTGGCCCGAGACGGACGAACGGCCACCCGTTGGCGGGCCAGACTTGACGACTGGGTTGACGCGGTGGGTAGTAGGCTGGTTAAGGACAGTGAGGTCGTGGGCGTGCTAGTTGTCAGCAACATGCTCTGGAGCAACAACCCACCCTCGTCGCGATGCGGGGTGCGCAGGACGCGGCAACCTTTGACCGGAGGGCGGGAGCTGCTGTCAGCAATTACATTCCTTCGCTGGGCGTACCAAAACGTATGGACGCCATTGTCTTTGCAGTGCTTGCCCTCGGGAGAGTTGGGAAGTAGCGAGCGGAGCGTGTGAGACGGCGACAGAGAGCGAGCTGTCGTCGGATGCGTGCTTGCTGCGAGATGAGCTCGAGATGGTTGGCTGCCGGACCCGTACGGTGGGCCCTCGGCGTCGGCGCATTCGGCGTCCCCGTTGTGGCACCGGGTGGGTGGTGGACGATTTTGCTTCCGTCGCTCGGCGGCTCGTGGTCATGTCCTGTCCAGTCTCGGCCGGCGGTGTCATCGAACCAAGCCACGGGTCGACCGACGAGAGAGCGTTGTTGCGAGCGAGATCCACGCGCGCCGACTTGTCTGTCTTACTTGTACTTTTACCGAAAGCTCGGACTCGTGACGACGACGACGACGACAGCGGGACGCTCTTGACGCAATGCTCGCATCTACGAGCAACCCATGGGGCCGCCGCTCCGCCGTCCAGGCGCTGGTCGGTGCGTCATGCGACGTGTAGATGGCACGAGGACAATAGCTGACTGCCGCAGACCAGGCATGCGACCCGACGCTCCTGTCGCCGAATGACATGGTCAACATCGAGCTCGCCGAGCTGATCACCAAGCGCAAGGCGAACTCGTGAGCTAGACCACCGAGTTGGTGAACTAACAGCAGCGCGCGCGAGGCCACGCAGGCACTGCTGGTGTACATCAACTCGCGGAACCCGAATCAAGCACTGCTCGCGCTGAGCGTGCTCGACCACCTGGTCAAGAACTGCGGCTACGCTATCGAGCTGCAGATCAGCACCAAAGAGTTCCTCAACGAGCTCGTGCGCCGCTTCCCCGAGCGGCCGCCGATGGTCATCGGGCGCGTGATGGGCCGCATCCTCGAGCTCATCCACGAGTGGAAGAACACCATCTGCGTCACCTCAAAGTACAAGGACGACCTGTCCCACATCCGCGACATGCACCGCCTCCTCAGCTACAAGGGGTACCGGTTCAAGCCGTTTGACGCGGCGCGCGCCATGGCGTCGAGCAACCCGAACGAGGTGGGCACCGGTGCGAGCTGGGAACAGACAGCTGACGTCAGAGCCTCAAGTCGCCCGAGGAGCTGGAAGAGGAGGACCGCGCGGCCAAGTCGGCCAAGCTGCAGGAGCTGATCCGGCGCGCGACGCCGCGCGACCTCGCGGCCGCGCAGGAACTCATGAAGCAGCTCGCCGGTGCCGAACCAGACCGCCAGGTCGACTACGAGAAACAGACGATCACCGAGCTGGAGAAGGTGCAGAGCAAGGCGATTCTGCTGAACGACATGCTCGACAACGCAAAGGAGGGCGAGCGTATCGGCATCGAGGGCGACGTGTACGACCAGGTCGCAGCTGCATGCCGCGGCGCACGGCCCAAGATCCAAAAGTGGATCGAGGACGACACGGGCGAGCACGAGGGCTTCATGGATAGGCTGCTGCTGTGCAACGACCTGATCAACAACGCGCTCGAGCGGTTCGAGGCATGCAAGCGCGGTGACTGGGCCGCGGCGCAGGCCGCCGTCGACCACCAGGCCAGCGGGGGCAAGAAGAACGACCTTATCTCGTTCGATGGGTTCGCAGATGACGACAACAACGGCGGTGTGGCGCTTCCATCGGGTGATGACGCCGCGGCGTCGAGCAGTAACCCCGGCTTCACCGCCGGTGGGCTGCCGCTCGACCTGTTCGCGCCATCGCCATCGGGATCACCAGCACCTCCAGCAGGCGCGGCTACGGGTTCCGGCCCATCGCACAGGCAGGACCCTATGACGTTCTTCAACACTGCTCCACCGCAGCCACAACAGCAGCAGCAGCAGCAGCACCAGCAGTTCGGCGGCCTCGGCGGGCTCTCCTTCCAGCCTCAGCAGCCCCAGCAGCAGCAGCAATGGCAGCCGCAACAGCCCCAGCAGCAGTGGCAGCAACCACAACAACCCCAGCAGCAGTGGCAGCAGCCTCAGCAGGCCCAGCCCCAGCAGCAGTGGCAACAACAGCAGTTTGGTGCGCCGGCCGCCCCGCTGGCGGGATACTCTGTCCCCGCGCCTGCGCAGGCAAGTAATGGGCAGCCCGCGGCTCAGTCGCAGCAGCCGGCACAGGCGCAGCCTGCCCAGCCGGCGAAGAAGGATGCGTTTGCGGATTTGGTGGATCTTTTGTAGTCATTGCATGCAGTTGTTAGATGTGGCGAGCTAGCGGGAATGGACATGGTAGATCATCTACTTTTCAAGGCAGTCAAGTCCCTGCTGGCACGACGACGATCCAGTGCTTGGCCGAGCCACGATGCTATGGTGAAGGCAACAGCCTGAGCAGCACAACCTACGCCTCGAGGCCACCAGACTGTCGCACCTTCGCGAGGATGTTATCCGCCGCCAGCCCCTCGATCGACAACAAGGCCCGTTGAATCTCCTCGACCTCAGCCGCACCCAACTCCCGCCAATGCGGACTAGGCCCAGCCCGCACCCAGTCAAAGTCTTGCACCTGCGCGTGCTTGCTCCCCCGTCCTTGCCCTCCATCCCCGACCCGACACTCATCCACCGCCACGTCCCGGTGCCAGGGACCAAACCCAATCCCACTACACCGCTCGATGACAGGCAAACTCCCCACTTCGAGCAGCACGGCCACCCCTGTACTCTCGTGCAGGCGGAACTGCCGCGCCTTGAGGGCGAGGATTCCCCCGTTCACGGCGGTGAGCATGGCTGACCCGTCGATGTTGGCGAGGACAATACACCGGGATAGGTTGTGCGCGTGCAGCGCGGTGAGCGTCGGCTGCCCTGGTGCCAGAGGTGTGGGCCGGGACGAGGAGGAGCGGGGGACCTGCGCTGTGCGAAGGTCGACTGTGCAGTTTGTGAGGTTTGAGAGGGTGAGGGTGTAGGTCCCTGTTGGGGTTGGGGAAATGTCTGAGAGGGAGAGGTGGGTGTTGGAGAGGTTAGTGAGGGTGTGGGTTGTTGGTGGTGTCGGGGCTGATGCGAGTGCTGGTGATGCCGATGAAGAGACAAGTGCCGCTGACAATGTCGGTCTTGGTCCAGGTGCAGGAGTTGGAGCTGGAGAGGGGCTGGCTGTCGACGCGACCGACGTTGCCGATGACCCCGCGCCGCGCTTGAACGCAAACTTGGACTTTGGCTTCTCAGCTCGTTGCGAGGCGAGGGCTACCTCCAGCTCGCGGAGTTGCTGCTGTCAGCACTACATAACATAAGCCAGGCCGCTGCTAGGCGAGCAGAGCAAACGACATGACTACTAACGCTGTCGCAGCTTCGCTGATCATAAGCTGGTAGTGATGCGCGATGCTCGGCCAGCACAGTGCGCAGCTGCGCAAGCGCTGCAGGCGCCTTGGATGGACCACTGGCAAGTGCAGCCTGCACGTCTGGAGTCAGCTCTGATGACGGGTAACGGCATACCGCTCTTGAGCGACTGGAAAGTGGTGTAGAACGCTGCGGCGTCCATGGTGGTGAGAGGGCAACAACAAAGTTGGTTGTGGCGGATTTGGCCGATGATAAGATGAGCCGTCTCGAGCTGCGACAGGACGTCCCTCTTGTCGACGCAGTGTGTCATCCCTCAACCATGGGTACCACTCGCATGTCAACAATATCTACTAAACGCAAGAGGAGAAGCATGCATGTCTTATGATGTCGTGTTTATTATATCGTTATTGCCCCAGCTGCCCTTTCTACCAGCCCAGACCAAGCCAGACCTCCTCGACACCTCAAAGCGTCGTCGCGAGCACAAGCAAGAGCGAGAGCAGCACCGCCGCAAGCGGCACCGCTGCCCTGTATGCCGCGGACGCGAGGTCGACCGACGAGTCCACCTTGATCGAGTACTGCGCCGTCTGGTTCCCCTCCAGCCCGCTCGTGCGAATCACCACATCGATCTGCTCGTCGTCCGCGGCAAGATAGTTCAGCACAGCCGACGACGACCCATTGTTGACCGTGGCATTCGCGCGCAACTCCCCCGTCGCAGTGCGGACAACACTCACCCCCACAACAAGCGGGCTCGTCTCATTAACGAGCGACACCGTTATATTCAGGCGCTCAGCCTCGTCCGCGGTGTACTTGAATATCCTCGTCTCCCCCGCAGTCGAGTTGTTCGCGTCCGGGACCGTCGCGTTAACGTCTATAACGTACGTCGTGTTCGTGGCGAGCTTGTCCCCACCCCCGCCATTCAGCGAAGCAAGCCCACACGCGCGCCACGGCTGGTCCCGAGTCAGAGCACACACAATGAGCGCACCCTTCTCTACGCCGTACTCGTCCACGATTGCCGCGCGGAAGTCGGCCCACTGCCTGCGCGCTTCAAGGACGGCGCTGACCACCGCGCGCTCGTAGTTGTCCGCGATCTGGCCGCGCGTCGTGCGCGAGTTCTCAGTCAGCGCCGGGCCGTCGGGGACGCTGGCGTTCGGAGTCACGCGGATATCCCCGTTGTCCTTGTTCAGCACGACGTGGGTCACGTTCCGGCCCTGCTCGACGCACTTCTCCTCGCCCTTGGTGCCGTCCTGCCATCCGAGGACGAAGCAGCCGGTGGAGAAGTCGCTGGGGATGTCGGTGACGTTGACGGTGGCGTTGCGCATGGCAAGGAAGGGCGCGAGGTCGCTGCGGTTCAAGCCTGGGGGGTTGGACGCGCTGATGGGCTGGGACTCGTCGTGCACGTCGACCCAGTTGCTGTGCGAGTAGAAGTCTTCGAGGCCGTGGAGTGCACGTCCGAGCCCGTCGTAGGTCTGGCACTTGGCGCGGCTCGACAGGCCAGAGTACGTGCACAGGCTGCCGAGGTCGGCCTCGTCGCGGATCACCTGGCCATTGGAGTCAAGCAGCTCGCCGGCGGCTTTCACGCCGGCTTGGAAGTACCCGCGGAGGTAGTCGAGGCAGCCGATGAGCGCGCCGTTGGCCGTCTCGCGAGTCTGCCCGTACTGCCCCTCGATGCCGTATTTCGCAAAGTCGAGGTAGTCTGCGTCGTCGCAGTGCGCTTTGGCCTCGAGAGCGCCGGTGCCGAGGTCTGAGGCGCCGACTGCACCGCCAGTGCCGGGGCCGCCAGCGAGAGAGAGAATCGATTTCGGCTCAAAGCAGGTGTCGTCAGAGGGGACTCCGGCTGGGCACTCGAGTGCAGCGCGGGTTACGCGTTCGTGTTCGGCCTCCTGATCGCCCAGAGTGATGGTTCCAAAGAATCCGTTAGTGGCCGGAGGGGCGGCCACCGCCGCGAGGGCGGTCTTGCTGATGACGAGCAGGGCGCAGAGGAGCGCGCCGGGGCGTGATGTCGACTGGCTTGGGCGCATTGTGGAGCTGCTGAAGTGCGATGAGCTGGTCAGTGGGCGGCTGGGATAAGTAACAACTGGTCAGAACGACTCGCGCGACGCATGGACACGGCCAAGAGCTCCAAGCAGCTCAGCCGGCTGCATGGCTCGCTGCATGGCCGCCGAAGCCGCCGCCGCGCGATCAGTGGCTGAGTGCAGAGGCTGAGGCTGTGGATATACCCAATCTGTGCTCGTCTGAGCGGCACGGGGAGGCTGAATGCGGCAGAGCGTGATGCAAGGACAAACGGTGTGCTTGGCATGTACCGAGATCTCTGTCGAAACTGTGTTTCCGATCGATCGGCGCATTACGTAAGAGACATGGTACCGCACTAGTCTGATTCCAGCTCCAACATTGAGTGCTCCTCGTCTACATCTCCATGCATGAGCTGATGACGACGCAGCGATCTGGGGAGCGATGCCTCATGCATACGTCTGCACTTGTACATGCTGACTGTATGCCCCGGCCGAGTCTTGACTATATACTATACCCACTCCGGACAATCGGACTCGATCCGGAGGTCACGTGACCTTTCCGTCGGAGATGGCCATTGGCTCGACTCGCGCGCTTGTACGGCGCGGAAAAATCCAACGACGACGAGAAACTCCTCCATCAACCTCGTCTCTTCTACTCATCATCGACCACACTCCGTCCTCATCGCTCATATCGACGCTCGCCTAGCCGAAGCCAAAGCTCACCCCGAACCCCCAATCACACATACCGCCCGCCCGCTGCCCCGACAAAGTCGATGCTGTGGACCCAACGTACCTCTGACGAGTGAGTCGATTCGCCTATCCGCCGCCCTTATCGCGCCCGATTTCAACCTTGCCCATGTTCGTTGCTGACTCCCAGCTACCTCTCTGACCTTGTCTTCTCGATCTCAGGTTTCTAAAACCCCCAACGCATACCCGGAAACCTACTAAACTTCACCAACGACATGTCGTCTATCCTTCGCCCCGCCTCTATGGCCTCCAAGGTGCTCGGCCGCCGCGCATTCGCCACGCCCACCGCCGTCCACCCCAGCATGCTGCAGACCGTCCTGCCTGCGAACATCCCCGCCGTTCTCCACCTCAAGTCTGGCCAGAGCTACCACGGCAAGCACTTTGGCTCGACCAACTCCAAGTTTGGTGAGACCGTTTTCTCGACCTCGATCACCTCGTACACCGACTCGATGACCGACCCCTCGTACCGTGGCCAGATCCTTGTCTTCACCTCGCCCATGATTGGCAACTACGGTGTCCCCAGCAACGCCCCTCTCCCAGAGACCCCCGGTATCCCCTACCTCGAGTCTGAGGGTATCCAGTGTGCTGGTGTTGTCGTCTCGGACGTCGCCCTCAAGTACTCGCACTACAAGGCCGTCGAGTCGATTCACGAGTGGTGCGCTCGCCACGACGTCCCCGGTATCTCGGGCGTCGACACCCGTGCCATCACCACTCTCCTCCGTGACCAGGGCACCACCCTCGGCCGCATTGCGGTCGGCGAGGACGCCAGCGCGCCCGCCCCTGCCGCCAACGAGTACTGGGACCCTTCGCAGGAGAACCTCATCGCCCAGGTCTCCACCAAGGCCCCTTACAACCTCAACGAGAAGGGTGCCGGCCCCCGCATTGCCGTCCTCGACTTTGGACTCAAGGCCAACATCCTGCGTGAGCTCGTTCACCGCGACGCCCGCGTCACCGTCCTCCCCTGGGACTATGACTTCAACACCATCCGCGACCAGTTTGACGGCCTCTTCCTCTCCAACGGCCCCGGCGACCCCAAGTCTATCATGCCCGCTGTCGAGAATGTTCGCCGCACCATCGCCGAGTGGAACCGCCCCATCTTCGGCATCTGCATGGGCCACCAGGTCCTTGGCCTCGCCGCCGGCTGCGAGACCTACCGCATGACCTTTGGCAACCGTGGCCACAACCAGCCCGTCCTCGCCCTCGCCTCCAGCGGCAGCATCAATTCCGGCCGCGTCTACGTCACCTCCCAGAACCACCAGTACGCCATCAAGTTGACCGAGCAGTTCCCCGAGGGATGGGCACCGTTCTTCATCAACTGCAACGACTCTTCGGTTGAGGGTATTATCTCGACCCCAGAGTCGGGCAAGCGCATCTGGGGAACTCAGTTCCACCCGGAATCCTTCGGCAAGTCTGCTTTGAAAAGCACAGAAAGGAGCTCTGCTGACAACCAGGAGGTCCTTGGGACACGAAGTCGATGTTTTCTGACTATGTGGAGGCCTGTGGAAGCAGCAATTAAGGTTGGTGGTGGGTGTTTCGGCTAGAGCCAGGCACAATTAGAGTTATGATACCCAGATTTGGTTCCGCTGCCACATTGATCAACTGATAATCGCCTCCTTCTGCGGTTCTTAAGCTGGATCTTACGTCTTCTCATTCTCTCATCGTCTCATCGTCTCATTCTCTCACCGTCTCGTCTCTTCACGGTCGTGCGTGCTCGACTGTGCATAACGTGAGTCCGTTCTCTCTCCTCCCTCTTCTACGCTGTCCAGCGTCGGCGAGCTCTTTCATCATCTTTGTGAAGGACCTGCCACCCACCTTTGTCGGTCGCATTCCTTGTCTCCTTGTATTCTCTTCCTCCCCTACTCACCCACTCCACCCCTTCCGCCCCTCTCTTTGCTTCTCTTCTACCCGTTCACCTCACTATCAATCTTGCCCCACCTCGAAAGTCTCTTCTTAGCCTCTCGTGCGCTCTCTTCTACTCACCCAACCTACAGTATCTTACCTCCCTCACTTCCACGTCGTCAGCTGGGGCGTCCTTCTTTTCCAGCGCACTCGACTGCTCCACAGGAATATAACCCCGCTTTTCCCACGCCCCGTGCCCCTTCCCCTCCCCGCGCCCGGCGATCTCCCTTCTCCGCCACCTTTGACGATCTCTAACACGCTTCACCTCTAACGCTCGCAGCAGAGTCGATCATGCTGAAGACGATTCGATTATGACACGATGACGGTCATCCAGCTGGCAATGGATTGTCGCGTAAGTACGATCAGTCTCCTGACCCGAGGACGCTGACAGAAGCGACGCATTCCTGCACGCAGAAGCAGGATGAAGGATCGGCAAGCGATGATCAACGCCCTCGGGAAAGGGGGCAATGACCCACGCGATTGTCGTGTAAGTGTTTCGCCCTTCCTTCCCCCGCCTTCCTTCTGCGCCCCTCCCTCCTCTTGTGAGGTGTGCTAACCTTTCAGTCGCAGAGGGAGTGAGAGGCCGAGTGCAAGAAGGTGAGTGAAGAACGGACACAATGCTGTGGCGCTGACGGCCAGTACGGGGTGCCTTCAACACACCGCATGTCGAGGAAGGAGATGGCCGAAGCAATCGAGGAGGCGAAGCTCAACCCTCCTCAGCCGCCAAAGGTGAGTTGCCTTCAGGTCTGGCTAACATCACAGGAGAGGAAGCTGGCAGTCAATTGGGGCAAGTACCCTGTAAGCCCAACAATCCACACCCCAGGGTTCAAGCCACCGGTGGCCGTAAGTACTTCTGACCTTTGCTCTGCTCATACTTCAGGTCAGCGACGGCTTGCCCGTGCTCATGGCGCACCTCGCGACTCTAGCCGGGGGGAAGCCCCCCACCGACGACAACAAGGTCCGCGTGCTGCGCGAGCGCATGCAGATCGCGGTCGACCACGTCAAGGCCGATGTCACGACAACAGAACTGCAACTGTGGTTCGTGAATCACGTCTCCACGGAGGACCTTCTGACCGCCTTGCTGTCCGGCCTGTCGCCCGCGGGTGTCGACTTCTGGACTTACGCCTCGCCCCCGGCCTTCAAGGCTCACAACTTTCCCCTCCCTTCGGCCAAGGGGAACGAGGACTGGGGGGTATACTTCCGCATCCTCGACGTGCCAGGCGAGTGGCCCGGAGGGCTGAGCTTCGCCTTCTTGATTGCTTCGGCCATCTCCTTCTTCGACTTGCTGTGCGTTGAAGTTACCCCGAGGTGGCCGGCAGTGTATACTTTGGGAGCACTTGTGCCGTCCCGTGCGTCTTCGACCACCGCGTTTTCCCGGTGGCCTCACCAACCGGCGCCGGTCCGGTCACACTTGTCGCTGAACGCCAACATGTAAGTCTGACATGCTTCCCCGTCGCCTGACGGACTGTAGCAGATTTAACACTTTGTCCCGTTTCCGCCCCAAAGACGCAACGGACGAGGTGTACGTATCATGGAGCTTCCAGCACTCCGTGTTCGGCAACAAGGGTGTCCCCATTCTCCAGGGGCGCTGGTTTTCGTGCGTCTCATCGAGACGCCGCAGATGCTGTGGTTCGCCACGCATCGCTTCGTCTGCAGCCCGATTCTGCAGGCGCCACCATACCAGGTGGCGAACGTTTGTTTCTCTATATCGGAGCATATTACGGCTATCACGGTATACACCCCCGAAGAGCGCTAGCAGCGCGCCCGTGCTGCGCAAGCGCGGCGCGACAAGCTCGAGCGAGCTGCGCCCGCCAAGTGCAACAAGCTCATCACGAGCTTCTTTAAAACTTCCTGGGCGGCGTCATCATCCTCGGCTACGTATTCATCCTCGGCGGCTGCTTCATCCTCGGCTTTGCAAGGCGACGACGAGCCAACAAGCAAGGAAGACCTGGACGACGAGTGGCTGCTGAGCGAGGCGGACAACCTCGACGACGACGAGTAGCTGCCCAGCTGTGCGGTCGACTTTAAAAAGGACAAGTAGCCAGGACCAGTAAGTTCTTTGAACTTGAGATGAATAGACAGTGCTAACTAAGGAAGTGGTCTTCCTGGACTGCAAGTGCGATACTCAAGATGCCGACCACGTCCGGATCTCTTCGACTTGCAGCGAGAAATTTCATCATAGGTCATACGGCCCTAAGTCGTAGGAGAAACACAACTTGGTATATACTTAGAGTGATTAAGTTAAATACATCATATAATGGAACACTAAGTTTGATCAAGAACTTCAGCATGTCTGAGGCATGAAAATGACCCAAACTTCACTCTAGAGTTCAGAAACATAAAAAAACGTGGCCGCTGAGGTCGACGTCGACACGCAGGCCGCCGGGTCGACCGCCAAGGTTCTGTATGCCTTGTAGAGCTGTTAGATGTAACATGTAACTGTGCGTAGAGCCGTTGGCGGGTAGCTCGAGGTCCGGACTGCATTGACTGCAGAAGGGGTCCAGAGGTGTACTTCATTCGATTTCCCACCATTTTGCTGAATTTTCCACATTTCCATTCAGCCCTCGATTTTCCGCAGCTTGTGCCATAACAATCACAACCGTGGAGGTACCATACTTGCATTCTCGAGCAGTCTAGTGCTTTTAGCATCACAGCATGCATAGCTGGGTTGCGAAACAAGTGTGCATGTTACAAGAACAGGACGGAGGAGTGTGGACGGATCCGCTGAGCCATTTTCTTCTCCACGTTACATCGTCCTGGGGTGGCACAACGAAATAGACGCGCGTGAGGCTGGTCACACATACAGTACGGGACAATCGAGTACAAATACTCTGATGCACGTGTCACTGTGTAGACCGCACCCTTGCTGCAAAGAAGGAACTGCATATACAACGCCAGACGCTCTCGCGCCCAGCTCTATTCTGATCACCAAAGCCTATCCCCAACCTCACCTCAACCCTATATCTTGAGAATGCTCATAGCCCGCTCGCGCATCGATCCCTCCGGATCGCCCGCATCCCCACCCTCCACCTTATCCCCCTCCCTTGCCGCAGCGCGCTCCCTAGCCTCGCGATTACTCGACGGGCTCGTCGGCTCGGCCTCCTCATCAGGCGTACCGCCCCCCTTCGCATGCGGCACGCTCCTGCTCCCATCTGCGCCGGACCCAATCCGCTCCTTCAGCCGCGCGCGCACCAGATCCGCCTTTGCCTCCTTGTCCTTGGCCTCTTCTGCTTCAGCCTCGCGCTCCATGTTCTTCGTCTCGGTTGCGAACGGCGTCGTTCCTGGCACGCCAGAGGTCGCCTCTGCAAAGTTCTCGTACAGGTTGCGTCCAGCGCTGTCACCACGCCCCTCGCCGGACCAGAAGTGGAATGCGCGGGAGACGACACCGTAGCTTGTAGGCATGACTTCGACGAGGTCGCCACGGGCGATCTCGATCGCAGGCACTTCCGACGGTGGCAGGCCCACGAGGTAAGCCAGCAGGCAGCGGATGACACTCGCGTGCCCGATGATAAGGAGGTCGTCCTGGCATCGCTCGAGTTCAAAGATGATGGGCTCGAGGCGGACGCTCAGGTCGTGGTACGACTCGGCGCGGGGTGCGCGGTGCGCGTACGGGTCGGCAAGGAAGCGCTCCCACTCGTCGGGGTAGAGCTCCTGCGCCTCCTGGGACGAGAGGCCGTCCCATACACCGGGGTTGATCTCGCCCATGATGGGTTTCTGGACGACCTTGTAGCCGGCGTGAACAAACGGCCAGGCCGTGTGGTGTGCACGCCGCCGCGCGGAGGTCCACACCATAAGCTGGTTCTCGGAGATGGTCTCGCCGTTCGCGAGGCGCTCCTCGCGCATTGCCTTGCGGCGTGCGGTCACAGCCGCCTTCAGGCGCTCAGCGTATTCCCACCCGGCGGGGGAGAGATCCGAGTCGGCCTTGTACGAGTGTTCGATGAGCGATTGTCCGGACTGCGTGAGTCGCATAAAGTGGGGATTGACTTACGCGTGCAAAGTAGATGGTGCGCGGGCGGGTGTGGATGTTCATGAGGAAGAAGCAGCACCGTGTCTGGAGGTAGCCTGATAGTCAGCACGGTTCGTGTACTGCAGGAGAGTCCTCCGCAAAGCCCTCGCTCAGTACCCACCTTCAATCCTGTTCACGTCGATCCGCTCGCCCACGTTCATCACCTTGATGTACGGGCCCTCATCCGCCTCGACGGTGTCATACACCGCCTGCTGGTTCTTGATCCGCTTCCAGTAGTCGGCAACGGCGCGATCAGCATCCCACCCCTGGTAGTCTGGCGACGAGAGCTTGACCGAGCGGATGTTGGCTGTGATAATGTCGTCCTTGTCGCATAGGGATTCTGCCGTCAGCGCGGAACGCGGAAGTGTCAAGTTGATGTGTAGTGAAGGTCCGAGGGTGCGTGCCGTAGTCGCCCGCAATGGTGACGAACAACGTAGCCTCCCCATGCAACCTCCTTGTCCACCGGAGAATCTCGCGACACAACTCACCTAAGAAGATAACATGCACGCCCTTGCTCCCAAACTCCTGCATGACCTCCTTCCGCGCCTCCCTGGAACCATTGTTCGCATCGTAGATCGCGACCTGCCCGCCCTGCCGGTCGAAGAAGTCCCATATCTGCTCCTCGAGGCCGACCTTGATCTTATCTCTAAGTGCTATAGTCTCGGAAGACTGGGGGCCTGCCGTCAGCGTGCCCGGCCGCAAACAGCAGTCTGTCTCCTCCATGTGACAGCACCTCGACGGCCAGCAGCGCACCACCCCAGCTGCCTTATTGCTCATCGCTAACACTCACCATCAGTCCTGTAGTAGTCCGCTGGAATGTGCTTCGCGCCGCCAAGCACTCTCCGGCGGTAGTCGCCCAAGCTGTACACGCGCGTCTTGACCCCCAGCCAGCGGAGGTAGCGCTCGAGCGCGCGCGAGATGTGCGTCTTGCCACGAGCTGGAGGTTAGTACCTTCCACGGTGTGCTGCGACTGGTCTACTGCCGCCACTGCCGGCGGGAGTGGGAGAGTGGACGGCGGACCAGAAACTCACCGGGCAGACCGACGGTCACGATGACGATCAGGCCGGCGTGCCAGAGGCGCCCGGACTGGGTCACGTAGAGGGGTGCGGCCATGGTGACGGGGTGGTGAGGTCGAGGAGGTGAGTGATAACGACGGCGTCGGGGTTGGATGTTGACTTCGACTCGAGGGATCTGCGGGTGCGGATTTTGGCTGGTCCGCCGGGTCCCTGCGTTGGGGCAGGATTCGCCGAGGTTAGTCCGAACAGCGTCAAGAGGTGTAACGTTGGAATGATGCTATGCATGGTATGATACAATGTGTTGATGTATGTGTCAGAGAGCGTACTAGTGACGAGAGCGGCTGTGCGCTAGCATGATCTCGTCGAGGGCGGCGAGGGCCTCACCGCCCATGGAGACATCCCACCCGCCGCTGGACGTGCTAGATTGCGAGCTGGGAAGCGAGTGGTTGTGGCGGCTGAGTGTGCTGGTGGGCCTGCCGCGTGGCGTGGGGTCGACCGCAGACATGCGCTTGCCCCTGGGTGTCGCATCCTCATCCTCGTCGAAGCGGTAATGCTTGGTAATGTGGGGAAGCGCTCTCCCAGCGCCGCCACGCTCGACCTCTTCCGCGGCTTGGATGGCATCGGGCCAGAATCCCTCCTCGTCCTCGAGCTCGCTAGAGTCTGGGGCATCGCTGCTGACGACCCATGGGTCATCATCTGTTCCTCGAAGGTGTCCGTTTCCTTGCGCGTCCTGTTCGCGTGCCCACGCCTCCAGTCTGCGACGCTTGCCTTCCTCCTGCCGCTTGAGCCGAGCCAGCACTTGCGCACCTAGCCCACTGTCCTCGCGGAACCGCCAGCGTCCGTAGTCCCCACTCCGGTGGCGGATGTCCATTGCCTCTCGCCGCGCTACGTCCCACCCTTCTCCCTTGCAGTCCCCGCGCCAGCCCTGGTCGTCCATGATGAGTAAGACAGCGGCTTCGGGGACGAGCACTGTCGCAATAAAGTCGGTGGCGCTGAGGGGCCGGATCGCAGGGCTAGACAGGGATCGCATGAAGCCCCACTTGGCCAACAGCTGGAAGTGTTGGATGATGATAGCCCTTCCGAGATCACCGTAGCTGCTGTCAGCTCTGTCACACTGAAGGACCCACTATCCCGGCGTCGCAAGCGACAGCGCCGACTCGGTCGCCTGATTATCCAGCGCCTTCCACTTTGCCATGCCCATCAGCTCGATCTCGCGCAGAGCCCGGCGGAAGAACTTGGACAGGTGGGGTTTCGCAGCAACCCGTCCGAGACGATCACGGATGAACCCGGCCTCGAGGCGGCGATCGACCGCGTCAAAGTCGATTACGGCGGGGAAGCCGTCCCTCTCGCCCAGGGGAATCGTACGTGTCTCAGCTCGATGCGCAGTGCAGAAGGAGATCGTCTGCCGCCAGTTGCTTGCGTCCTTGATCCCACTCTGCAGCTTGGTCAGGTCGTCGGAGAAGAGCTTGGGTAGTGGTTCGTGGCAGTAGTCACAAAGGTTGTTCAAATCGCAGAACGCGGCTGCTGTCAGCGGAGCTGCGGGTTCACGGCTCACCGCAGTACACGTCGTCTGCGTCCATTTCGGCTGCCTGAGCCGCACGTCTACCCGTCTGCGAGTCTGCTAATCTGATATCAGCGTTGCCGGAGCTGTACCCACTTGGCCACACGGTTCGCCAGCTTGATCTGGTGTCGCTCGGCGCGCACGTCAGAGCTCGCCTCGGCGGAGAAGAAGTCGTCCGCAGCGTGAACGAGCTTGCGCGACTCCTCGTCGCGCTGCTTCTCCTGACTCTGCTCGGCGAAGAATATGTCGTTGTCGGCCAACTCCTCCTCTGTGCGCGGGCCGTCCGCCTTCTTCCGTATCCGCCCTATCTTCCATAACGGTTTTGCAATGGGGGTGGTATCCTTAGTTGGGGTGGCTTTGGCATTGGGTGAACTCGCTATCCTCAGTTCATCAGGTGGCGAGTAGTCGTAGGGCATTTTGGCTGCCGGTTTCCGTATTGGCGCCTTGCTCTTGTCCGCTGTTGTTGTGTCCTTCGCAGCCTTGCTGGCCGCTGCCTTGCCCTCTGTCGCCCGCGCTGCTGCTGCACCGGCCGCTGTCTTACTTGGCCCAGACTTGCTTGCTGCCTGCTTGCTCGCCACCTGCTTCCCCACCACCCGCTCCCGCTCAGCACTCTTCCTCGCCTTGCGCTTCTGCGGCGACGCCTCCCCATTCAACGACGACAGCAGATCCAGCTCATCCTCCGACGACTCGCCCAGCGACTCCTCAGAGCTCACCACCACCCTCCGCGCTCGCCTGCCGTTCATCTTCGGCACCAGCGGCGCCCTCTGCGCTTCCCCCTTCAGCCTAGCCTGCACCTTGTTGAACGCCGACATGTCCTTCTTCGGGCCTAGGATTAAAGGATCGGGGCTGTCCACCATCCGCGCCTTGCCCTTTCCATTCGGCCTGGGTGTCGCGTCGAGCCCACTCCTCGAGCCACTCGACTCAGCATACGACCCCGCGCGTTGCGACAGGCCAAATCCGTTCGCAGCGCTCCCTTGCCTCGCCTTGCTGGCCGGCCCGTTCACCTGCACCTTCGAGCTGGTAGGAAGGCCTATTCGTCGCCCGCCAGTTCCTGCCTGTGTCGGAGCCCGTGGCCGCCGCCGCACCGGCGAGAGGGAGATCTCCCTCATCACTGGCGGGGAGGACGAGTGCGCCGCGTTCGCCTCCATGCGGGCTGGTATAGTCTAGTCAGGTCTGTGCTGTGGTGATATTTGTTTTGACAACTAGCAGCTAACGGCCGCTACGCGGCCGTCCAGAGTAGGCAAACGGAATCAAATGCCTGCGGATGATTATATGATTGCTATCGCTATTACTATGTTATATAATGCGTAGTCTTATTATAGCGTTGTCACAGCTACAGTATAGCAAGATCTACTTTGCTCTACAGTATGGA
>BCJH01000019.1:393096-432113 GCA_001600275.1 Cutaneotrichosporon curvatum | reverse complement strand
GCACGTACGGGTGAGAAAGATGGTGGTCAGGGGGTCCAGAAGGGGGGTGGTGACCCACGTATGTGAAGGGGGCGTCCCCCACATGCATGCATGGTATGGAAAGATAGAGCTTAGGGTCTGGGTCACGATGCGCGTTAGATCAAGGCTCTAGCTGCATTTCTGGTTGAGAACGATGGAAGTGCGTGAAAACCATGGACAAATATAATAGTTAAAGAAGAGGTCACGATCGGTCCATTAAACCCCCTTGCACATTCGGAATGTAATAGGCTTTTCGTCCAAGGTAATACGTCATTACAGACCGGTCTAGACTCTCGTTGTAATCAAAAAGTGAGATCCTAATAGCAGCGGCATTATCTGAAACCCTAATGTAACCCTTTTGAACCCTTCCCCCCACCCACGATCACACCGCCATCCCATCGCCCCTTGCCTTGCCCGTTTCTCGACTCTCACGACGACGTCTTTTCTCATCAACTTTCATTCTCTTCATTGTTTCCCGGTGTCTCGATCTCTCTCTCTCATCGCTTGTCGACTCTCTCACTCCCCGCTGTTCAGCTCGCTGCGCGACTGCTAGCTCACCCGGTTCTCTCGCATCACCTCCACCTCCCGCAGCACAGCATTCCCACATTCGCGCGCCCCACTCCAACGACAAACTAGATTCACACACACCGAACCACCAACACCTCCATACACCCAGCAGCAGCCCGCTTCTGATCCCCTCGTCTCCCAACTACTTCCCTCCCCCCGGGTGTGCCAGCGATGCACTTGCAGGCGCTTCTCGGGGCGGCCGTCGCTTTCACCTCCCTCCTGCCACTGGCGCAGGCGGTAATTGTCAGGCCGAAATGGAAGTCCTGCGCGGCAGACTACGGGGCTCTGGACCCAACGGTCCAGTTCGAGATTACGGATGTCCTCGCTACCATGGTCGGCGGCGCTGACGCTGGCGCCCTCAACCTGCCAGGCGACAGGGACGACGTCCTCCGCCTCGACGTACTCGGCACTTCGCCGAAAGAGAACTCGGGCTACAACAATACCAACCTCAAGCTTGGTACGTCGCCAGGCGTGGATTGAAAGAAACTCCACTGACAGCAGCTACGCTCTTTGCAACGACATGGGAGGCAGGTGTAACGCAGTACACGCTCAGCCGGTGGCTCTGCCCTTCCATCTTCCCGGCCAACACGAGCAGCGCAAACTACGTCCCCGGCAAGGACTACTGCCCTGTCCAGGTTGGAGCCTTTGGCATCAACGTCAGCATACCCTTGTCGAATATCCACGCCCTGGTCACCCTGCACACCGAGGTGCGCGTCGTCGACGCCGACGACCCGGCCTACACCCTTGGCTGTGTTGACATCTGGGTCTCCCCCTACGACGAGGGCTCGTGGCCATACAAGCTGTTCCTGTGGTTCCCAGCTGCCACCGTCATTGCATACTGGATCGTAACCTGGGCTGCACGCTTTGCAGCCGGCTGGGTCGTCGGCGCAGACCGCACGGACACGAGCGAGGCGGTAATGGTCAAGTGGGGTACTATGCTCATCTCGGGCTTGAGCGGCGAGCGCCTCGGTGTGTCAGCGGCGCTTCTGCGTTTCGTCACGCCAGGGTTGCGTGATATCATCCACCATATCCAGTTTCTGACCATGCTGAGTATGATACATGTCAACTGGCCGCAGTTCATGTACCCGATCGTCGCGCAGAGCGCGTGGGCAAGTTTGGTATGGAGTAAGTCGAATCGGGAGATAAAGCTCACTCTCCAGACGCGACGATCGTGTCCGATGTCCACCCGTCGCCGTATCCGACCAACTATACTCCCCCGGCCAACATGCAGCGCATGCTTGAGGACCCACAGTGGCCGCTGTACCTCAACAACTCGGCGCCTAGCCGCCTCCTCGACCTGGACGACACGCCAGACGGCATGCCGTCCTTTGCCCGCATGGTCGGGCTTCGCGAGCAGGATCTCTTTGGCACGTGCCTGTCGCTGTTTATGATGCTCGCAGCTGCTATCATTGCGATCAGTCTCTTCCTCTGGGTGGTACATGGGCTAACTGAGCTCCTTAGCAGCGATGGCGGCCGGCAGCGTGCGTCCTCGACTGCACCGGCAGCTCCCAGGCCGTCTACGACTATCCCCACTCGCAACAGCTATCTCAGCGGCCACTCGCGCAACAGTAGCGGCGGAAAGGAGTGGTTCGAGGCGAGGCCGTCTACATCAACAGACCTCTCAGTCACGCCTATGGCTCTCCCGTCGGCTCAGCCCCAGCGCCTCCAGCAAGGTAAAGTGCGCTCTCGCCGGTGGCACCGAACATGGAAGCGTTTTTCACCCCGTGGTGAAGCCGGCGCATTCCACTTTGCAGCACTCTACGGCAACCTCCTCAGGCTCATCCTCACCTTCCACTTTCCCGTAACGGCTTCCTCGATCTACCAGCTCACCCTCAACCAAGCCAGTACGGTATCCCGCGTATTCGCAGGCCTCGCCTTTGGCTTCATCTCCGTGCTCATCCCCGCAGCGGTGCTGTACAAGATCTCCCGCACGCCCACCGGCAAGCTGTACGACGCGGCGCGCACGCTCCTCGCCCTGGGGACGATGTACAACGTCTACGAGCCCGGCAAGCAGCTGTACCGCGCGCTGCCGCTCATGGCGAGTTTGATCAGTGGTATAGTCATTGGGGCGGGGCAGAAGAGCGGCCTCGCGCAGACGGTCGTGTTGGTTGTGGTTGAGCTAGCGACGTTTGTCACGACAACGGTGTGGAGCCCCTGGGGTCTTGGGGCTAGCATGGGCGGTGTCATGGTCATCACCTCGGTCGTGCGCATCGCATCGATCATCATGACCATGGTGATCAGCAAGGAGGTGGGTATGCTGCGGGAGTACTCGAAAGCTGAAGCTGACTTCAGGTCGGAGCCGGCACCGCCACCAACGAGTGGCTCACGTACGTCATTCTCCTCCTGCACGCGATCGTGTTCATCTTCTTCTTCCTCATGGTGTGCACCAAGATCATCGAGGGCCTCATCCGGCTGTTTGGCGGCGCGCCATTTGACGAGTCGACCCACCCCATCGACGGCGGCATCTTTGCTGCAATCATGGACCTCGACTGCCTCAACGGCGTGCGCGGGGGCAAGGCGGCCGCCCGCCGTCGCCGGAAGCGCGACTCTGAGCTGCTGCAGCAGAACGTGTCCGTCGCCGGCTCGCTCACGACGCAAATGATGCTCGACCGGCACTCGCAGGGCGTCCCGCGTGACAGCTACCCCCTCGAGCCGCAGACAACACGGGGCTACCTGCCTGTGCAGAATCCCACCCTAGTCCCAATGGACGAGTTTGGCGGCCGCCGCTCGCTGTCCGAGAATGGCAGCTTCATGTCCGTCTCGAACGAGGGCGGCGCCATAATGGACATGTGGCGGCCGAACCCCAACGACCCACAGCCCCAGCCCTCAGTGAGCGAGAAGACCMCCCCGCTCAGCTCCCCCCGCCTATCGGGCAGCAGCTGGAACGGTCCCGCGCCATTCATACGCGTCACGGCCGAGACACCCCCCCGCCCTGGCCATGGTCGGGCGCGCTCCTCGTCCGCCATTGTCGAGGTCCTCGCCTCGCCCACGGTCGGGCCCCAGTCCCCGCCCCTGCGCTCCATGTCTACCTCACCACGGATGAGCACCCCGCTCCAGCCCGTCTTCCCACCGGCCGCAGGCGTCCGGACCGACCGTAACGGGCAGCGCCCGACTCCACTGAGCATCCCTGGCCGGAGCTCGCTCAATGCGATATCAGACGCGGAGGGGTACGAGAGGCAGCAGCGGCGGCGCCGGGCTGCAGCGAGGAAGCCGCGCGCAACGAGCAAGTGGTTCGGGCGCGGCGACGGGACTGCGGGTCAGGACGAGTTCTACTCCGACGAGAGCGACGACGAGCCCGGTCCCTCGAGGCGGCATTCGCGGTCTAGTGCTGGACATGGACCGCACTACGACGACGACGAGGACGCCGGCAGGCGATGGTTGGCGCTGTTCAGGCGTAAGCCGAAGGTGCTTGACGCGCGGGCGCGGGCGGAGAATAGAGCGCGCAAGGCCGTGGCTGTTACGCAGAGCGGCGCGCTGCTTGCTGGTGTGGACGCGCCACCGGGTGCCACTTTCCGCGTCCAGCGGCGGGGTATGGGCGCGAGCTCTGCAGGCGCGCCGGCACCGGGACAGGGGCCGATAAGCGTGCCGCTCTCCCCTCCTGCTGCTGAGCGGTCGTTCCGCGTGCAGAGGAAGGGCCAGCCCCCGGCCGGAGGGGGGCTGATGACGTCCGAGCCGAACTCGCCCACGCCGACGCCGACGCCCAACTCGCTCGCCCCGTTGATGGAACACCAGCAGCAGCAATCACAGCAGCAGTATCCTGAGCCCGGGTTCCGCGTGCACCGGAGGGGACAGAGTGCCGGTGCGACCTTGACGAGTAGTAGCGGAGGAGGCAGTGGCGTGCCTACCCCGTCGCCGACGGGTACGCCTGGTTCTACGTCTCTCCTATCGAGTTTGAGGATGGGTACGAGCGCGAGTGCGACGCCGAGGCCGACGCCAGGCCGGTCGGGGAGTGCGGAGATGCTGCTTGATGCTAGTGGGGGTGGGGGTGGGGATGGGGATGGTGGGCGAGGAGGGAGTGGGAATGGTGGAGGAGCGGGAGGACTGGGGCCAGCATTCGGAGGGGCAGGTGGGGGAGCTGGGGCTGGAGCTGGAGGGTACGACGCCGGAGGCTACGGCGAGGGGATGTTCGTGCCCATCCGGGAGAGGTAGGTATAGATACAAGGATCGAGTGCATGCAGCATTGGGACATGTGAAGTATGGCGAGCGGCGAGGGGCGAGGAGGGAACGATGGACGGGGTGGACGGGGACTAACGAGTTCTGGCTCAGCTGAGTTGGTCGTCAGCCTCAGCGGGGGTAGTCGCGGGACGGCTCGCTCTGACTGACTTGGCTTTACTGTTTGGCTATCGGACTGACCTCTGCACGAGGAATATGGAGAGGGTATACCGGGTAGTCAGTCTCCAGCTTATCTGACTCCTCTCGAGAGCTGCTGGCGATGTTGGCGGACGATCGTTAGGTCTTCGCATGGTTGTGAATGAGTGCCACTGCCATCAACACGGGCGTCCATGCCAGCCGTGAGGAGCATGTTACTGCAGTACCAGACCGCGCTATGGCCAACATGTACCGACAGTGTCGCCTGAGCTGACATTTCCCTGGCGATCGCCAACATCGATGTTGAACATGTTGAACACGTCTGCCCTGCCTTCTACGACGTCCCCGACTGTCGGTCCGTGTCTTCAAGATGTACAACCATCTACCATTGTCACTACAACCACCCACGTACAAGCCCCTAGCACCCAAAGTGATCCGCCAGCTCCCCCAGATCCTTGAAATGCAGCGGGTGCCTCTCCTGCCTGCTCACATCCTTCACCTTGTCCGCGCCAAACTCCTCCGCGCGCTCGATGTACGCCGTCCCCAGCCCCGCATCCTGGGCCGCATCCAGATCATTATGATGCGCCGCAACCAGCATCACCTCAGAGTCCGGCACACCAAGCACCCCCCCAACACCCTTGTACACCCGCGGATCAGGCTTGTACGCGCGGAACACCTCCGCACACAGGATCACATCCCAGTCCAAGTCCCCCGCCTTGGCCATGTGCGTGAGCAGCCCTATCCCGCCATTCGACAGTGTCGTGAGGATGAACTTTGTCTTCAACCGGCGGAGGGCGTCCACCGCGTCAGGCCAGGGAGTGAGGCGGTGCCACACTTTGTTGAGGTGGTCGATCTGGGACTCGGTGAGGGACAGGTCGAACTGGGGGAGGATGGAGCGGAGGATGTCGAGGTGGAGGTCGTCGAGGAGGCGGAATGTGCCGGATTCCATTGTGGCTTTCATGGCGGGGTAGTAGCCGTCGCGCCAGGCGCGGGCGAAGGCTGCGCCGTCGACTTGCGGGGCGAGGGTGGAGAGCTCGCGGGTGATGGTGCCGTGCCAGTCTACTACTGTGCCGAAGACGTCGAAGGCGAGGACTTTGGGGGTGGTGGATGCGGCGCTGGCGCTGGCGCCGGAGGCGGCGGCGGCGGCGGCCGAGGAGTCAGACGCAAAGCCTGGGGCCATAATGAGTGAGGTTAGTGAGAAAAGAGAGAGGGAGGAGGAACAGCAAGAGATGGGAGGTCGAGGTAGCTGAGATGGGCGGAGTAGTCAGCATCGCAGCATCTCGGCTATCAACGGCGCGGGCCGGTTACGATCCGGCATCTTGGACATGTCCGTCTCGTCATGTTGCGTAACGTTCAGATCATGCTTGCGAAGGAGCTTCAAGCTCGAGTTGGGTGATGTCCAGCGTGCAAGACGTCGCGCGATGCAGATCTTGATGCATGCATCGTTGAGGCGACACCGACGCCGGAACGACTCGTCGCCGAGTCACTGCGGACCATCTCGGATCCGGTAAACAAACCAACGCGGATCACCGCGCCTCATTTTTATCTTCCTCGTCGGCTTCCTCGATCTTCACCCCACTGTCACGTCCATGGCGCGATGAGCAACATGAGACGCACCAGCAACGCCGCGCTCTCGCGCGAGAACGAAGCCATCATCAAGGCAGGCTACTACACCCACCCCGAGACCGGCACCCTCGTCCACCTCCGGGACGCGGTGGCCAACGCGCGCCGCAGAGTAAGCAGCTACGACCCGAGCTCGACCACGCGCCTCCTGCGCGACTTCCAGATCCCTTCCACACTCAAACATACACGCATAACCGTCACAGACGAGACCACCTCCGCCGCCGCGGCCCGCCTCGCCGCCGTACACCCCCACCCTGCCGGGACACCCTCCCGCCTGGCCGTCCTCAACTTTGCCTCAGCCCGCAAGCCCGGGGGAGGATACCTCACAGGCGCAACAGCGCAGGAGGAGGACATCTGCCGCTCCTCCGCGCTGTACACCACCCTCCATGCCGCGCCGGACTTCTACGCCGCCCACCGCCGCAGCGACGGGACATACTCCCACCGCGTGGTGTGGTCTCCCGACGTGCCGGTGTATCGCGATCCCCGGGGTGCCCTCCTGCATGAGTTCCACACAGCGAATTTCGTCACTGCCGCTGCGCCGAACGTATCCACGATGGAGACGCATGGGGTGAGCATGGCGGGCCTGCTGGGCCTGCTGGAGCAGCGGGCGGGGCGGATCCTCGCGGTCTGTGCGGCGCATAGGGCTGATGTGCTCGTGCTCGGCGCGTGGGGGTGCGGTGTGTTCCGCAACGATCCGGTCATGGTTGCGCAGGTGTTCAAGCGGCTGCTGGAGGGGAGGTTTAGGGGTGTGTTTGGGGAGGTGGTGTTTGCTGTGTATGATACGGGGAGGTCGCAGCGGACGATCACTGCGTTCCGGAGGGCGTTCGAGTGAGCCCGGGGGACAAAACATAAGCCCCAGCAACCACCTCGACATGTCGACAGCACCAGAAAAGTGGACGATCACTGTGAATAGCCGTGAAGCGCACCAGCTTCTTCCTGGCATCGACGGCCGGCTCAAAGCAAACACCTGAGAACAGCAGTGAGCCCCTGTGATCTTTTATGAAGACCACCTGTTTGAAGTCCACCTGTTCGATGCCCTGCGAAATCGACCTGTGACGACCACATACGACGACCACCTGTGACGAACTCCCGTGATGAACACCTGGGACACCACCTGGGACACCACCTGGGACACCACCTGTGACGATCACCTCGGACGACCACCTGGGAAGACCACCTGTGACGACTCACAACCAACACCGCTCTCATCTAGTGACATCACATCACTGGACCTATGATAGCCACAGTCTAGCTCTTGTACATATCTAGACACCCGCACTGAGACAAATGCACAGCAGTTGCGACTATGCCGTAGCTTGTGGACGCGCCCACTCGCGCTCGAGCTTGGCCTTGGCCCGGTCGAGGAGGTATCGCATGTACCACCTGTGGAAGGGGACGACGAACGCCGGCTCAGGAGGATACGGCGGCGCCAGCCCATAGCTCGCATAGCTGATCTCCACCTCGCCCTCGCCCTCGCCCTCGCCCTCGGGCACCGCCACGGCAGTGACCATCTGCGTGCCCCCCGGAGGCGGTTCGTCCCCCGACGCGGTCATCCTGAACGCAACAAGCACGGCATGCGGATCGCGGTGGATGACGGGGAAGAAGCCGCCAAGATACTCGGTGGTGTACCCCCCCTTGCCCGTCTCGGGGATGGGGTCAGCCGTCGGCGGGCGCGCGGATGTCAACCCAAGGCGGGAGAACACCGCACCCTCGAGCTGCAACGTCCATGCCGAGAAGAAGGCGCGCTCATAGTCGTCCATGGGGCGCGGGATGTCGCGTCTGGGCTTGAGGCGGGCGTAGACTACCTCCTGGACGCCGCCGTTTATCTCTGGGGGCTGGGCGTGGGCGATGCCTGGGGTGGAGTGGTAGTCGCGCGGGGGGAGGATGGGGTAGGTCTTGGTGAGGCGGTAGGCGTCTGCGGCCCACCACGAGGCAGTGCCGAGCACGCCGACGGCAGCGAGGGTGCGTGCGCGGGGGAGGGGCATGGTTTGGATAATGTGGATGCATCAGTTGCTGGCCCGCTGAATGGGTATATTATAGCGTTGGGAAAAATCGACGTTGCAGCGGACGGATGGCTTCCGACGATGACGACGGGTTAGTGACCGAGGTGATCGGCAGGGACGGACGGTCGGCGATGACTATCGTCGGCTGACGAAACGAGTCTCGGCGACGGACTACGCGTGCTCGGTGCTCGGACTGCACGTGGCTGGCTTACTTTTGGTACGCGTCTAGCGCTGTCATGCCGGCGTATGATTACTGCATGTGTGCTCGCTATGTTCCTACTGCCTACTGCCTACTGCTTCGCCGCCCGCGCCTGCATGTCGCGCACCGCCGCGGCCGCCATCTCGGGGATATCCACCCCATAGATGACCTTGTGCTTGGACGCGAGCTCCTTGCCAATCGCGTCCATGTCGTCCCCCAGCTCCGTCTGCCAGTCGTACATCTGCCCACAGCGCCTGCTCGCCGCCACGAGCCAGTCGCCGCGCTCGCGCCGGGCCGCGTCGTACGCCGCCAGCGCAGCGGGGATGGTGTCGCGCGTCGCCGCGGCCAGCAGCGAGGCCATCACCGCCGCATCCTCGACGCAGAAGCCGGCACCAGCACCGTGATGCGGCGACGTCGCGTGCGCTGCATCGCCCGCGAGCGCAACCCTGCCGACGTTGTAGCTCGGCGGCGGGTTCTCGAGGTTGAAAATCGCCCACTGCAGTGTGTCAGTCAATTGATTTCCCCGCAGGAACCCCGCAGACCCGCAGACCCCGCAGGCACGATCTCATCCCGTCCGACTCAGACTCACAACCTGTAGCTCCTCGTCGCACAGCTCGAGCAGGCTGCGCACCGGCTTGCTCCAGCCCTCAAAGTCGCGGAGGGCGTCGGCGCGCGTGCCCGCGCGGGTGAGGCGCTCGAGATCGGGCCAGTCGTTGTCATCCTGCTTGAAGGCTACGATGTTGAGCGTGGCACCGTGCCGCACGGGAAAAGTCAGCATGTGCCCACCCGGGCCGAGCTGTCTGTCAGCCGATCCGCGTTCCTCCACAATCGACTCACGTGCATGAACGCATTCTGGCCCATCTCGGCGCCGACTGCGGCGGTGGCCTTCTCGACGGGGACGAGGCCGCGGTACGCGTACTTGTGCGTGTAGGTTGGCAGCGCGCAGGGGTGGTCGTCGCCGAAGAGGTCGCGGCGGACGCGGGACTTGATCCCATCACAGCCGATGACAACGTCCGCTGTCGCCTCGGTGCCGTCCTCGAAGCGGAGGCGGACCTCCTTGTCGTCCTGCTGCAGGCTGACTAGCCCTTTACCGAAGGAGGCGCACTCCGTGGGCAGGAGGGGCACGAGCGCGTCGAGAAAGTGGGCACGGTGGACTGCGTTCTGGCCGTGCTCGTTGTGCGCGGAGAATGCGATGCTCTGGTCGGGGCCGTAGCCGCGGACATAGTCGAAAAAGGTGGTCGACTTCTCGGGCCAGGTGTTGCGCGTCGAGACTGTCTCGTAGGCGTCGTAGATGCCTTGGTGGCATACTTTCATTGCTGAGACTGCGTTGGGCGAGAAGCTGACTCCCGCGCCGATCTCGCCAAAGGCCGGGGCGCGCTCGTAGACGTGGACGTTGACGCCGCGGTGGTTGAGCGCGATGGCGAGGGTGAGGCCGGCGATGCCGCCGCCGACGATAGCTACGCGGAGGTCCTTGTCTGCCATGGTTGTTGTTGCGGTGTAGAGTGGATCAGCTGACAAAGGGGAGGAGAGTGAGTGAGGTGCGGAGGAGGGGTGGACATCGGCGGTGGAGGTTGTCGATCGGCTATTTATCTTGGTCCTTGGGTCGATGCATGGTGGGCGCGGGGATACCGGCGCCATATAAGTCAATTGACTGCGCCGCGGGGAGGTTGCAGGAAATCATTAGTCATGGCTCACTGCGGTTGGAGACTGCTGGGAGTGGTGCGCGATTGATTGATACTATGCATGATTTGATTGATGATGATGATGCGGCGCCTCGCAAAGCCAATGCCAAGTGCGATACAATGTGGAGAGAGAGAGAGAGAGAGAGAATAAATGTGATAAAATGAGACCGGGATTACTAGAAAGGATGCTGCGCTGGACCTGACTACCTGACTAGCACGCAAAGGGGTGGCTGAACTTGCCCTTCGAGTAGCCGTCGATGATGGTCTCGATGGCCGAGTACAGGCCAAGCGGGGTGGTCGCGATCGAGATGACGAGTGTGGCGACCGCGACGGCGAAGAGGATCTTCTTGCCCGTGGTGTCGAGGCGGCGGGGCTCGGCGTCCGGGTCGTCGTCGCCTGCGCGCTTACGGCCGAAGAACCAGGGGCTGTTGTCGTGCAGCCAAAGGAGACCCGCAGCACCACAGATGTACCAGACGGAGAAGAGGGCGGAAATGATAGTCAGGAGCGAGTTGAAGAACGGGATCAGCTCTGCGACGAGGAAGCCGACGACCCAGATGAACGCGACCATGGCCATCCACGAGAGCTGCGCCTTGAGCGACTTGGAGGTGAGGAGCTCGGACTTGCGCAGGATCGTGACGTAGAGGTACTTTGCGCCGACGTTGGCACCGAGGATACCGCTGACCATGATGGTGATGAGGGAGATGGAGTACGCCGTGATGCGGACGGGCTTGGCGGTCATGGTGAGGGCGGGGGAGACGGTGTACTGCCCGCCAAAGGAGTAGATGGTGGCGCCGACGATGATGTAGGTGACGGTCGCGATGATCTGCGAGAGCGCAAACGACTTCTTAAAGTCGTTGGGCTTTTTCATCTCGGAGCAGAAGGAGAAGATGGCCATGTTGCCGCCGTACGCGAAGAGAACGTTCGTGTAGCCGCCGATAACGTCCATGAGGGTGGCGTTCTGGGGGGTAGCGAACCACTGGATGGGGACGTTGTTCTTCTCGAGAATGCTGGGGGACTGGATACCGGTAGCGATGATGGTCATCATCGACGCGATAAGAATAGCCGCAATGGACACGAACGACATCCACCAGAGCTTGTGCCACTCGCGGTTGTACGCGAGCACGATGGACACCACAGTGATGATAAGACCCCACCAGACGTTGCAAATCGCGTGCGACGAAATGCTGGTAATAGCCTCCTGGCCAACAAGAACGTGCGAGCCCGCAAGACCCATCGACTTGAGGATCATACCGGTGCCGAGAATACGACGACCCCACTTGCCAAAAATGACACCTCCGGCGTCACCAAAGTTCATGACACCCATGTGCTTGCGCTTGAACTCGATCTGCATCCATGCCGTGACGTACGCGAGGATGCCGAGGCCGATCGTCGAGATCACGCCGCCGACAATGCCAAGACGCAGGAAGATGGACGGGAAAGAGAGCGTGCCAAGAGCAATGTTCTGAGGCTGTTAGCCGGCGGCTCTGGCTGGGCGGCTGTGGTGGCGTTGGCCGGCTGACAGCCGGTGGCTGTTGCCAGTTACTCACCTCGGCAGTCGCGATCAGGCCGGCCTTGATCCAGCCCATGGAACGGAAATCGACATAGTCCTCGTCGGTGTGGAACTCGCGCTGCGCTGAGAACGGGTCGACCTCGTAGCTGGGCTCGAGGGTCGACACCATGCGCGTGCGGAAGGCCTCCTTGTCATTCTTGGGGAACTGCGAGCCGGTCTCGCTGTCGGTGGTGAAGGAGGGTGCGACGCCCTTGCCTGCTGGGAATTCCTCGACGCCGGTCATGATGTGTGGTTAGTAGAGTGACAGATGGGGAGGGAGCGAGCGATGCAGCGGGAAGAGTCGGCATATATCTATGCAAGTCAGTCCAGTTTGTTTCGCTCTGCACCACACTGGCCCGCTGTCCACCCCCGGAGTGGGGAGGGGACGGGGGCCATCCTCGCACGCACGGCGGCCTTTGCTCGACGGTTTGCCTCGGCGAACTATTTTTTCACCAACATTTTGTCTTGTGATCAGGACTATCAGCCAGGGCCATCGGCAAGGGAAGCGTGGCCCACATGTCCAAACGGCGTGCGCCGCCCGTGCCGCCGGCTTGGGGGCGAAGCGAGCCCACGGATGCAGGTAGGTATGCTACTCGCTAAGCTGCTGAACGTTTATTTACGGCTGCCCAGCGGGGGGAGTTGGATGCTTGGCGCTGCCGCGTAGGTGGGTCAGTTGTTTCTGGAAACGAACACCTGAGCACCGCAGGGTAGACAGAATGAGGCAGGTGCACGCACGACCGGAGTGGCTGATGGAGAGAGATCCCCGTCGGTGGAATCGTCTGCGCTTGCGCCGTCCACCGTCCGCCGGAGTCTATTCTGCAGAGAGTTCAGAAGAAATGAGGGTGGGACAGTCGACGTTGTCATCAACACAAAACCTACGGCCGACGTCGGCGGGGGGTTTGTTCCGAGCCGTGGATGGGGGGGCCCTCGTCCTCGCCCTCGCCTCGCTCCTCTCGTTATAGGTAAGCGCGACGGAGAGGAACGGTGCTTTCCAGCTGCCCCACGGGAGTCTCCATTGGAACCAGCACGGACTGGCGAGGTATTCCGACACACATTTTCTACTTCGTTACGATGCAAGCCTTGGTGCGACGCTAACGTCCGCGGAGTGGAGTTAGTTGTCTGACTTTTTGTTCGCAGCTGGCGTGGGAGTGGTGGTTAGGGCGAGTGGGGCAGCTGGGGCCCGTGGTGCATCGGCCGCCATGTCCGCTATGTTGCACCGATGGTATGCGTCGTTGTTGCACCATAGTTGGTTGTTGCACTGCCACAAGACTTGCGTCAAGCAGGCTGGCGATCTAGACGATGTGTTTGTCCGACGTCGGAAGTTGGCAGTGCCGCGCGCCCATGTTGGCTTGATCTGCAGCATGACACACATGCCATACCAGTCCAAAGCGCGCTTGTAGCTTGCTCATCTCCAAGGCAGTTTACATACCGGAGTAGCATTCAGCCAGATCGGTAAAACTGTGTACAAGCTCCTCCATGAAGCCGACTCTGCGGATAGTCGACAACACAGCGCTGATGAAGAGTCACCGAGGATATAGAATGCATCGCTCGCATCTCGATGTAGGGCGAGTACGGGACGAGATCTGGTCAGTTCGCCAACTCGGCTGGCAGCTCGTCCGATGGCTGCAATTCCGGTCTCCAGAGTGCTTTCTGTGCCTGTTCGCACTGGGACAGCGCCGGAGCACCAGAGGGGCATGCCGCGTGAGGCGAGAAGTTGGAGGGGCATAGTAGTACAGGGGGAGGAGTAGTCAGTGGGGCAAGAAGCAAGAAAGCTGGACTTGACATCTCTGAGAGTGCGACGGTGCTACCTGACCATACGTCGGTGTACTCTACAACTCCATTGCGACCATGATCCGAGCGCCGTGGATTGCTCGACTACCTGATTACTCACTCACCCGACGGAGATCTGACAAGTCCGTCAGCTCGGAATAATAACATCAGGCGCTGGAAATAGTCGACAGTCCTGACAGGCCAATCACAGCGAGCCCGGCGCCTCGCGATCTCATCTCCCATCGAAATTATTTGGCTATCAGCTCGAGATGGGATCTGTATATATCTCGGTTGTGGAAGACTGTGGTCGCTCTGAATGGCTCGGAGCCTGTTGGTGTGCCTCGCCTCGACTGCGTCGAGACTGCGACGGAGCACCAAGACCTCGTCTTGGCCTGTCTCACGACACGGTCGCGGTCGCGCCTTCGCTTGCGGCCAGCCAGTCACCATCCAGCTACACCCAGTACCAGCCAGTACCAGCTAGCGATCCAGCCAGTCGCCATGCAGGCATACTGCCTCACAGCTCCACGACATTTTCGAACATCTCGTTCATATCAGATCAAGATGTACCGCCCCTGGCCTAGTCGTTCCGGACGAACGAGCCAAGTGGAGGTTTGGATGAGATCGAGACCTCGCAGGTCCAATCCGACTTTTTGGCCTTCTCGCGTAAGACTGACTCGACTCGCCAAGTGATATGGTAATTGGAAAAGTCGACGACTGATATTCGGAGCTGCAAGTGAACGTGGCGGTGAGTTTCTACTGGGTTATTTGGGAAGAACTAGGTATGGTGACATGCACGACCAATGCAACAGAGGTATACAGAGAGCAGAGCACGATCTGTGCATGGCGTCAGACACCCTGCAGTGCTGCATCTGAGAAAGCTACTACGTATGAGGAGGTTGTGGCTTGCGGCTGAGGCTGGAGCGGAGTGGCTTATGAGCCGGCTAATGCAGATTACGTAACCCATTCTCCAGGCGCGTAATCTCCACCTTTGGTGGTGGGCGGCAAGAATACCCATGGATCCATGGCACTGCTCGAAGTCGACGCCGATTCCGAGACACACTCACTTCCCGACATCCCACTTTTCTCCTCATCTCCGTCTCTCTCTACTCAGCTCTCTCTCTACTCACTCACCCCCTCGACCACCCCAGCATGTCCGCCTCCGAGCCCACAATCGTCGGCACCAGCCGCGCGTCCGTGTCCGAGCCCCACCTCGCAGCCGTCCACCCCGGCGTTGGCAGCAACGGCGCAGCAACCCCCCAGTTCCCGGGCAAGTTTGGCGCCCAGTCCAATGCGGCCGCCACGTCGAACGTCAAGACCGGCCTCGCGTCGATGCTCAAGGGCGGTGTGATCATGGACGTCATGAACGTCGAGCAGGCCAAGATCGCCGAGGAGGCCGGTGCCGTGGCTGTCATGGCCCTGGGTGCGTCTCCACTTTTCTGTACACCTGCTAACTGTAGAGCGCATCCCGGCCAACATCCGCAAGGACGGCGGCGTCGCGCGCATGGTGAGTCCCAGGCTGCAACTTCTACTGACGCCAGTCCGACCCCGCTATGATCAAGGAGATCATCGAGGCGGTGTCCATCCCCGTCATGGCCAAGTGCCGTATCGGCCACACTGTCGAGGCGCAGATCCTCCAGGCCGTCGGCGTCGACTACATTGACGAGTCCGAGGTCCTCACCATGGCCGACGACCAGCACCACATCGGCAAGCACGCCTTCAAGGTCCCCTTCGTGTGTGGCTGCAAGAACCTTGGCGAGGCGCTCAGGCGTATCTCTGAGGGTGCCGCGTGAGTGTCCAAGCTCGTTATCTCCATCACGCTGGGAACAGTCACACTTCCCATTCATCACTACACTGTGTACTACACTGGGGAGATCAACTACCTCATCGCCATCACCTCGCCCTCGCTCCACCCCTGACCCCGCCTGCCCCCCTGACTTCCCCCCTGACCCGGCTGACCATAGCATGATCCGCACCAAGGGCGAGGCCGGCACCGGCGACGTCGTCGAGGCCGTCAAGCACCAGCGCGCCGTCATGGCCGACATCCGCCGCGCCGCCGCCATGTCCGACGACGAGCTCTACGCCCTCGCCAAGGAGCTCTCCGCGCCCTACCATCTGCTCAAGGAGACCGCGCGTCTCAAGCGTCTCCCCGTTGTCTCGTAAGTCGGCGACTCTCACTCGCAACTCGGCTGACAGCAGTTTCGCCGCCGGCGGTGTTGCGACCCCTGCAGACGCAGCCCTCATGATGCAGCTCGGCTGCGACGGTGTCTTTGTCGGCTCCGGTATTTGTACGTACCCCAACACGGTCTGCGCTAACCCCAGTCCTCTCCGGCGACCCGGCGAAGCGCGCGCGCGCCATCGTCCAGGCGGTTACGCACTACAACAACCCGCAGATGCTCGCCGAGGTGTCGGAGAACATCGGCGAGGCAATGGTCGGCATCTCGGTCAAGGACGAGGTCGCGACTGGTCGCCAGCAGGCGTACTCGCAGCGCGGGAACTAGGTGAAGAAAGGGAAGGGGTAGTGGTATGTATGTTGTGGCGGCGGGGTTGGGGGCTCAGGCTGTCGGACTAAAAGTGTAGTCAGAGTGACTCTGGCTGAGTAGCGATCGGGTGAAGGTGTTCAGCGTTGGAGGAGGTTGGCGTATGGACAAGTGCACGTTCAATGTGCCACCGGGATGGTGGTCTGGAGTCCATCCGGCCCGTTTGAGATGATTGAATCCATCCGGCCCCTTTGAGATTGTGGAGCAACGGCCGCGGCCGATCTGACATCTTCCTGCCTCGTGAGACTGACAGCGCGACAGCACGCAGTACTGACTGCTCTCCACAACGCACGCGTACAATGGCTGCGGCTGCGGCTGCGGCTGACCTGATGCCGCTGAGCGTGAGACTAACAGCCCCGACCATGGGCGGAGATCGGACCGCAGCGGGCAGGGGTACAGCGGATCCGATACGGAAGCTCGTGCCGCGGAACGCATCGACTCCGTTACAGCATGCAGGAGTTGTCCGAGACCATGCGTCATGCGCCGCGGACCGCGCCGCGCAGCAACTGCGCCACACCCGCTGCGCCACTGCACTTGGCTAGCCGTAATCCTAGCGGGGCTCACGACCACTCTCGGCTCTCTAGTCGTCTGGCAGCGTGAGACGTGATACGACACCAGCCTCTCGCAATGGCAGTACGACGGCAGGCGGTCTGATGGCCGGATCATGCCACTCGCTCACTAGGCAGAGCTAGGAGCGAGCGCAACTGCCACTTCCGCCCCATCCCCTCATTATCCATTACCCATTACCCATTACCCATCGCCCCTCGCCCATCACACATTACCCATTACCCACTACCCATAACCCATTACCCATCACCCGGTCGACCAACGAGACTCACTGAACTGCCGAACATTCACAATAACATCACAAAACTAAGCATTCATTAACAAGTCGAATCATTATTTTATCATTCTCATTCTCATTCTCAGACAGAACGGATCAGTGGGCATGCGTGCCCGTCCTGCCGTCAGCCGAGGTCGTCACACACCAGCCAAATGATGTCCTCGAGCTAAGTCTCATCTCATCTCTACTCCCCCCACCCCCCCTGCCCTCTCTCCTTCCCTCTCCCCCTCCCCCTCACTCCCCACGACCCCCGTCGCCCACAACCCCAGACCCAGACTCACGGCTTGAACAAATTCTGCGCCTTCCGCGAAATATCCTGCGTCCAGCTCGTCCTCCGCTGATTCGGCCCCCCTCCGCCTCCCCCATTCGAGGCGCCCGTCGTGGTTGTACCAGTGCCCGTGCCCGTGCCCGTCGCGGTGCCGGTGACTGTGTCGCGCGGGTACGTCGCCGTCGACCCCGACCCGATACCGACCCCGGTGTTCGCGGCAGTCGTGCCCGCGCCCGCCCCGGCACCTTCGTGGAAGTGCGAGTCGGCGTGGGTGCGCGAGTCGGGGTGCGTGCCGGCGTGCGAGTCGGTGTGCGTGCCGTGCGTGTTTGGGTTGGGGTTGTGCTTGTCGCTGGGGTTAGTGGTGTTGGGGTGGGTTAGCGGGGGTAGGCGAGCCGGGGGCGGGGGCGGCGTGTGGCGTGGGCGTGGGAGGGGGTGGGGCGAGTGGTGGTGAGGCTGGGAGAGGGGTGGTCGGGGGTGAGGTAGCTGGGGCGAGCGGGGGCGGGGTAAGTGCCGGAGTCAAGATGTGTCCGGGCGAGAGGAGTGGCCGGGGTGCCGGCCATGAGCGAGATGGGGGTGGTGAGGGATCTGGGGGGTGGTTAGGTTGTTGTGGTGGGTGTGGCAGGTGGTGTGGCGTCGTGCCGTGGTAGTGATGGTGGCAGTCATGGTAGCAGTGGTAGTGGTAGTGGCGGTGGTAGTGGCAGTGGCGCACCCCAGCAACCTCGGCTTCGGCTCGGCTCGGCTCGTGCGAATCACTCGTTCGTTTGATTGCTCGCTCGCCTGCTCGCCTGCTCGCCTGCTCGCCCTCTCATCTCTGATACTCTAGAAGACACCGCGCCACGACCCGCTCGCTGCGCTCGCGGCCCGCGGCGTTCGCGCTACTCACCGATTCGACACCTTGTTCATCATCTTCTGCGCAAAGCTCTCCCGCCGCCCACTGGCTGGTGGCGAGCCACCCGCGTGCTCCCGCTCGCCATGCACGCCGTCCCCGCCATCCAGCCCGGCCATGGCGCGCTCCGCCGCCTGCGCTGCCTTCTCCATCCGCGCCTCGCGCGAGAGGGCGGAGCCCGCACTGTCGGGCGGGAGGGTGGGTACTACGTGGTCGTCGGCCATGTCGAGTAGTCTGGAGTGGGGGGTGAGTAGTTGGTTAGATGATGGGGTTGGGTTGGGTTGGGTTGGGGTGGCAAATGTCAGCAGAGGGGGGATGACATCGTTAATAAGCGATATGGGAGGAGGGAGGGAGGGGTTGCCACTGTGCTTGCTTGGGCTGCTTGCCCACCGAGAGGAGAGAGAGCTGGGTCCAGCCCGGCGAGGCGACGGACGGGGCGAGACTGGGCACATGACCTGACATGTAAGTATGGCGGGAGATGGCCGATGCATTGCATTCATAGTAGTAGTAGTGTCCATTGTTCATGCTGACATGGTGGGAGTGGTGGGTATGTGCTAGTAACTGTAGAGTAGCTACGAAGTGTCCGATATCGGGATGGATGAGCTAGATGTCAGTATCATGTGCGGTGTTGGGACAAGTTCGCGAGCTTGACGTACATTCGTGAAACTTGGCATTCCGCGTGTATGTCATAGCGACTGCGCGAGACCTGGAACGGGCGGGACGTGAACGTGATGCGATGAGACGAGGTGAGATGCGATGCCGAAGGCTGAGCCGCAGCCGGGGGTGCTGGCTCCGTGAGGCAAGCAAATCGGCCGGCCTGGGCACCGTGAGAGCTATGGCAGTCTGATTGTCGACGGCAGTAGGCCGGCCTGTCGGCCGTCCTCCGCCGTCCTACTCAAACGCCTTGGCCCACGCGACGTTGCCCCAGAACTGGCCGGTACTCCCGACAGGCCGGGATATCGGCGTGCGCGGGGTGCGCGGCGAGGGGGCAGTCATGGGCGTGGGTGGGCTCGTCGCCGAGGTGGCAGGCGAGGTCGTGGCGGGATACTGGCCAGAGGCGGGGGCGGGGTTAGGATGGGACGTGGGGTCGGGGCTGGAGGTGGTGCTGGGACTGGAAGTGGTGGTGGTGCTGGTGGTGGTGGTATCTGCTGCTGCGGTTGTGGGCGTGGTCGGCGTCGAGTCAGAGTCGGACTCTGGCGAGCTGGATAGGGCGTGCGACATGGCGACGGCGACGGCGACGGTGACAGTGACGGGTTTGGATGTGAGTGGAGCTGCTACGTGTGGGTAGTCTATCTATCTAGTGTACTGTTATATATTCTCACAAGAAGTAGTCGAGATGGAGTAGACTACGACGTGGAAACGGACCATGTGCTCCGGAACATGCATGCGCGTGTGCTTGGCTCTCTCTGCCTGCGCCGAGAGAGAGAGACGGAGTGAATGAAATGAGCTGAGATGAGTAACTCGGCTGATGGCTGGGATGGCTGGGGTGGGAGTCGTATCGATCCGCGCGCTGTGGGGTGGTGGCGGATCTCGATCCCCTCCCACGACCTGCGTCATGCGATGTCAATATCCACCAATTCCATGCCCAGGTCACGTCGCCGAGATGATGCCGTGGCTAAGCGCTTATCTGTGACGTCGAGGGCTGGAGCCGCGCTGCAGCTGAGCGGCTGAGCGTTATCAGTCACGCACGCAGCTGGCAATCGGTGCGGTGCGGTGCGGTGCGGTACGGATCGGATTGCGGATATTGCAGTCGTGATGTCCACATGATGTGGCGAGCAGGTGCAGAGGGAGGCGAGACTGGCGCGGATAGCGGGTGGCGGGTGGGTGCGTTATCTATCAGCAGATTGAGTTGTCGTTGTGGAGTCGACTCGGGCGGGCGTTGTACACCGATCACAGCTATGCTGTAACTCATGCTGGTGGCTAGCCGCTCGCCCTGTCAACAAGCACAAGAATGAGATGATAACATGAAGAGCGGGAGGAGTGGCGCGCGAGCGATACATGACATGTACTGAGGCTTATCTCTGAGCAGTGCTCGTTGCGACTGGCGCGATGCTGCAGAGAGAGGGCGTGGCCGCTCGTAGCGAGCTGCTTGGTCTCCACTTCCACTGCGATGCGATGCGACATGCGCGTGATCAGCAGATAACATGAGCGCACGAGTTGCAGATCTAGTCGATATCTGGCGTACACGAGGGCTTATCTCCAAACAGCGCTCATCGCTCATCGTGATCTTCATGGCGCGTGGAGTTGTGAGTAGATCGTCTCTTGTCCAGCAACATTCACGTGTCGCGACCATCTCTAAGCTCTACGACAGCATGCGACGACGGGTGCACCTATACTGGAGACCACCTTACCCATCCTGCGAGAGATCTGAGCAGATAGTTACTTATCGTCCCACCTGGCGTGGCGAGCGAGTAATTACACTGCCCGCCACCATGGTCAGATGGCTTGTGGGACGCAGGACGCGTCCATAGACCATCCCATTGCCCACTCTTACGCATCCGCATCAGTTTGCGGCGGATAACGCTCATGGCGCCGGAGTGAGCATGAGCAAGCATCACGACATGCACGCCATGCACGCCATCCCATTCCACGATCGAATGGGAGCGAGTCGCTAGTCGAGGGGGGCGTCTCTCGCACCCGAGGCCCCGCTAAATACCTGCCTAAGGGACTCGTCGCCAAGTGTCCGAATGGCAGTCGAGTCCGACGTTGTTCATACATAAGCCGTCTCATGCTCTAGACCGTGAAGATGAAGAGTCGACTGCCTTGCCCATAGCCATATTTGAGAGCATCGGCATGCTAGCGCGCGGACTATAAGTCTTTGGCATTCGGTCGATCGGCTGCTCCCAGCTGGGAGAATGGGTGATCGGGCCGGTCGGGTACGGGGCTCATTGCACTGCGGGGGGACGCGTCTGAGGCGAGCGCGAGGCTCTAGCTTCCACAACAACGTGAGTGCATGCAAATCTCATCCTTGCTGCATGCGAGTGTCTGCTGGTCGTCTGTACATCCATTGCGAGCATCGAATGCATGCATGAAGACGACTAAGACGACATACAAGCTATCCCACCCACCCACCCGCCCGGCTAAGCCTCGGAAAGGGCCCCGGATAATGCCGGTCCGGTAAATGTCCTATACTTTTATACTACTAATGCAACTCCGAGCACGCCATGGCGAGTACTTCAGAACACCGCCGCCGAGAGACGACCGTGTCAACGGACATCGATCAACTCGGAATCCCCTCCAGCACGCCATCGCGGCAGCGCCGAGGGGAACAAGACGATGGCGTCGTGTCGTCGTATATAAACACAGGAACATCATGCATCGCGTCTCTCTCTTCTCCATCTCCTACCACTACTCACTCCAAAAGCCCTCACGATGGCCGACTCGAAGCACTTTGAGACCCTCCAGCTGCACGCGGGCCAGTCCCCGGACCCCACCACCCGCGCGACCGCAGTGCCCATCTATGCCACCACCTCGTTCACGTTCGAGGACTCGGCACACGGCGCGCGTCTGTTTGCGCTCAAGGAGTTTGGAAACATCTACTCCAGGATCATGAACGTGAGTGAGCGGGAGGGGGAGGAAGTGATTTGGGTGTTGGCAATTGGCTCGGGTAGTCGCCTTGCTCGCCAAGAAAGTTCGGTGGGCTATCTGATCGCGGTGATCGCCTCTGAGCGCGCCCGACTCGCCAACGTGCTCAACGTGCCCAGCGCATCCGCCCAGCTCGCACGCCCTCGCCCCTCGCCCCTCGCCCGCCGCTGCGCGTCGGGCTCGTGGGGCTCGCGCTAACGCCTAGCCCACCGTCGACGTCTTTGAGAAGCGCATCGCCGCCCTCGAGGGCGGTGTCGCTGCCGTCGCCGCGTCGTCCGGCCAGGCCGCCCAGTTCATGGCCCTGACCGCCCTCGCCCACGTCGGTGACAACATTGTAGCCACCACCAACCTCTACGGCGGCACCTACAACCAGCTCAAGGTCCTCCTCCCCCGCCTCGGCATCACCGCCAAGTTTGTCAACGGCGACAAGCCCGAGGACATTGCCGCCGCCATCGACGACAAGACCAAGGCCGTCTACCTCGAGTCCATCGGCAACCCCCGCTTCAACGTGCCCGACTTTGAGGCCATCGCCAAGGTCGCCCACGACGCCGGCGTCCCCCTCGTCGTCGACAACACCTTCGGTGCCGGCGGCTACTTTGTCCGCCCCATCGACCACGGAGCCGACATTGTCGTCCACTCTGCCACCAAGTGGATCGGCGGCCACGGCACCACCGTCGCCGGTGTCATCGTCGACTCGGGCAAGTTTGACTGGGGCAAGCACGGCAAGCGCTTCCCCCAGATGGTCGAGCCCTCGGACGGCTACCACGGCCTCAAGTTCTGGGAGACGTTCGGCCCCATCACTTTTGCCATCCGCGTGCGTGTCGAGATCCTCCGCGACCTCGGCGCCACGCTCAACGCATTTGGCGCGCACGAGCTCCTCCTCGGCACTGAGACGCTCGCCCTCCGCGCCCAGCGCCACGGCGAGAACACCCTCGCCCTCGCGCGCTGGCTCGAGCAGAACCCCGAGGTTTCGTGGGTCTCCTACCCCGGTCTCGAGAGCCACCCCTCGCACGAGAACGCAAAGAAGTACCTCCGCAACGGCTTTGGCGGTGTGCTTTCGGTCGGCGTCAAGGGCGGCGCCGAGAAGGTCTCCAAGGTCGTCGACAGCCTCAAGCTGTTCTCCAACCTGGCCAATGTTGGCGACTCGCGCTCGCTCGCGATCCACCCCTGGACCACCACGCACGAGCAGCTCTCGCCTGCGGAGCGTGAGGCGTCGGGTGTGACTGAGGACCTCATCCGTCTCTCGGTCGGCACTGAGCACATTGACGACATTATTGCCGACTTTGAGCAGGCCCTCAAGGCTGCGAACGCTTAAGCGAGCGCCGCTGGGCCGCGCGAGCGCCGCTAGGCGGTCGCGCGAGCGAGAGTAGAGGAGAGTACGAGGTGACCCGTTGCGGGTTCCGTATAGAAGTCGGGTAGAAGGCAGTCGCGTCGAGTGTGGATAAATCGTCCCCGCGGAGCGCTTAAACTTTGGGAGGGCTCAGCCCATATGCATGTATAGTTAGCAGCGAGTCCGGCGGGAGTGGTGTGGTGTCACCTGTGTCTCGGGAGCAGGCGAGAGAGAGCGAGCAGGGCTAGCATGTTAATCGGGGCATGCGAGGCAGGGCATGCAGCAAAGCAGAGCAGAGCAGAGCAGAGCATGCAGCACAGCAGGGACCACAGCAGTCAGCAGTCAGCATCAGTCAGCAGTCAGCAGCATGCAGCCGAACGCTGAACAGTGCAAGCGGACAAGCAACATACCATGCGCGCCCTCGTCTCGACCCGCTGCAGCACCGTGGATGACAGCATGAGGCTCGTCTCGAGACATGCCAGACATGTGCTTGCCGCGCCGATCACATGCCCACCGAGAGCTAATCTTATCGCCGTCAACTTTTTTCACCCCACCACCGAAATGCCATGCCTCGTATCGGACTCCCGCCAGCTCTGCCCGCCAGCTCTACCTGCCCCCTCTAGCCTATGTTCTCGCTTGTGCCGTGCCCACCGTCCACCCCCCAAGTACAGACTAGGCGCGGGGCCCGTCCACTCCCCATGTCAACGACGCTCGACGCTCTAGCCCCCCTCGGCCGCTGGCTTACGTGGCCGCAGGCTTGGCGCGCACCTTCCGCAGAAAGTACTGCTCTTTTTTCAGGATCTCCATCTAGACGCTGAATCGCGAGTTCAAAGCTTCACTGTCTGTATTCAGCCAGATTCAGACGCCGGCCGGGGTCCCGGCGAAATATTTTCCAACCGTCCGCCGAGCTGCCGTTTGCGTCGGGCCCAGAGGTTGGCCGTTCGTCCGGCCAGCAGCAGCAGCAGGAGTAGCACACGACAGGACAGAAGCATAGCAGCAGCAGAAGCAGGACCAGATCAGAAGAGCAGCCGCACTCGAAGCTGGATCTCGTGAGCCCTCGCCTGAGCCGAGGGCCGAACCCCTCCCCTCGGCTCATCGCTTCAGCTCGCTCGCGCCAGGGACACCCCGAGGGATACCAGAGATCACGTCTCGTCGAGTCCTGAGCGCAAAAGAGCAAAGAGCAAGAATCGAGTCATGCCAAGGCCTGGCTGGCTGGGCAGAGACGAGATGAGCTTTGCTCTGCGAAATTGCTGCCCGCCGCGAAGATGCGCTCGCGACTCGAACTAACTGCTCGCTCGCTCTCTCCACACTAACTCTCCACACTCATTTCTCCACACTCTCTACCCGTGTCAATGACCCAGGATCACCATGGGCGCGATTGAGAAGCACGCGGGCGCGGACGCCGTCGCCGCAGCAGCAGCAGATGTCACCAGCAACACGGCCTCGACAACATACCCCGTTGAGAAAAAGCGCCCCGCCTCGCCGGTGCACCATGTGTCGCGGGCGTTCGACGTCGACTCGGAGGACCAGGACACCGATGGCGCCGGGGACAAGATGGTCAACGGGCACTGTGTGGACGCGGTCTTTGGCGAGATGGAGCAGAACGGGCCAAACTACCGTAACGTGAGCAGACGACCGCGCGAGCGCAACTAACGCCAGGTCGGGTGGATTGGCGCGACTGTCCTCATGATCAAGAGCGCGTTCGGTCTCGGCGTCCTGTCCATCCCCTTTGTCTTCCAGGCGTGAGTCCATCTCCTCCCACTCCCACACCCACGCCTCTGACCCCAGCGTCGGCATCATCCCAGGCATCATCCTCATCGTGGTCATCGAGCTCATCGTCACCTGGTCCGCCTTCATCCTCGGCACCTTCAAGCTCAACCACCGCGAGACGTACTCGCTCGCCGATGTCGGGCGCATCCTCGGCGGCCGCTGGGGCGAGGAGTTCTTCTCCGCCGCAGTCTGCATCTGCATGCTCTTCTTCTCCGCAAGCGGCATGGTCGGCGTCAGCACCGCGCTCAACGCCGTGTCCCTGCACGCGACATGCACCGCCGTGTGGATGGTCATCATCTTTGTCGTGAGCTTTGCCCTCGCTGCTATCCGCACGCTCGGCAACATCACATGGCTGGCGTGGCCGGCTTTCATCTCTATCTTGTCAGCGGTGCTGGCGATGACTATCGCTATTGGGTTGCAGGACCGCCCCCACGATGCGCCCAAGGCCCCCCTGCCGTGGGACAAGGACTTCAAGCTGTTCGTCGAGGCAGACTTTGCGAGTGCGATCTCGGCTGTGGCCACGATCCTCTTCGCCGCGGCGGGCACGCCTACCTAGTGAGTCGGCGCATGTGCGGGCAGGGCAAGCGGAGTCTGCGTGCCACAAAGTACGCTGGCCTCGATACCTGAGCCGATACAGGTTTGCAGACCTGCTCGCCTCCTCCTGCCCCCGAGTCGAACCCCGCTGACAGCAGCTTCGGCATCATCTCCGAGATGCGCGAGCCGCGCCACTACCACCGCGCCATGCTGCTCAACCAGACGTTCGTGACCGTCATCTACTGTGTCATCGGGTCCGTCGTGTACTGGTACTGCGGGCAGTACGTGTCCCAGCCGTCGCTGGGCTCGGCCGGAACCGTGATGAAGCGCGTCTCGTTCGGTCTAGCTATCCCTGGACTCTTCTTCAGCGTCATTCTTTGGGTCCATGTGAGTGTTTGCGCGGTCGTGGCTAGTGTGTTCTGGTGGTGGCCCGTTCGGCCGACTGCCAGGCTCGGCGCCGTCTTGGGTTCTCTGATGGCTGGCCTAGAGTGTACCAGTGACACGTCCTGCCTTCTTGTCCTCATACTGCTCCGTCGAGCTCGAGCACCGCCCCGCCCCGTTTCTCGCGCACGCTGGCGCGCACGCTCGGACCAGGCTGACCCCAGATCCCCGCCAAGTTCATCTTCGTCCGCATCCTCCGCGGCTCCCACCACCTCAACCACAACACCCCCACCCACTGGGCCGTCTGGCTCACCGCGGCCTTTGCATGCACCCTCGTCGCGTACATCATCGGCTCCGCCATCCCCATCCTCGACTCGATCATCTCCCTCGTCGGCGCGCTCATCGCCCCCATGCTCTGCATCATCCCCTTCGGCTTTATGTGGTGGCACGACAACATGCGCGAGCGGGGGTGGCGCGCCCTCAGTGGCTGGGGCAAGGCGAATGCCGTGTGGGCGGCGTTCGTCGTCCTCGCGGGCGCGTTTATCACCGTGGGCGGCACGTATGGTGCTATTGTGACTATCATCAACCAGGACAACTCGGGCCGCCCGTGGGGGTGTGCGGATAACTCGAATTCTGTCTAGTCTAGGCTGCGATTGGGCTGTTTATTCATTGCATAGTGCTCATGTATTCTCTGCATTGCGCCGCGGGCGGGTGACGCGTGACTAGGGGTGTGGCACCGAGGGCATACTCTGCGATGACTGCCAGGTCGCTCGTGTTCTTGGATATCTAACGGACTGGTGGTGATCGCCCGCCGGTCTCCTACTGCTGTCTCCCTTCGTGCGTCCGTGTCGTCCGGCCATCTACTGCTTGAAGAGTCGTCCGGCCATCTAATGCTCGAAGAGTCGTTCGGGACTCCGCCGATGACAATGGAAATCGGTTCAGAAACGGTAACGTCAGTGCCTCAGCTCGGCTGTCAGCAATCTCCATAGGCTGGCCCGGATTCTCGCCCACAGACTTGTCGTCGTGGTTTGCGCTGTGATCGTGACTCACTTTGAAACGAGAGCCACGTCCCTGCTATCCTGTTCGTGAGAGGTTCGCTTAGAAGCGTAGTGGGGAATAAAATGAGTTGATGAGATTACTTAGTAATGATGTTGTAACGCCTGCTGTCACCCACCATCTTTAACGTTTCTTCGTCAGTGTCAACCTCAGTGTAATGCTAAGCTCGCTCACTGAGTGCCAACCTGTACGCGAAGATATCTAACTGACAATGATTCAGTACCGCTCTGTTGGTCCCATCGATCAGCTGCGACGCACCGCGCCCACGTCAAAAAAGCCACAAAATACCCTTTAATGACGATGTAATTCATCTACTTCTATGGCGGACGCGCACCTCCGCTCGACCCACAGCGGACCCCAACGCCGACCCCGCCCGTCTAGAACGGCAAGCCGTTCGTCGCGCGCCGGTCCCTAGCCGCCGTAGCCCACCACGCGAGGTCCCCCGCAAACTTGGGCACCGCCCTCTCGAGCGACTGGCCGCCCCTGTCCTCCGAGTTGATCTTCCCCTCAGCCGTGAGCGCCTTGGACACGCCCCCGACCGCCAACTGCTGCGAGACGACAACCATGCCCATCTCGCCCAGGATGTTGCGCCACGACATGGCCGCGCGCACGCCGCTGAACCGGCCGGCAGAGTAGCTCACGATCCCGGCGGGGCGGTGGAACCACTCCTCGAGGAAGTGGTCGGTCAGGTTCTTGAGGCCGGGCTGCGGGCCCCAGTTGTACTCGCCGGTTACGAAGACGAACGCGTCCGCCGCCTTGATGCGCTGGGCGAGGGACTCGAGCGCGGCGGGGGCCTTGCCGGCCTCGTACTCTTTGTACATCTTGTCGATGATGGGGAGGTTGATCTCCTTCGCGTCGATGAGGGAGGCGTCCTGGCCCTGCTCTTTGAGCGAGGAGACGATGTACTCCGCCAGCCTGATGCCCGCGCGCTCGGCGCGGTAGGAGCCGTAGAAGACGAGGGTGGTGATGGGCTTGCTGTCTGGCATCGCGGGGTTCGTGTGGGCTGGGTAGTTGGAGAGAAAGGTGGTCGTGACCGTTCTTATGTACTTGCTTGCTTGGCGTAGTCAGCGAGAAAAAGTCACTCGCTTTATATATCGTCTCGCTTGGCGCGTGTCATACCCGTGCGGTAGCGGGAACGGTCCGCTCTACAGCTTTCGATGGAGCTACAGGCCTGGCCATCATGAGCCAGCCGAGATAAGATCGGATTGAATGCTGCGATCGGTCGCCAGATATGACGTCGTCACGGGCGGTCAACGCCGAGTATCAGGTTGGAGGCGGTCACTTTGATCCGAGCGCCAGCGTCGTCCTCCCAGTCGTCCAGGCCGAGTGCGGATCGCCAGGCCGACCGGCGATGGTGATGACGAGCATAAGGCTCCCACCGAAGCGAGAGCACGAAGCGAGCTGGCCATCGGACTCCGTTGACGCCTGCCACCGCCGCACTCGGACCCGGCTACAACCCCACTCCGTCCGCCCACACCACCTTCCGCCCACACCACCTCCCGCACTCCCGCCCTCGCCCCACCCCTCCCCGCACGCATGAGCCCAAACGTAACATCGTCACATTCTATCTCTACACAGCCACGTCCTTGACCCCCTCGGTCACCTCCTCGACGTCGTCATCGCCGGCCACCTCGTCACCAAGCGCACCAGCCGCAGCCGCAAAGCTGAACCCAGCCTTGGCCTTGGGTGCCGGCTTGGCCGGCTTCGCGGCAACAGCCTGTGCCTCCTCGGCAGGCACGGCGGCCTTGCCGCGGACAGCCTCAAAGCCCTCCTCATCAGCCGCAGCGACCTCCTCCTTCTTCTCCTTGGCGGGCATGCGCGAAGGGTGGACCTTGGCCGGACGGCGCTCGCGCTCCTGCTTCTGGGCCTCCTCGCGCGCCGCGCGCGCCTTCTCCTCCTTCGCCTTGGCTGCCTCGCGGGCCGCCGCTGCCTCCTTGCGCCTCTGCTCGGCGCGCTGCTCGGCCTCGAGCTCGCGCGTCAGCGTGTCAACGGGGCGTGCGGCGCCAAATGGCGACGCCTTGGACGCAGGTGGGGTCGTCGCGTCGGGCGAGGGGGTCTCGGACGCGCCGCCGGTGCGGGGTGCGAGGTTGAGGCGCTTGCGCGTGACCTCGGCGGCGGGTGCGGGTGGCGCAGCAACACGGGTACCACGCGACCACTGGAGTCAGCTACAGCGCATTCTACGAACTCACGGTAGACTCGGTATCTGCTGGGCCGGTGGGGCGGTGGGGGGGTGCCTCGCGGCCACCGGCGCGGGCGGCGCCGGCGCTGGCCTCGACAAGAGGGTTGGACGAACGCCACTGGTTGACGTCGTCGGCGACAGAGTGCTGGTGCATCTCCTCGCGGGGCTCACGAGCGTGGCCGTAGCCGGAGCTCTCGCGCGACGGCGTGAACTTGGCACCACGGGCTGCTCCCCAGTCGCGGTCCTGGCCCATGCCCTCCGAGGCACCGCTGAACTGCCTGCGCTGAGCGGGCGCCTCGCGGGTCGGCAGGGGACCGGAACGGCGCCACTGCGAAGCCTCGTCGGCGGCGGAGGGGCCAAAGTCACGGCGGGGTCCCGAGGCGGCTGAGGTCAGCGACGTTACCGAAGAGCAAGCTGGGGCGCGCCAGCACTTGACTAAGGCAGCCCGTAGTTCCAGGACTGCCCTCGACTTGTACTGGGCCATGCCTCACGCGCACTCGCCTGCTCGCGTGCGCGCGCTCAGACTACTCACGTGCCTCGGCCACATTGACGCGGACCGACCTGCCGGCCAGGTTGACGCCAGTACGTGCCAGCGCATCCCTCAGACCCTGCTGGGTGGTGAACTCGACATATCCAAAGCCCTTGGCCTTGCCGTCCGCGTCCTTGACGAGGCGCACGGACGTCGGGTCGAGGTCGGCGAAAAAGTCGCGCAGCTGGTCCTCCTCAGTCTCAAAGGTCAGGTTGCCGACGAACGCGGTGAACGGCGGGACGGTGGGGATGGGGACCTCCTCGCGCTGCGGCGCACCGGGGAACGAGGAGCGGGCAGCGCGATCCGGCATGCTGTCGAGGTATCCGGGCTCGCCGCGGCGGGGTCCAGTGTCCTCACGAGGCGCGGCTGGATATCAGTACAATCGGCCATGTGCGGGCGTGTGGCAGCCCTCCAATGCTCACGCGCGGAGGGGAGGTTCTCCATCTCGTCGGCCCATGATCCGCCAGCTGGTCGTTAGCTCCGTGTCGCGTGCAGTACCGCCGCAGACGACTGCGCGCCGCTACTCACTGGTCTCGGCGAAGAAGTCGGTGAGGGTGAGCTTTTGGCCCTTGTTCTTTTTCGGAGCTAGCAAGTCAGCAATGCAGTCGTGCGCTTCGGCGTACGCATGATGTCCTGTTTTGTGTGGGTGTGCTTGGGGTCGAGGGGGTCGCGGATGCGGTCGTTGAGACGTCGCCTGCAGTGTCGTCGAGGTCGTCGGCGGCGGCTGTCCGAAAAGTGTGTGAGCAGGCCACGAGTGCCACAGCGGTCGGCGCCGGGGTTATATCCGGAGCACACACAAGGCATACACACAACGCATGAGATCATGTCAACAAAGACGCCGAGGGCGATGGCTGGTAGAGAGGATGTCGGCGATGTTGTATAGAGTACTACATACAGTGAGCTGGCGTGCCTCGGCCCATTTGAGTGAAGGATTAGGAGCGTGTGCTGCCAGCTGTTTTTGGGAAAACTGAAGGCGTCAGCAACTGCTACTGATTGCACTCTCGTCTGACCGGAGCCCAGTCCAACTTACCCAACGACTGCGTTCTAGCCTGACGCCGGTCTCGTCTATGCTCATAATGAGAGGCTTTTCACGACAGAGGTTTAGCTGCTGTTGTCACCACCGACGCCATAGCTAACGCTGGGAATCCGTCCCAAGATGGGCTAGGTTTTAAGCCGTCTCTGCTATCTATGGGGGAGGGATCGCGTTGTCGCAGCTCCTGCTCTGGTGACCAAGCTCTTACGAGCCGAGCCCAGGGAGACCGAGAGAAGACACCAACCGCTTCGACTACAATTGCTGGAGTGAACAATGTGTGAAGCGGTCGACGGTCGGCCACTGTCGGGAGACGTCCTGAAAAGTTCTGGGATGTTGTGGGATGTCATGAGTGCCCCGTCAGCCTGAATGTGAAGAGGACAGAGGAACGTAGCATCTCACAAGCTGTTTGATGAATGCAGTAGCCTGTGTTTACTGTTCTCACTGAGTAGGGAGAGATCTATGGGAGCGGCGACGCGACCCAATAACCATGTGCGGCGTTTGCGGCAACCAGAAAGACAGCTACGAAGTAGAGTACATAGCATGCACACGATCTATGCAGTCACCAACATCTACGTCTGGTGATGTGAGCTTCATCTGTATCCCAAGCCGACACCGAAGACGCCAAGTCTCATAGCATGCCGCACGTCGCGTCGTCTCCAATGCCCCCACGCGCCACGCCACACCCGCCGCCCCACACCCGCGCCATTGCCACCCGGCCGTTCTCCTTTATCATATCTCCCCGGACCTGCTCTACTCCGCCCACTCTCCATCAACAACAATGTCAGACCGCGCCTGTCTGCGCTGCATCGCGAAGAAACGCCGCGTACGTACAAGCCAATGCACGCGCACGCACGTCCCCTGACAGCAGTGCGACCACACGCGGCCGATCTGCGGTGGATGCCGCAAGCTCAACGTCGAGTGCGAGTACCCGCCCCCACAGGCGAGGCGGTATGTTCCCACCCGACGAACGTGACTGACGAAAGCGGACCAGTCGCAGGGCTGTCGAAGCGAGCCGAGTCGCGCGTGCAGCAGTGCGAGAATGCGCTGTGGTTCCTCATGACCATCCCGGAGGTGCAGGACGCTGTCAGGCGACAGGCTGAGGCCCCGCTGTCCCCTGCCCCATCGGCCCGGCTCGATCGGATACAGCGTGCAGAGTGGTGGGCGAAGCACCCGCTCGTGGGCGTCAGTGACCTGCTGGCGTTTGCGCACGAGTCTGACGTGCTCAATGCTGAGGGCGGGGGTGGGGGCTTGTCACTTGATGCGAGCGCCGCGGGTATGAGTGCCGGGGCAAGTACGTCTGCGCCGGAGAACGGCGATGCGGAGGGCACGAACACGGCCGCAGGCGACGCGCTCCCGGACGGGGACGACTACCTCCCCCAAGAGTACCAGTACCACGTTCCGGCGGATGTGCCGCGCGCTCTCAATTCCCAGGCGTCGCGAAATGCGATGGGCCCGAGTCTGTGGCAGCTCGTGTCGGCGGCGATCCCGGACGAGGTGGACGTGGACGTGGGAGACGTCGCTGTGGATGTGGGGGTGGATGTTGGCGAGCAAGGGATTGTGCCGGTGCTGGCGGATGAGGACAAGCGGCACGACCAGGCGGGGGAGGATGGGGACGGCGCGCGATCGCGGAAAGGAATGCGTTTCGGCGTCGGGCAGGACGAGTGGCCGTATGGCGAGGAGCGCAAGTCGCGAAAGCGAGGGCGTGGAGAGGTGTTCTGGTAGCGACAGCCGCAGGAGAGGTAGAGCTTTCTGCAGGTGCGGCAGCTGCGGATGGGAGTCTAGCGGAGGCGTGATGATGCACGCCGTGTATTCGTTCTGACCAATTGACCTAGAGTGACGACTAATTGCGCACCAGTGCATCATGCTCCTCACCACATCTACCTCAAGGGCTGCTACCTCTACAGACCTCTGGCGCGCCGCACAGCTGCCGGCATTTCCATCCTCTGCAACCTGGCCAACCGCTCGGGCGTGACGCGGAAGCACGACGGCATCGCGGCGTCCCACTCCCCCGTGCGGACGTACTGCGCAAGCGCCGGCGCAGTGACGAAGATACGTGCCATGCCTGCAGTAATACAACAGTAAGCGTGCAGCGAAACACAGAGTTGAAGAATCGTGTCAGCATCAGGTCATTACCTCAGAAAAGCAACTCACCATGCCCGCAGTACCCAGCCGCAACATACTGCCCCTTCCTGCCGGGCACATCCCCCACGAGCGGCACCATGTCCGGCGTGAACCCGATAATCCCGCGCCACGCATACTCCAGCCCCTCGACACCATCAATCTTCATCGCGACGTCTGTAGTGCCCGTCTCCGTCGATGCCTTCGCGAGCTCAGCCTCCGCGCTCTCCCCGAGGTGTACCCGGTCACCAGGGAGTAACTTCTCCCACATGTCGAGAGCACGCTGCGCCACTGCAGGACACCACGCACTGTCATCCACGCCAGGCTTGGACGGGCCAGACCCCAAACTCGCTCCGAGTACCACCGAGCCATCTGGCCGTGGAGCACTGCCATCAGCTAAGCCACACCCCCAACTCACACAGAGAAGAACACCTCAGACGAGTACCGCAACGAGCTGGGGTCAGTCTGCCCTCTCTCACACTCACTAGCTCCCACTCAGTGCCGGACCGGGAGAGAGCTTCTGCGCCTGCGCCACAAGCGGGGCAATGAGCGACTCAAGCGCATGCCCGCCATACGCATTCGTCGCGAACACGACTTTTGGCGTCCGGATCACCCCCCGGGGAGTGGACACGCTCCACTCCCCGGGCTTCCCCTCTACTCCAGTGACGGGAGTGTGCGCGTAAGCAGCAAACTGATCCCCCTTCGCCAAGCAGAGGCGGAAGACCGCCAGTGCCAGCTTTGCAGGGTTGATCGTGGCTGCGGGCCACTCGGCTGCGCCGTGGGATGTGGTGGGGAAGACAGAGGCTGCGTCCTCGGGCGAGAGGATGCGCTGTTCAACTGTCCCCCCTGCGTTGGCGTAGGCCTCCGCTGCGGCTGTGGAGTGTGCGGCGAACTCGGGGGAGAGGAAGATGTCATATGTCGACCGGGGGTTCCATTCGCAGGAAATGTCGTGACGCTTGATGAAGGCGTCGACGCTGGAGTCAGAATGCCACAGGGGAAGGGCATGTCAGAGGGGCAGCATGAACGGTTGGTGGACAACAGAAGAGACGCTCTGAGACGTACCGGTTGAACACCTCCCGCTCAGACTGGAGGATATGCCTCGCCTGGTCGTCGCCATGTATCGCAGCAAAGGTGGGGAACCCGCGCGCCGCATCGGGACGACAGTGGCCTGCGTTCCGGCCTGACGCGCCGGACGCCAACTCGCGCGCCTCGAGGAGAGTGATCTTCGGCGCGTCCCTGGATGGCGGGAAACCTGATGTCAGCGAAGCCTAGGCAATCATGAGGCAACCAGAGCAGAGGTATCGTAAACCCGTGAGGCTTGATACAGCTGCAGTCTTCGAGGGAAAGACAGCGGCCGATATGCACATCGTCCTGTGCTCTTCATCACACATCAAAGGTCTCACCGCGATACTCACCATGCTCCTCGGGGTAGAGGAGCGCATGCGCCACCACGGCCCCACACAACCCCCCTCCGATGATGACGATATCGCTCTCCTGAGGGAGGGGGGCATCGTTATTGACCGAGAGGAGGGGGTCGTCGCGGACGGTGCGTTGCCATACTGAGAGGTTCGCGAGAGGGGGAGGGAGGGGCATGGTCGGCTATTGCTATAGATAGACTTGCCAAGCAACGCTGCGTTGAAGGACGGGATGAGAGGTACTTGAAGGTTGAGATGATAGGAGTACCCAGCTTGTGCGGAAGAAGGAGATGAGCTGCAGACGACGGTATACCTCTTGTGATGGGTAGTGAAGTCGGAACACAGTCGAGTGAAGCGTCGAGTCGAGAGGGCAAGCCATACGATGCGATGCACACTGAGCACGAGGATGTACGACCGACCCACCTAAAGGTACGGCGGCGGTGGGCAGAGACGGCCACCTCCGGCCCGAGATAAGCCCGAGGACACCGATGCCGCGCTTCGAATGCCCGCTCCGCACATTCGCGTCGCATCGGCTTCTGCCGTCGTCGCGTTGCAGTCGTACGTCTGCTCGCATCGCGTGCATTCAGCGCATGCACAGACAGGAACAATAGGTACAGCAGGTACTAGGTACACGCACAGGCGGCCACTGGCCGTAGTGGATACCCGCACTGCCTGCGTCAGCTGGACGGGACGGGCACCACCGAGTGCTCCCCTACGCTCGCCACTCGGCTCCTGCCACAGCCTCAGCCTCACCATCTCCTCCACTAGGACGCAAGCTAATACATGCCACATACATAGCGCCACCTGGCGGTCGAACGGGTATCTCTGGGGTATGGCATGGCGGGAATCAGGGGGGCGGGTGACGAAGAATGAGGGGGCGGTATATGACACTCCAGAATATAAACGGGGACGAGGGAAAGGGAGTTATCGCTTCTTGGTGAAGTGCTTGTTGACGAGGGAGAGCACCTCGGCAACGTTGAGCTGCACGTACTCAAGGTCGAGGAGGGCGTCCTCCTCGAGATCGAGGAGCGCGTCGTTGTGCTTCTGCAGCGCATCGTTGTGCCTCTGCATGGTGTCGTTATGCTCGTGCATGGGGTCGTGCTTCCGCAGCGCATCGCTGTGCTTCTGCATCGCATCGTGGTGCTTCTTCACGGCGTCATTGTGTTTTTGCAGCTGCAGGTTAGTATATCTCGGACGTTGTAGCGCACCTTTTCGAGCAGGTCGTCCAGCTTCAGGTCCATCTCAACAATGGGCTTTTCGCGGCCCTTGTAGTGCAGTTCGATGACATACGCCGCGGGCTCGGGCGATGCGACGGTGAAGAAGATCTTGTCTCGCCTGGGGTCAGCGCGATTCCAACGCCATTACACACCTGTACTCTGGCACCTTGGACTTGTAGATCATGCGCTCGCGCTCAAACTCCTTGTAGGTGAAGCGGTATGGGCCCTGATTGTGCGCACGAGCGGGCTTGCCCCTGCCGCCGACGCTGACAACACCCACACCGCCAGTGCTGCCAGACATCTTGCGCGAGTTGTTAAGGTACTCCTTGTACTGCACGAGCTGGCCGCGGAGGTAGTTGTTGTGGCCGCAGATGGTGTTGTATACCGACTCGAGAGAGCGGGTCTCCCGCTGCACCTTTTCACGGGCGTTGCCGAGGTGGACCATCTCCAGCGCCACCTCCTCCTGCAGCTGCCGGTAGTTGTCTGCCCGGCTGATGACACCGGCAGACTCGAGCTCGGACAGCAGGTTCTGCACCTTGATCCCGCGTCGGACGAGCATGGGGTCCTTGGATGTTGCTGATCGCTCAGCCAGCAGTGGCAGGTCGATGGGGCGGTCCTTCCCGATACCAGGAAGCGAACGGAGTAGCTGCACAAAGATCGACTTTGTCTCCATAAAGTTGATGTCGTTCTGCGCGACGTTGTCCGACATCAAAGCAGTGGAGAGGTCGGGCACAACATCCTCCCACCGGGAGAACAAGTTCAGCTCCATCGTCGCATTCTCCGCTCGGGGCACCTGCGCTGGCGCTGGTCCGAGCTCGTCGAGGAGTACGCGCAGGTGTTGCCTCTCGTTGGGCGACTAGATGTCAGAACACTCCCTTTCCAAACCAAGTTACTCACCAAAGTCTCAATGTGTTGCTGGAACAGGGCGTGTGTGTTGAACATCTCATTAACAGTGATGTTGATCTGGCGGTCGACGCCCTTCTTTGACAGCGCCATGTACTGGTCCATCTCGAGCGACTCGTAAAAGTCGCCCACCTCGCACAGCTGGTTGAGGAACTGGTTCATCGTCTTCTTCTTGCTCTCGACGAACGGGTTGAGCGACATCATGTACTGCTCCTTGGCGTAACTTGGCTTGTTGGCCATGTTCTGAAGCATTTTGGCGATCAGGGTCAGTGTCCTTCGCGGGTACTTTGCCGGCACGTCGTCGACTAGCATGTACGCCTGGGGCATGAGGATGGCGGGGTTGATGAAGCGGAGGAAGAAGAAGCCTCCAATGAGGGAGCATATAGACGCCTCGGATGCGTCCGGGTACTTGCGGCGCGTGAGGGAGCGGATCTGCTTGCAGATCCAGCGAATTCCATAGGGCACTGCCTCGATCGAGTCCATGATCGTGGAGAGGAAGGTGTCGGCAATCTCCTGCAACATTGTTAAGCGTGGCTGGATGATAGCCTGGACGTCGGGGTTGGTGGCGGCGACTTCTGTCGGAACGCCCCTCGGCAGTGATGGCGGCAGAACGCCCGAGTCGGCTTCGATCTGCTCAATCATGTGTTCATACACCTTGGCGTCAGCCGTGCCGTGCCGGGCAGTCCCTGGGGCTAGGGCAGCACACTCACCAGTAACGGGTTGATCTCGAGGTTCAGGTCTTTGTGCTCGATGAGCGAGTTGATGCGGTCGGCGAGCACATTCTTCAGGTAGCTTTGTCCCGGTCCTCGTCGTGTGTAGGTCGTCATCATCCGAGAAACGGGTGTGTTGGCACGCAGAAGCTCGCCAAACTCGGTCGTGCTTTCGAATTGCGCTGCGAGAACGCTTTGGAACATGGTCAGGAGCAGGTGCTCCTCGCGGGGCTCGTATTGGTTCCCGTACAATGTGAACATGACTGTTTGCAGCAGCGTGTCAATCTCGGACAGAGACACCAAGCGGCACAACGAGGCCACATGTCTCGGCTCGTGCTGCAGGAGGTAGAAGAAGTTGGAGTATAGGCTCAGTTTCCGGGCGTCCACTGCCTTTGTTGACCCCTCCTCGACATCCTCCAGTGTCTCCTGTACTTGGCGTTGCTCGTCCGCTGCCATTCGGTTCTGGATGAGCAGGCCGATACGCGAGTCGAGGTAGCGCACGTCGCGCTCGAGGACAAAGTTCTTCTTGCTCTGTGCACTGATACGCGCTTTGAGTTCGCGCAGGTACTTTTGCTCGCGGGCGAGGTCATCCTCGACCTCGACATCCTGCTCCGCTGCGAGCGAGTACATTGCGTTCACAGAGTAGCGGTTCGTCATTCGATTTGTTATCCGCCTGCTGGAGGAAGGCGATATTGCCGTTCCATTGGCATGAGCAGATGGACCAGGTGAGCTAGTTGCGGTGTGCGATGGGGAACCAAACGGTGAACCGAGCGAGCTGAGCCCGTTGGCCGACGCGGGCGTCCCTGGCGCCGGCATAGTGAGTGCAGCCATGGGACGGGGGTAGGGAAGCTGGGGGAGAGGGGAGGTGGGGTGGGTACGTTGGCCAAGCGGGGGTAGATGGCTATACTGCTAGCTCGTAGGACGCAGGAGGAAGTAGTGCAGTACGTCCTCGCGAACGTGTAGAGTGACCAGTGTTGTCCAGACCTGCTTCTTGCGCTTGTTCTGCTGTTAGTCGTGGCAGGCGTAGCAGTCGTGTCGGTGCAGAGTTGTTGATGAGCTCAGTGTTGAGCTATGTTCAAGCGATGAGCAAACTGTGGCCGTTGATGACAGGAGGCCTTTATTGTTATTGTCTGCTGATGGCCCGATGGGGAAGAACACGAACGAAGACTGCTGCTAACAGGGAAGAGGTCGCAAAGCTGCCAGTGTCGAGTGATTAGGAGGAAGGTGCGGCCGCACGCGGCAGAGGGAAGGTTGCGTTACGCGTGTGTATGAGAGTCGGCAAAGAGGACAGCGCGTGTTGTCGTCGTGTCGCGTGTGTGCTGTATGCCAAAGGTATGTGCAGCCGCGGAGCAGGGCAGTGCAGTACAAGAGGCCGAGCGGGCGCGCGCGTTTTGGGTGTGGACGACTTTGCGAGCAAGGCGTGATGATGCACTGTAGGCGAGGTGGGGGAAGATGCAGCCGAGTTGGACCACCAAGGGGAAGGGAGAATAGCGAGATAAAGCACGGAAGAGACGACGAGGTCCAAGCGCAAGAGGAAGGGGAGGGTGCTCGAAGAGACGACCTGTGCGGCTTTGTTGTCGGCTCAGGCGCGCTCACAGCTTTCCGCGGGGATCACTGAGAGAGGTCGGAGAAGAACAAGGGTCGACGAGTTGGGTGATGTGATCGGTACGCGTGCCGTAGTAGGGAATCGGCTCGTGTACAGCGAGACACAAGACAGAGCTGTCCAATGCACCCGATGAGTGCACAGGTTTTGATGGGGGTGAGGGGTGGGCGAAGGAGCGAGCGGAATGGGGAATGGCGAGGATGAAAGGAGGAAAGATGAGATGATCTCGAAGAATGTGAAGAATGTGGACGACGGATCTGTCCACTGGATTTGCACTACACTACTAGCAGTTGACGGCCGCTACGCGGCCGTTTAGAGTAGCTACACGGAATCAAAGACGTGCGGGTGATTCTATGCATCTCTACGCACCTACTGAGCTATTTTATGCAGGTTCTACGGT
>BCJH01000019.1:357712-377736 GCA_001600275.1 Cutaneotrichosporon curvatum | reverse complement strand
GTCCCCCACATGCATGCATGGTATGGAAAGATAGAGCTTAGGGTCTGGGTCACGATGCGCGTTAGATCAAGGCTCTAGCTGCATTTCTGGTTGAGAACGATGGAAGTGCGTGAAAACCATGGACAAATATAATAGTTAAAGAAGACACCTTCTCTACATGCTATACTGCTTCTCGCTGCATGCTCTGCACCTAAACTCTACTGAACGGCCTGGTTGACTGGCTTTTACTGGCTAAACCTACTACTTTATCGACTGCTGCTGCTTACGTGCTTACGGTACATGCTTACTGCTTATTTCCACAAACCTAGACAAGCAAGCAAGCTAGCAGAGCATGTACCAGCATGCCAGAGTGCACCAAAGATACCACCACCACCTTCCTAGCCCACCCGCATCGACGTCCGCTGTCCGTTGCCGAGGATGAAACGAGAGGGACGTCCCAGAGGAGCAACACGCAGAGCAGGCGGGCCGGCAGTGGAGGAGATGGACTGGATACGACGGATACATGGCCAGCAGCCGTAGCGACTCCGCGCGAGTCTTCAGTCAGCGAGGGCAGGCGGACCCGGAGAGCAGAGAGACCTTAGATTTTGGGTTTGGATGATGGAAGGAGACCCAGGGATGAGTACGAAGCGGGGTGGAGGCTTAGGACTGAAGCTCGACGTCGCATGCAGGCAAAGCTCGACTCTAGCGAGCTACCGAGACTGGACGGACTGGACGGCCAGGACGCGCGGGTTCGACATGCGAGGAATGCTGCTGCCTCGCGAGAGCTCCCATCTGGCGTCGTCTGTCTGGACATTCTCGTTTCCTGCAACACGCTCGCTCACCAGTCTCACGAGATCTACCAAGTGGTACAGATGAGATCACCTGCCTCACCTGCCTCGCTCACACGATTTGATGTTCCATCGAGGCGAGACAATTCCTGCGTACCTGGTCGCTTCGCTGGGGCAGGCGACGACTGGACATAACATGACGAGCACCCAACATGCAACATGGCGGCCGACGTCCATTGACGGTCCTGTGCAGTGTATCAGTGATGTGCCAGCTAGTCCTGACTCCGGATCCTGGCCTCGACGTGCTATTGTGCTCTCTGTGCTCGACATCCTGCACGCCATAGCTCACCACCTCGCCGACCTCACCCGTTACCTGATAGATAGCCTTGGCCTGATGGCGCTAGTCTCCCATACTTCCGACGCTTCTGCTGCTAAAGCTACCGCTAACACGCACCAACAGCTACCAGACCGCGCTCCTTCCACCAGGACATTGTCCCACATTTCAGAACCTGCCAATGCCCTGTAAACGCCTACCCCACACCAGTCATACCCCCACCCCACAGGCAAAACACTGCACCGCGCACCTGTCGCGGGAACACCAGCATGGACTGCGGGCTCTCCATCTCGTTATCGGGACTGCTTGTTCCTCGGACTTATTCGTTCCCCTCGCGCGACCGCCTCCTTCCGCATGTCCTGTCCGCAGCTGATGTGCAGCTGATGCAGCAGATACAGCTGGCCTTCAGGACTGACCGAGCACAAGAGCGGGCAGAACAAGCCCTAGATACTCAGCAAGGCATGCAAGGTAAGAGCGACGACGCATGCTGCAAGCGAACAGTGGCGCCTGGCTTCAGTACATCTAACTCTCCGGCCCCTGGGTGTTGTATTCGGTGCCTCTTTATTGTGTCCGTGGCCACCCGTCTGTTCCATCTGCGAGCGAGAGATGACTACAGCAGCACGAGCTAGTTACACGACGCTAGCACAGATCGCAAAAAGGCTCTCTGTGCTCCGCGGATGTCCGAAAGCCTACCTACTGCCGTGTTCATGTATCGTTTGTGCCTTGCAGTCTGGGGTGCAGGTGACTGCCCAACCTAGGCCTCCCTGGACCGCGCCTCACTCTCTACTGCCGCTATGCCCAAAGCTGCAGGAACAGGCAGCCAGTGCCTCCACCATCGTCTAACATGACATACACCACACCGATGAACCAAATGCATGCAAAACATGACGAGAGTCCAACGAGAGAAGTCATGCGCCACCGATAATGGTGACAACAAACGATAACACCTCAACAGCTGACGCTGGAGCTATTACTTCTTGCCAGACCTGGTGGGTGTCAGCTGCTTTCAAGACTGCCAGTTTAACGACAAGCGCGTCCGCCACCCGCTCCACAGCGCGGTGCGCGTCCGATCCACCACTCCACTCCACCCTACCCCGCTCCGGATCGGTCCACCGCTCCATCGTGCCTCCCATCACACCGTGACTCCACCGCATCATCATAACGCCTCCACCAAGCCATTCCGCACTTACTTCTTGATACCGGCGCCGCCCATGGGTCCCTTGCCAGCCGCTGTTGTCAGTGTCTATTCTCGTCCTCTCGGCATAGTCGGCACGTGTTCTTCATTTTCGCCCTCGCTGGCCCCGGATCGTCGTCTCTTAGCACGCTCCACTGCCGCTGGGTTACTCCACTGCCACTTGCGTGACCAGTGAGAGTTGCCACTCCAGCAGTCGTGATTACGTCGGACGTGTGGCAGTGCGCTAGTCGAGACTACGGTCCTAGCCACCTCGTGGTCGTGATTACGACGCGAGGGTAGCGCGGATTGTAGACTCGACTACCTCGCAACAGGCAGAGTTGCGCGAGTTGCTGAGGATCGTGGCAGAGTGGCAGACGACAGTGCAGAGCTGTGTAAAGCGCAGTTGCAGCGACGCAGCTGGGATTGCCTCGCAGCTCTGGCGTGTCTCTGGCTGTGGCAGCCATGAGTCTAGGCAACCGACAGCCGTGGCTGCCTCGCAGCTGTGGCAATGCCTCGAGAGGCATAGCCTGATCCGAGCCGCCAAGCACCGTATCTGCCTCATCGCAGCCACAAGACAAGCTGGGACAGAACGAAGCGCTCAATAGGCAGCCGATCGGATTTCCTGGCAACCGAAGCGCCACAGATGAAACCAGGACGATGGCAACAAGCCGACCAGGTCGCACTGCCACCCGTGTGCTTTCTTTCTTCTCCAACGTCACGCAAGATCAAAGAGGACGCATCTCGGCAGAATCACTCACCCTTGGCAGCGAGGGCCTTGAGCTCGGCCTGCTCCTTCTTCTGCTTCTCCTGATTGTCAGCCAGCGCCAGAGGGTTTCGACATACGCGGAAGGCCTTGTCCTCGTCGTCGAGCTCGACGGCCTGCTTCTTGGGGGCCTACAAGGGGAATCAAGGCGAGTATAGTGTACAGGGCGTGGACATGATATAGCCATGACATGAGTAAACGGGGAGGGACGAAAGGGGGAGGGGTTGTCGAACAGAACAGAGCGAGTAACGCGAGAGCAGGAGGCGTAGGAGATAGTTCGTCGGAGTATTTGAACGCATAGCGAGTCCGCACAAGAGTAGTGCACATCAGGAAGACCAGTAGCACCGGATGGAGACGTTCGGCATCAGCACAGCTCAACGCGAACACCACAGCTACTCACCTTAAGAGGCTTAGCTGTACACTATCAGTCCCCGAGCCACATTCCCGCACTCACCCTTTCCACCTGCTTGTCAGCTACGTCCACCATCTCTCTCCGCAAGACTCACCTTGACGTCCGCTCATGATTGTTGATCGTTATCGGTGCGATATAGCGCTTTTCTCGACGCACAAATCGTGGTAGATGGATGTTTTGGTACAGTCTCCCACGGTGGTACTGTCGATCACTCACCCCTCCTGCCACGGTCGATTGTCGAGATCTCCTCGCTATGGTGGTTTGTGGCTGTTCGCTTCTTCGCGTCTAATTCTGAACAAGAGCATTCCGCTGGCCATATGGCCATACCGCATGGTCTGCGGGTCTCCTCGCCTGATGCTGACGAGCTGCCACAAGCCCTTCTCATTCCTCGAGTAACCTCGCATCCTCACTTGTCGTTCTCACCATCATCCTCACCTCGATTCCTCACTCCCCAGTCACCAACTCGACCTCCCAGGCTGACATCCACCCACTCTGACGTCCTGCTCATTTTTTTCCAGCTCGTCTCTCACTAACCATGCAACTAATGAACTACAAATTATCAACAACAGTAGTATGGGCCTCCGCCGCGATCTCCCCTCTTGGCTTTTCATGTCCTAAGTCTCTCCTCATCTCGACATCAAGCCGACTCCATCTCCTCGACACCTCGCGCACAGCGCTACGCTACATGCTCGTCCCAGAGCCAGCTCCAGACGCAGAGCCCGACCCAACCCCCACCCCCACACCCTCACCCGACACCCTCCCCCTCCTCGCCCCCGAGCGCATCTCCGCAGGCCCCTCCCTAACCCCAACACTGTCCGCACTGCAGTTCCGCCTCGGCGCCATCCTCCTCCCCTCCCCATCCCTCTCGCTGCTCCTATCCCTCTCCACCCTCCCCCTCTCCCTCCGCGACTCCCTCATCTCCCTCACAGTCTCCATCCCCTCCTCACTCTCCCCCTCCTCCGCCCTCATCAGCTCCGCCTCCATCCGCGCCACGGCATCCATCCGAGCCTGGCCAGCACCCGTACCCGTCGTAACCATGCGCACCACGCCCTCGGAGCTCTCCGCGCTTTCGACGCTGTCGGCGCTCTCCCTCCTCACTCCGAACTTAGGGATCAGTCCCGGCCCAGAGCCAGAACCGTGTCCAGACCCAGCCCCATGGCCTGAGGCGTAGTCCGACCCAGAGCCGGATCCATGACGGCCCCGGGCGTGCGTGGAAGCGTGCCCGTTGCCATGGTGGCAGGGGGTATAGATCGGCCCGTGGCCATGGCCATGGCCGTGGCCGTGACCTTGACCGTGGGCGTACCCCATATTCCGAACAAGCAGGCTCGGCGGAATCCTCGACGGGAGCGGCTCACGCGCGAGCGCTAGTGGAACACCGCCACCTCCCCTCGCTCGGCGGAGGACACGTCTAGCAGCGCCAGGAGCGCCAGACATACCGCCTCCAGGTGTGGCGAAACTCCCACCAGACGAGGCGTGGCCGGGCGCCCAAGGTGTCGAGTCGAGGGCAGACGCGGACGCTGGGGAGAGCGCGGATATATCGGAAGGAGGCGAGCCCATGCTGATGGTGGGGGAGAATACCAGCGACGACGAGGAGGATGGGATTGTGGCGGAGTTGAGCTCGCCGATGGCGGAGGGGAGGGAGATGGACAGAGCCGCTTGGGATGATTTCGAGTCCGAGTCCGTCCTCATTCCCGACGCTACGGCCACGGGGATTGCAGTGGCCGTGCCCGACGTCGTGCCCGATGTCGGGGAAGTTGCAGTGCCCGAAGCCGTGGCAGTGGCAGTGGCAGCTGTTATCGCCGAACTGCTAGGCGGACTCCTGGAGATATTCCACGCCCCAGGCCCCGGGTTGAGGTGCGGCGTCGAGTCGCACCGCCGCGGGTTGGCGAGGTGCAGATGCAGCCTCGGGTGGCCGGTGGACGTGCGCCGGATCGGCTTAGGCGGGGGATAGGTGTGCGTGCGTGTGCTGTGCCCGTGGGTGATGGAGTGCGCGGCAGAGTGGGTGTGAGCGTGGGCGTGGGGATGAGCATGAACGTGCGCGTATGCGTGGATGCTCGCGCGGCGTTGGTAATGCCTGCCCGGGTGGGGCTGGGGCTGGGGCGACCCGCCGTCGGGGTACTCGAAGAGACCAAGTTCTGCCGTCGGGGTACTCTTCAGTGGGCGCGGGGGTGCCCCTGCGTCTGCGCCTGCACTTGTGCCGCCAGACGCTCGGCGTGAGGAGGACGACGAAGAGTGGCCGCTGCTCGAGGTGGTTTTCTCAGGCGTGCTGGGTTGGGGGAGGGAGCGGTGTGCCATGGAGGGGGAGGGGCGTGGCGCGCGGATGGGCTGCGCTGCTGTGAGTTCTTGGAGTGAAAGTTGTTTGGCTGGCCCGGTATTTGGGATGGGGAGGGCTGAGCCGAGGGGGTCGAGGACGGCAAAGGGATCAGTGGGAGGGCTGGCGAGGGGGATAGGAGTACCGAGGGAGGCTGAGGAGCCGCTGGTCTGCGAGGAGGGGGCGGGGGAGGGGCAGCGCGAGTCCGATGGCAGCGGCGGGTGTGGCGGCTGCCGCCGGCGCGCGGGGTCGTCGGCGGGGGGAGGAGCGGGGGAGGCGAGCTCAGCTGCAGCGGGGGAGGGGAGTGGCATAGCGAGTGGCAGAGTCATTTGACGATTGCTGGTCGTGGCGGGGCGTGGCGTAGCGATGGGCAATGGCAATGGTGATGGGCTATGCTGGCCGTCGCAGCCTCGACTGTGTGGTGAAGTGTATAATGGTGAGAGCGCGAGCGCGTTCGCAAGCGTGGAGTATCAGACGACGACAGAGCGGGCGTAGTGGTGGTGTGGTGTCGGCTACAGCAGGTGTCCGTCTGTACGTCGCTGCAGGTTGCGGTTGCCAACCGTGAGTCGAGCTCTAGGGTCACGAGATGTGGTGGCTTGGCTGGGTGATCGCTGGAGATCACTCGATTAATTGTGTTTTATTAGCACAACTGGTGACGGTGACTCCGCGAACCCGACCACAGCTCGAAGCTAGGAGAATGCGACAATGCGGCAACTCTCTGCAAGAAACGCAACTCGGACCCCGACCCCCGAGCTTGTGTCTCCTCCTGTGCCTACCTGCGTTGTCTGCGAAGCTTGGCCTTGGCCTGCGTCTGCATGCTTGTAATGCAACGCATGTCAAACTGCGGCGGCGGTAACACGCAGCCTCAGGTGCACTGGAGCGAACGCTGGAGCAGGGAGGACAGTCAACGGGCCCCTAGAGGCACCGTGGGTACTGCACGTTGGCGAGATCTTTGTTATCGCGGCCATTGACCACTGTGGCCAAGGCGGCAGCGACGCTTGCTACCCACCCAAAGGCACTATTACGTGCGTACTCCTGTAATCGCGTTTACACGACGTTCTAAGAGACTGAGCAAGCGCAGCAGAGCAGCAGGAGCAGAGCAAGGCGAGGCACATAATCATAATATGGCATTCGTCGTTGGCCAGCGCGCCGAGAGAGGACAAGCCGAACAGCCGAACATGGAGGGCTTACGGCATCCACCTTGGCGTCGGCATAAACCTCCCTCCACCCTGTCTTCTCGCGCCACCCCGGTGATGGGGCTGTTGATGGACACTCGGCTCCGCCCCCGCCGGTGTCGCGGATCATGACCCCCCCCCCACACTAGCCACAGATTGCTGCATCATTAATCGACCGCACGTCCACAGCAGATCAGTGAGCACGACCCAAGATCGCTCGAAGCGGATCTGCTACATGTGTGGAGCATGAAGCTGTGTTTTGGACCACGATGGTGCCTCCACACTGTTTCGTATAACTGGTCTGATGTTGGTCGAATGGCCGCCGGCCTCGTCCTGGCTCCCCCTCTTTCCAGTAGTAAGTCTTTCCAATAGTAAGTCATCGAATGTCCTTCTGTGCACTACTCACTAGCCGCCTAAAGGCGTACATCCCCCCCACCCCAACCGTGAGAACTGACTCCCTTGCGTCTCCATTGTCATTTCTAACGACCGAGACAGCCGAAGGGCGGAGGCTGAGCTTATTCCGCCTGCGTATAACGGCACCTGACCTGCTCGACTGACGCTCACTAGACCGCTGCGCGTGCACGTGGAGCGAGTCGCCACCTTGGTGATTAAGGTGGCGGCAGCGGAATCGCGGATGTACGCATATTGTCCAGTTTGGGTCTGCTGGCCTACGGGCCAGCGGAACGGGGTCTGGTCACTAGCGATGCTGATGCTCGGCGATTCGCTTCTCATGTTCTTGCACTTGATTGTGTTTCTCATACTCTTGGTCGATTCCAGACCAGGCTTGGCATAGTGAGGCGGCCGGCGCCGATTGGAAAGTTGGTATTATCTCAGATGTGGTCGTCAGCCGGGCTCGGTAGCAATCCGGTAAACGGCAGAATGTTAGTCCAGAGCCGAAAGCGGCGTTGGAAGATGTTGTTGAACTGCCGTCAGGCAGGTCCCGAGGGTGAGTAGCGATGGCAACGTGATGGGACCTGGAAAGAGTCAATAGGTGAGTCACGCGATAAGAGCTCAAGGAGGAGGCCGGATAGTGTAACGCGAGGAGTAACGCGGATCTGGCGTAGTGGATACGTCTTCATTAGCTCATACGCCGACGTGAGAGGATCAAGCCAATCTGCAGGAGTCATGAACGTGGCGGGATGGGGGTGGGAGTTGGGAACTGGAACTGGTCTAGTCCAGACTTGTAATTACAAAAGAGATAAGGTCATACTAAGCGCCACTTAGGATAAGTTTCACTAATAGTCTGAGCTTGGCTGATTACGTTTGTCCGCGTTCACATGTCCGCGACCTCGGACTCGATCCCGAATCAGGCGGACAAAGCACAGCCGCTCCCCTTTCCCAAGGCGAGGCGAATAAGGAGGCATGAGCAAGAGCACTAGCGAATGATGGACGCATGGCGAGGACGATGATCAAAATAAAGTCGAAAAGAGACCAAATCTCTTAGCTCGGGATCAAATTGCTTCCGACAGGGTCTCCGCAGGGTGGTGCCGTTGGAGCTGTCGACTTACTCTTCATTCAACCATTTGCGTCTCAGGAAATGAGATGCATATTACTTCGATTCCGAGGTGCGGGAAGACTTATACGACACCAGCGAGAGCCTGTTTAGGCACAACCTTAGGAACGGGGTAGCCGGGGAGGTCGTGATGGTGAGGAAGATAGGAAGGGACCATGCGGACGACGACGACGAGAGACGGTAGAACACGGCTACGGGAGGATAACGGGCAATACCACCACGGTCGAGACCATGTCAACAAGCGCGTGCGCAAGGCTGCGGTGGCTGTCAACCTTTCGAGGGTGGGACGACTCATGTCTAGGCCGGGGAGCATGGCCGCATGTGGTGAAGCCATCGCGATCAAGAGAAGATCACAAGTTAGATCAAGAGATTAAGAGGTTATGGCTGGCCGGCCCGGGGACGGTGAAACGTCCGGGAGGGGCTGCTCGGGAGTCCATTCCGGTCCGTTGCTGCTGCCGTCAACGCGATCTGGGGATGAGTTGCAATTCGTTGGCCAGACCGAGACCGTTTTGGCCCGGCTCAACCGAGTGGCAGTGATTGAGTTCACCGTCGAGATTGAGTACGAGTATTGACATGATACAAGGGCCAGAGCGACGGTCAATTCGAAGCAGGACGACCGGCCGGCGTGAGAGATGTTGCGAATGCCGAGGCGGGCCGGACGGGCGCCCGACGAGAGCAGCAGGAGCTCGGCGAGACCAAAACCGTCCACAGGTTAGATACATCAGCCGAAGTGACACGATGTGGGCAAAACCGCTTCCTGGACTGCTGAACATTTCGTCTGACCGACTACATCCTGCGATAGCCGAACGAGAGCGTCTGGCTTACTCAGCAACAGGAACTGTGCGAGCTATGTTCTGGAGATGGTCTGTCACAGAGCGCGGAAGTAACGAAACGTGGGCAAGAAAGAGTTCATGATGCGATTCCCAGGCTGAACCCTGCAAACCTCGAGAGGTAGTCACCGGTGGTCAGAATCAGGGCATTCGTGACATCGAAACATGGCAATACCAAACCAGGTCTGCTGGACGTTGACGGATTGGAGATGTTGAACCAAATACTCGCCGAGCGGCAATGCCCGATTAGACGACCACGGACGAAGTTAAGGTGGACACGCCATGGGCAGACACAGCATGCGGAAGTGCTGCCTAGCTCGAACAGCTGGGGGCGGGATTACCTAACAGCGTCAATGGCGACACCAGGCAATCGAGAGAAGCGTAGGAGGAGGTCTGCAGGTAGGTGTAGAGGAGGTCGGCAACTGCGGAAATGACGGGCCGCTGAACAAGTCGACATCCCCAACCGCTGAGCTGTGATCACCATACAACCAACAACGGTTGCAGCAACTGATCCTCTACAGTGAATGCTATTCTGAGCTGGCCCCACATCAGACACAATCCGCGGAAGAGAGGAATCGTCCCAACCCAAGCCAAGGCGTGAGAGACTATCTGCCGGCTCGGCTTGTGATTGCCGAGCGCGAGAGCTAGCGGCAGCGACCGACTTTTGCACTGCCAAGTCGCACTTACGATAACCAGTTCTCATTCCGAGGACCGAGGCACCCTCCTCGGCTGCGCTTGAATCGTTCCTCTTGGAGGTAGGTACTATTTGTCGATCGCGGACGCTAGGTAAGTCATGTTTAGTTTGGCAGCGCTAGGCGATACGGCGCTTCGTATCAGCTGCGTCGATCCGTCTGCATTTAGACTGGTAATGTCAGCAGACTGGTCGTCCGGGCAGCGACGTTGATCCGGCACCCGTGAGTGCAATGAATGCAGTGGCGGCTGCCGCCTCGGCTGCAATTGTGGAGTTGTGTGATCAACTGTGGATCCGCAGGTATCTCTTGCAGCGACAGCATGTCAGGCATCTGCTTGTCCAGAGGCAAGTCTTGGGCCGCACGTCGCTCCACTGTGATTCTTCTAGGTGGCAGCATCCGCTCCTGCAGGATCGTTGGTCCACCATCGCGGTGTGTACAGGCCACTGCTGGTACTTGTTACGACTGCAATCGGTCCAGGACGCAGAATTCGTAAGAATAATAGCAGCGCTATAGTGCCCGTTAAGCACCTTTCACACGATAAACTGCAGAGTCGGACGCAAAGGCGACCAGAGGCTACCTGCAAGAGCTGCGGCAGCATCCACCGCGACGCTCCACAGATCCTTCAACCATCTTCCCTCCCACTTTCAATATTGTCCTCGGCCTGATCTGAAGCGGCTGTGAGGATGAGCGCTCCGTCAACAGTCCTTCCAGCATAGCTTTCCCTCCGCGACCAATGTCTCCCAGTCACTCAAGGTGAAGGACAGATCGGACGCTCTAGCCAGATTTGACTTCCTCTTTAACGGTTGCAGCGCCAACATCTTCTGCCCCAGCGACACCGCTGTCAGTGTCCTTCAGTTCCACAGTTCCTGTTGATCCGGTCTTTCTAGTCCTCAAGAGCTATGTTCTACAGGATCCAGTCACCCAGCTGCCCTAGCCAGTTTGCAGCACCTGTCGCTACACCAGCACTCGGCACCAGTTATTGTGGCACCATCAGTCGCCACAATGGGACGTGCTCTGATTCAGCACTGTCCGTCCCACACTGTCCGGGTTTGACTGCATCTTCGGTCCAACAGCGCCCTGGTCAGGTCCTGATCGCACTCACCTCGTGGCACAGTTCGTCGACAGCAGCATGGATAAACCTGTCAAGTTTTGTTTCCACAGCGCGACTCGATCCGCAGTGGTCGCGGCTATAGCATCTACCGCCCGCTTGCTGTGGTGCCACTCCCGTCCAGGCATGGACAGTACAATGTGGCAGGTGGCACCACCCGTCTACTGTACCTGCACACTCTTCTCGCTTCCAGAGCACCCGCAGTCTCTGCGAGCACACGAGCACCAGTGGTCAACCACTATCTGCACTACTCCTACACACAGCATCAGCTCAGCGCACAGCACCCTCAGCGCCAGCGAGGATTCGTACTTCATCAGTCAGTCACGCCTCGGTGGCACCTTTCTACGCTTTGGTAGCTCCTGCCTGACCAACATGATCGTTGACGTATCAGTCTTGAGCAGCACTTCTCGCAAGTAGAATACCGTACTGTATGAGGCTCGAGGTGGATCAGCAGTAGCTCCATGTCCCCTCGTAACACGTAACACCCGTAGTCCAGAGCACTAGCCAACCTCGCCGCCTCTGCTCTCTGCTCACGTTGTTAGTATTTACCAGCATCGCGTCGCCGCCATCAGTAGCCTTCACTTCACCCCGTTCTCAGTCCATACACCACCCACTTATTCAGCGATTACTCAGATTCATGGTTATAATCCTACGATCATACAACCCTTCAGCCCCCGACCCGGCGCGACGCAAGACGAGCCAGGCCAAGACGAGACGAGACGAGAACGACGACACGACAAGAGATAGATCTAGCAACTTCCTAAGCACCACCCGTTCAGTCGAATAAAACGATCACCCGCCTGGCGGCGGTGCGATCGCGCTTAGCGGCGGGGAGGGGGCGCACCGGGACCAGCCTCGTCCTTCGAGTCGTAGGACGTGTCGATGGGACCCATGAGGAGCTTGACGAGCCAGAGCTCGGGGGTGACTGGGGTTAGCACGGTACACGCGGATCGAGACAGTGTTGTCTCTACGTTGGGGCCCTCGGGCGGAGCAAGCTCCGCCCTTCGGCCGACTCACGATCAACACCCGACTTGCGCATCATCTCCTCCTGCTCGGCCTCAAAGTTCGAGGTGCAGTCCACGAGCCCGCCCACGACGGGGTGGTTGTCCAGCTCCTCGAGGAAGCGCTGCGCCTTGGCGTCGTTGCCGACCTGGGCGAACTGGTACGAGATCGCGTCGCGGCCGTAGCGCGTCGAGCCGAGGATCTGGTCCGCCCGCTGGATGACGTTGAAGACCTCGTCGCGGTTCTCGCCGGCCGGCTGGCCGTCGGTGATGGCCACGACGACGACGGGCTTCTCGAGGCGGTTGGCGCGCGCGGGCTGGATGACGAGCGGCTCGAGGACCTTCTGGTACAGCGAGGTGCCGAGCGGGGTGAGGCCCGAGAACTTGACCTGCTGGATGAGCTGCATGGCCTGGGGCTCGTTGGTGATGTTGTTGCCCGCGACGTTCGAGTTCATAAAGCGGACCTGGATGCCGTCCGCGTCGAAGAGGGAGGTGGCGAATGCGACGCGGCTCATGATGAGCTTGAGGTCGTCGATGCGCTCGCCGTTCTCCTCGAACGCCATGGAGCCCGAGTCGTCGACGTAGAGGACAAAGTCGAAGAGCGCCATCTTGACGAGGTCGGAGGCGATCTCCATCGGCAGGCGCCACTCCTGGGCGATCTTCTGCAGCGAGCCGGTCTGCGCGATGCGCGCGGCGATGGGCTCGAGCGAGCCGGGGGGGTAGAAGGCCTGCAGGGCTTGCTACGGGTTAGCCGACTCAACTTGGGTTGACTCACGTCCTGGACACACGACTGGAGGAGGGCGAGGAGCTGCTGCTGGCTGATGGCTCCGCCAGGGGGAGGGGGGGCACCGCCAGGGGCGCCGTACTGCTGCTGGTGCTGCTGGGGCTGGCCGTACTGCCCCTGCTGGGGTTGACCGTACTGCCCGGGCTGCTGGCCATACTGGCCCTGCTGGGGCTGACCGTACTGGCCCTGCTGAGGCTGACCATACTGGCCAGGCTGCTGGCCGTACTGACCCTGCTGAGGCTGGCCGTATTGGCCCTGCTGGGGTTGACCGTACTGGCCATGCTGGGGCTGGCCGTACTGGCCCTGCTGGCCCTGCTGGCCGTACTGCTGCTGCTGGCCGTACTGGCCCTGCTGGGGCTGGCCGTACTGTCCACCCTGCTGACCAGGCTGCTGGCCGTAGGCGGGAGGCGCGCCGGGAGGAGCACCGTACTGCTGCTGACCTTGGGGCTGGCCGTACTGGCCGGGCTGCTGCTGTCCGGGAGCGGGGGGCTGGCCGGGGCTGGAGTTAGCATGGCACTGGGGAGGTTGTTGTCCACGGATGAGCGAGCGAGCGAGCGGGCAAGCTCTTGGCAGCCAAGCCGCAGCACTTGCTCGATCTTGGCAGATAGATAGACAGATAGCTATCGCCTAGTGCTCCACAAGTTGCTAGCTCGCATCCGCCTGACACATGTGTGATCTGCTTGATCTACTCACCGACCGCCGGGGGGAGGAGGGGGTGCGCCAGCGGGTGCGCCGTACTGTCCACCGGGGGGAGGGGGAGCGCCGGCGGGAGCACCACCGGGGGCACCACCGGGGGCGCCGCCTGCCTGCTGAGACGCTGCGAGTTTAGAAGCGAGACCCATGATGTTCTAGTGAGTGATCGAGGGAGGGGTGTTGGATGGGGAGTGAGAGGGAGAGAGAGTGTGTGAGAGTAAGGTGAGTGAGACTGTGTGGGGGAGAGAGGGCGATGACGATGACCAGTGCGGGTGTGGTGAGGGTGAGATGTGGCATGTGGCGAGAGTCTTATAAGGTACGCGTGGACATCCGGCGAGCAGTGCGGCGGTGCAGCCGGTGTAGGACAATGATAATACCCGATTTGTATTACGCGTTAGTATTGTCGCGCACAGACGTATTACGTATACTAAGCAATAGTAGAGGATTGTATAGGAACGTATAGTTTTGTACTACAAACCAGTGCCAAGAGAAGCGCGGCAGGTGCACGGTCCATGCCGACGTCATAGTAGCGGAATAGTAGCCAGTCAGCAGGTCACGTGATGAGATATACCAGCCGAAAGCGATATCCGGGGCATTACAAACAGATCAGCAAATGCCATTAATTGTCTGATTCCAGCATCGTAACTCAGATGAGGACAAGGGGGGGGGATCTGATGTATCCCGTATGAAGACGTGTTCGCAATGATAACCGAGGTATTATCCCCCCGTAGGATGTCCATGTATGCTCGACGGGTCTGCGTGTACATCCCCCCTTATGGCGGCACAGATTTCCGACTGCACTACTCTCCTCGGTTCACAGCCTACGGGATCCAAGGCACCATCTACTAAGCGAGATCAATACAAACATGTCGGCTGTCAGGGGCAATCCCGGCATATACCAGTGAATATCAGAGCAAAACCTTGTATTCCCTAAGCGAGCAAGTCGTATTAACAGCTGGTATTGAGGGTAGTAATCACAGGGGAGATCTCGCTTCGCATCTCTGTGTCGACTCGGTGTCGGCTTTGTGGGTTGTCAAGTAGGGCATGTACGACGCCATAGTAAGGTTTAGTAAACAGGTATTCAGTATGATTGCCAGGGGCGGAGAAGGGTAGGCTGCAGACTGCAGGGAGATGGCGAGTAGTAGTTGGTGGTAGCAGTGCAGAGCAGGTATACCGCGGGTAGGAGGGGGCAAGCAGGGGAACAGACATGAGACGACTTGGGGGCAGGACATGTCATGTATGAGGTCTTGCATGTTTTGCGACTGCTCATGAGCAGCTGAAGCATGAAGCGATGTAGTAGAGTGAAGGAGTATCACCCCCTGTACCTGTCTGTACCTCGTATGCGGTTGGAAACATCGTACATCTCTCAAACGCATCACCGCTGTCGTTTAGAAATGACGATCTGCACAACAGTCGTGTACCTGGCAGCAAAGTCGAGCCTCATGTATCAGCCAGCAGCTAGCAACTGACAACCGACGAGGAGACACAACCCTTTTACACACAGTCGCGAGCACGCGCTCACGCGTCGGGTCTCGAGACTCCTGCATGATCCTGCAGCAACATGCAAACAGCACGCACGCACGCACGCACGGTGGCTCATGGCTCGCGCCGTGGCGCCCGGCGCTGAATCGCGTTGAATAGCGCCGTCCACGCCACGTCCTCCTGGCATGCCTGGCAGGGAGAGTGGAGGTGCGAGGAATACTTATGGTTCCTTGGTTCTGCCTGGGGGAGAGGGTGACTGCCAACGGCCGTGCATAGCAGATGAGATGACAGCATGGGGCTGGCTGTCGTTACAGTCGCCAGCGACGTGCATGCAGTAGACACAGCTGGACACAGCCGACTGCAATGCTACTACGATGACACGCACATCTATCATGTACTACACACTCGTATACTCGTCCGTGTGTCGTGTTTACTCCTAACGTTTATTTCAGAGCCTCGGTTGTGCCTTTGGAACCTTGTCTCTTGTTGTCCTGTTGTACTGTTTCCCTCTCGGCCTTCCTGCGTCAGGAGCCTTCCCTCTGCCTCTGCATGTTCTGCTTCTGCTCGCTTTCTGCTGTGCGCCTGAACATGGACTCCTGTGCTGTCCTGTGTCTTGCTTGTACTTCCTGCAGTACTGTAGGCCTGTACTAGGACTGACCTTCCTCGTGTTGAACGCCCTGTACGCTGTTTTCCCTCTCTGCCACACTGGCCCTTGTATGGGCACCTAAGACATCCTGTCAATACACCTTCCTCACCTTCCTCACCTCCCTCACCTTCCTCACCTTCCTTCTCTCTGCCACACCTTCCTCGCTTGTGCCACACCCCCACCACAGCTTCCCTCTCTACATTATTTCCCTTTATCAATCTCATGTTCTACGTACTCCTCCTCTCCATCTTTTGATCTTGACACGAGTACATACGTACACTTGTCCCTCTCGCATTCCATTCCATCCTGGAAACCCCCTATCAACCCCTAGTCCACCCTCCCTGCCCTCCACATCCGACGCCGCCTGTACGCCCCAGTGTAACGCCAAAACTCCGAACCCGAACAACCGACGACCCAGCTGCTGCTCAGCCTTCAGCCAAAGTCCGTCACGCTCTACGCTCTACGCGCTCTAGGAGGGTACGCTGGCTGGCTGGCTGCTTTGCATAGGAACACGGAACCGAAGGAACGAACAAACCAACGAAACCTCCTTCAAACTAACCCCCCACCCCAGGCTGGCAACAACAATCCACCGTACACCCACAACACATTTCGTATTCAACAAGAGAGAGAATACCTTCTTCGGATTGACATACTTCACTCCACCTTCCCCTTACCCTCCTCTTCCATCTCACCTTCATCCTTCCTCCTTCTCTTCTGCGCCCATCGCTCTTGCTTCGTCTTCACAAGTCGTCTGTGACTGCCTCAAGATTTGCTCAACTGCATTGGATCTCGTCTCGCTACTTGTCACTGTACCGACGCTGGCGTGTTTGACACATCTCGCCTGTTCGAAAAGCAAACGCTGGCTGGACCACAGAACCACTCGTCGTTGTTAGCTGCTGGCAAGCTATCCACTCCACACAGGCTCGCATAGTCCCACAGTAACAACAAGCAACGACCGACGACAGCGACGACAGCGCAACGTGCACTCGGATTTGTTCATCTCATCACGCTCCAGCAAAGACCACTGTCGCAAGGCACCTTGCCGCCGCGTAGCATCAAAACATCCCCACCCCACCCGCCTCAAGCGCACCCCTCACCGAAGCTGCACCGGCCATCACTCTTGCGCATGCTCTCGACACGACTCTAGCTCCTCTCCGTGTCCCCTTCATAACGACCTAGACGTGTCACGACCCCCTCAGCATTACAAACCCGCAACGACCATCATCGCACACCCACTACAGCTTTACGCGCACAACTCTACAACTTTAAACAAACTACACACGCAACTCGCATCGACCAACACCTGTCACTTAACGACCAGCAAGCAGTCATGACGCATCAACATCAACAACACCAGCACCAGCATCTCCAGCACCCCTCCCCGCCCCTCCCCAATCTCCACGCCTTGTCTATCTCACCGGCCCCGTATGGAGTGCAGTCTGACTACCCGTACAACGGCGTGTTTGGACCCCCAGTGGCCACCCCGCCCGCGCGAGGATGGACAAGCAGTCCCAAGCAGCGGGGGCTGAGGAATGGCATCCCCCAGGTGGGTACTAGACTGGGACCAGATCCCAGGAGACAGATGCAGACTAACTTTCAGGCATGGTTCGAGCCGCAGTCGCGAGACAGCGGGTTCAGCAGTAGCGGGAGGTACGACAACGGCTTCCATGGAGACGGCTCCTCACCTCCCGCCCTTTCGCCTCCCTCGTCTACCACCTCGGCCACAACAGCCTACTACCCGGCCTTTAGCCTCGAGCCCTTTGGCTCTGTCGGACTGGCGCCGTCGCCCCCACCCAACCCCTACGGCATGGGCAACCCGAGCTCCGCAGGAGGGTATGGCGGAGGCCTCCCGCACTCGTTCGGGTCAACACAGATGGGCAGTGTGCCGCAGAGGCCCCAGCCGCAGTGGCGAGGATCGGGAGGCTCCATCCCCACCCCGGACGACGACGTGATCCCCACTGCCATTGTTATCAAGAACATCCCCTTCGCAGTATCCCGCGAGACCCTCCTCGGCATCATCGAGTCGCTCGGCGCCCCCCTTCCCTATGCGTTCAACTACCATCACGATAACGGCGTCTTCCGCGGCCTGGCGTTTGCCAACTTTCGCGCCCCGGACGAGGCGTCTAGCGTAGTCGCCGCATTGAACGGGTACGACGTGCAGGGACGTAAACTACGTGTCGAGTACAAGAAGGTGCTCCAGCCGGGGGAGAAGGACCGCATCGAGCGGGAGAAGGCGATCAAACGGATGAAGAGCATGCAGTCGATGGACCAGCTCAGGTCCAACAGCAACGACATGCTCCCTCCCATGCCTAGCTCGATCCCTCCGCGCCCGCAGCAGAACGGCCACCACCCGCAGTTCAGCTACGACTCGGTCGACAGCCCCCCGACATCGAGCACGTCCGGGAGCTCGGATTTCCGCGTGTCACTGGACCTCAACGATCCCGAGACGCTGCGCATCTACAACATGGTCTACATGTTCAAAGAGGACCGGATGCGCGACGAGCTCGTGCTCTCGCGGAACCTCAACTCGAAAGAGCGCAGGATTGTGCACTTGATCGCCGGGAAGCTCTCGCTCACAAGCGTAACCAAGGGCGACGGGGACGCAAAGCACGTCGTAGTGACCAAAGACGCGCCCCAGTCCTCCAGCAACTCGAAGCAAGCCCCCAACCCCAGCCCGACGTCCTACCTCGCCCCGTATCCCAGCGAATCCCAACCCCCAGCCCTGCGGGTGAAGAAGTCGATGCCGGATCTGCGGGGTTTCAACGGCCCCGTGGTGGCTCGCGACCCGGCTCGCAGCCTAACCCCCCAGCGCTCGTCGGGCAGCCTCCGCGCCGAGGCAGCCGGCGGCATCCCCGGGGGACGGGACTATGCCTCCATGGGCGCCTCGCACGGGCGTAGGCTGCACGGGCACAGCGGACTCGGCTCGGGCACATTCAACACCTTTTTCGGGACGGTAATCGGTGCACCGCCTGTACCTCCTTTGCCCTCCTCGCTCGACCGGAACGAAAGGGAGAGGGAGAGGGAGAGAGAGTCTCAGCGGGAGAGGGAGAGGGAGAGAGAAAGAGAGAGGGATAGGGAGAGGGACAGGAGGGACGAGTGCCAGGGCGGTTCGTCTGAGTCCAACTCGTCGCATGGGAGCCAGCCGTTGCGGAATCCGCGCGGGCCCGTGGGGGATAATCGCGGGTTTGGGATGATGCGGCCGGGGTCGAGCTCGTTGCGGGGTGTGCCGGGGGCTATGGCGCTGGGGCCGAGGGTTAGCGAGGCGGAGGAGTATGATGGGGCGAGGGTGAGGGAGGAGTTGGATTTGTGAGCGAGCGCGAGCCTCGAGCCTCGAGCGCAGCGAGAGGCGAGCGGCGAGCCACTCAGAGCGGCGCGGTGTCACGGCTAGCAAAGATTCCACCCAGCAAGATCACCCAGCTAGTATCACCCAGCCAAATCACACCCGGCAAGATCTCACCCAGCGAGGAGTAGCCGCTCGGCGAAACGCCATGGAAGGAGGATGAAGAAGACGATGGACTATAGTGTACAATAGGTAGATGCAGCATACTCCGCTTGGCCACGTCGGAGAAGCAACCTGTAGCTGGACCACATGTCGGTCGGAGGGAGCATTCTGTCATGTCAAGAGACGGGCCATGCCTTGTGGTACCGCCACTCGCTGCGCGCCACACCAACAGGCTACACCACTACCACCATACGCGCTATAACGGCATTCTACAGACTTGTGCCCCGCACTGGCTCTATGCTCAGTTCAGACTGCTTGATCATGTTTGTTGACTGCTGATGCACAGTCTTCCCCAGCTCAGCATGCTCAACACCGACTGCGCCAGAATACCAGAATATCAGAATAATACGAAATACGAAACTCGATGGTAATGACGAAGCGCCCAAGACACGCGAGAATACCCCCGCTTTTTCGGCTCCGGCCCGATTGCTCCTCCCCCTCCAACTCCTCCACTGAGTAACTCGCGCGACTTCCAACGCAGCTCAGCAACTTCCATCAACTTCCACTCTCCCCCCAACGCCACCACCACATCACAAACTATCATATCACAATGGTGAGTACCGCGTGAGCTACGCGACGCACGCACGCATGCAAGCGTGAGACGCATGCGTGTGAGGGGGAGGGGCTGAGCGCTGACGCCAGTCTGACTGGGACGACAAGCCGCAGATTATCGGGTACGGGACGAAGCGCGCCACTGCCGTCAAGGGGGCTGCTTTGAACCAGGCGCAGCGGAGCGGGGCGATTGCTAGTACTAGTGCTAGGGACAAGTCGCAGTCCAAGGGTCGTGAGTGTCGAGTGTCGAGTGTCGAGTGTCGAGTGTCTCGAGTCCGGGAGGGG
>BCJH01000019.1:270467-357460 GCA_001600275.1 Cutaneotrichosporon curvatum | reverse complement strand
GGAGAGGAGAGGAGAGGAAAGGAGCGGGGGTTTGTGGAGGATAGGGGATGGAAATGAGGGGAGATGGAGGTTGAGCGGGTTGGCATGGTCGTGGACTGGTGGGGATGGAGTGGAGGGGCCGAGGAGGGAGCAGGTAGAGGGGAGGAGTGGTGGAGACGGCAGTGGGAGTGAAGGGAGTCCGTCGCTGCGGGTGGACTGGTGCGCTGAGGGCGCTGCCAGAGATCGCCGTCGCTGCTGCACGTCCCTGTTGCGGCCGCCGACATCGCACACCCTCTCGCTGCTTGTTCTCCCCGCCTCAGGACGGAGATAGCATCGGGGGCGATGAGCCAGCGTCGAAAGTGGACTGGAAGTGATTGTGCATAAGACCTCGGACTGGGCTATGACTAGGACTTTCCAAGCACACCGCTGACATTAGCCGCCGACTACCAGCGCCTCGGCAAGCTCGACCAGGACGACGCACCCAAGCCGCCCGCCAAGGTCGATGTCTCGTGAGTGACTAAGCTGGCATTTGGGCTGGCGCTGACGGCAGTGTCGGAAAGGCCCTCGCTGCTGCGCGTATGGCCAAGAAGAACGCCGAGGGAAAGAGCATGACTCAGAAGGAGCTGGCTACCGCTGTCAACGCGAAGCCCCAGGATGTGAGTGGCAGATTAGGCAGTGTGGCAAGGACCAGAACTGCTGCGGATTGAGCTGGCTTGAGCTGGCGCGGTCGTGCGCGGTCGTGCGCTCGTACCTCGAGCTCGCAGCCATGCGCTCCCGAGGTGTGTCCGCTACGTCCATGGGCCGTGTCGCGCTGCTCGCTCCGCTTCGCAGGCGAATCGAATGCTAACGGCAGGTCGCGGACCTCGAGTCCGGCAAGGCGCAGCCCAACCAGCAGCTCCTCGGCAAGCTGGAGCGCGTCGTTGGCGTCAAGCTCCGCGGCGCGTCCAGCCAGATCGGCCAGCCCTTGTTCGCGAAGAAGAAGTAGGCGCGTAGCATATAGTTAGATGCAGCATGGCATGGCGTAGCGGCAGAGTAGCGAAGCACGCGAAGCACGAGCAGCGTGGGGGCATGCGGAACGCACTTTCGATAGCGGCAGGAACAGAGCTGGAGCAGGAACCGATCATGATTCGGGACAGCTTTCCTCCGCATGTCCGCAACTCATGACCCCGACCCTCATCGCGCTGTGTTGTTGTTCTCTTGGATCTCAAGTCGTAAACCAGATGCGACCCGAGGTCAAAGCCAAGGCCGAGCTCATTGCCCGCTTCGTCGCCCGGCAGTGGGCGGAGACCCCGCCGGCTGCGAGCCGCGCACGGCCGCTCATCGTCTCCATGCAGGGCCCGCAGGGGTGTGGTGAGAGTGCGGAGGGGACCTGCTAACGGGAGGGAAGAGCACGCTTGCGGGGGCGATGGTCTCGGTGTTGAGGGAGGGGTATGAGCTTGAGTGTGCGGTATCGTCTATGGACGGTGAGTCTTGCAGCTTCGCATGGGCAGCCGATCGCTATGACTCTCAAGAGCAGTCAATCCGGCGCGTCGCCCAGGCTGCCTCGAGTATATCTCGTGCTGTTGTTGCCAACGTCTACTCGCCTTGCAGAGCTCTCCCCCGCCCGCTGACTGCAGATTTCTACCTCCCGCATGCCGGGCTCAAGGCCATCGCAGCAGCGCACCCCACCAACGCCATGCTACAAGGCCGCGGCCCCCCGGGCACACACGACCTCCCCCTCCTCTCCTCCGTCCTCTCTGCCCTCCGTAAAGCCCAGCCCGTCTCCCTCCCGATCTTCGACAAGTCCCTCCACAACGGCGAAGGCGACCGCTCGGGAAGCACCCCACTGTCCTCCCACCCCGACATATTCGTCCTCGAAGGCTGGAGTCTGGGCTATACCCCCCTCTCTGAAGCCCGCCTCCGCGCCAACTGGGAGAAGGGCCCCCGCGCCTCAACCCACCCCTTTGAGCATATCCTCGATCTGAACACCAAGCTCGCGGAAGTCAACACGCTCCCAGCTTTTGACGCGCATGTGCGTATCGCACCCAGGAGCTACGAGTACGTCTATGCCTGGCGGCTGGAGCAGGAGCACGCGATGAAGGCGAGCAACGGGGGGCGGGGGATGAGCGACGAGCAGGTGCGCGCGTTTGTGGATCGGTACATGCCTGTGTATGAGGTGTGGGGGCAGACCCGGCCGCGGACGAGGTCTTTGGAGATTGTGTTCAACGGGGATAGGGGGGTGTCGCATAGCTATGAGCTGTAGAGGCGAAGAGCAGAGGGGGACTCCCAGCGCAGTCGTAGTGGCGGCGGGCGGCGTCCCGGTGGCTGCTAGAGCACATTGACAGTGCATGGGTCGACCTCGGAGAGCTGACGTCGGGCCGTAGTATGTATCATCACAATGCTCAATTGATCTTATCTGCGTAGGTGAGCCGGTGCAAGCTGCAGGAAGGCTCGATAGCGATGGTCGCCGGACGGCGGGGCGATAACACACCGGCGGCCGAGTGTAATTCATCTCGCCGGCTATGACGGCATAGAAGCATGGAGATCGCAAAAGTTGACGGACGGGATGGCCACGGCCACGAACGTTCGGCGCCGTTTCAGAAGCGTCGTCGTGCCATGCGCATCGCTTGAACGTTGGCTTCGACAACTGCAACTACTTCATCGACAAGAGCACTGCCATTCTCATCCTCTTTTTAGAGTAGACAACACGCACCCGCGTCGACAGCAACGCCCAGATTTACGACTACGGCCTCCATCTCGACGCCCGCGCCACCCCCTGCACGAACACTCCGGCGCCTCCAGCAGGACACTACACCGCCCCGCCCACGCCCAGACGCAAGCACAAGCACGAGCACGAGCAAAGCCCAAACCCCAGCGCACGCACAATGGCACCCCCACGCCGCCGCTCCTCGTCGTGCCCCCAGCCCGACCTCTCCCCGGCTATCAAGCCGTTCTACCTCACCAACTCTCCTCTCACCCGCCTCTTCGCGCTCCCGCAGCAGGCGCTCTTCGCCATACTTGGCATGGTCGGGCTTGCAACATGGGCTCACCAGATTGTGCGCGTCCGTGCGAGGCGCAGTGCACCGCTCCCCCGTTCGAAGGTGGGGACCACGGTCGACAAGTGGATCAGCGAAAATGTCCCGAGTCTGAACGGGACGTTCACCCCGGCGTGGTGGTTGCCGAAGTGAGTGATGGCGGGGTGGAGACTGTTGGTGGTGTGCAAAGGGACCAGCTGACAGCAGCGGCCACATGCAGACAGCGTACATCGTTGTTGGCAACTTTTCCAAGACTGACCCGGTCGACTATGTCCGGACGATGATCCGCGTCCCGGACGGTGGCACGATGTGAGCACCACGGCCGTAGTGTGGCTCAGCTCACCCCAGTGCGATGGACATCACGCCGCCGAACCACGCCTCGCTGCCACCAGACACGCCGACTATCGTCGTCTGCCACGGGCTGACTGGCAACGCGCGCGAGAGCTACGTCCGCAGCGTGCTCGCCCTCGCTACCGCACCGAAAGAAAAGGGCGGTCTTGGCGCTCGCGGCGTGGTCGTCAATGTGAGTCCAATTGATATGGGTGTGGCTGACGGCAGTTCCGTGGATGCGGAGGCACACCCGTCACCTCGCCGCAGCTGTACTCTGCCGCGGCGAGCATGGACCTCAACACGGCTGCCCACTACTTACGCTACACGTTCCCCCAGTCGTCGCTGCACGGCGTGGGTTTCTCGCTCGGCGCGTCCGTGCTGTCGCGGTACCTCGGCGAGCGGGGTGAGCAGTCTCTCCTGTCTAGTGGCCTGCCCATCGGCTGCCCGTGGGACATCGTGCAGCTCTCGCACGCGCTCGAGGACGGGTTCGTCAGCTCGCGGCTCTACTCCCGCGCGCTGGGGCACAACCTCATGCGCCTGTTCTTCAAGCACTACAACCAGAACAAGACGCTCTGGGAGAGCGAGCAGAGCCCCGTGCGCGACCGCATCCCCGAGCTCAAGCGCATGCAGAAGCTCGGCAACAAGCTGCGCCTTATCACCGTCGACGAGGTCATGGTCACGCGCACGGGTGGGCCGCAGCCTCCCTGGCCGTTCAAGTCGGCGATGGACTACTACGAGTACGCGGGCAGCCACCAGCTCATCCACAACATCCGCGTCCCGACGCTGGGTATCAATGCGATGGACGACCCAGTGGTGCACGGGCACGCGCTGCCCATCGGCCAGGTGCAGGATGCGACCCACGTCCAGCTGGCGGTTACCGGCGGCGGCGGGCACCTCGGATGGTTCGATGGGCCATTTACCGGCCCGACGTCGCGTGACCGCTGGGTGCGCAAGCCCATCGCCGAGTTCTTGACTGCGGCTGTGCGTGATCTCAAGCCGGGTCCAGAGGTCACTGTGACCTACGGCGAGGAGGCAGAGCACACCAAGGTGATCGAGGCGATGGCGCCGGACTCGCTCGGCATCGACGGTGTCGAGATGGACACGAACGCGTGGGCGTGGGTCGATGGCCCGATATTCTCGTGCCAGACGGGCGCGGAGCCAGCGCGTGTGGGGTGGAAGGTGCTGTGTGTGGATGTCGACGAGAGGAGGTGGCAGGTCGATGCTCCGACCGTGCAGGGCTTGTAGTGTAGCATGTTTCGCATATGTATCTCTCCCGACCCGATGCATTGATTAGATGGTGTGGTGTGGTGTGGTGCGATGGTGCGCGGCGGGCAGCAGGCCGCGAGTAAGAGCGGATCACATCGCTGCTGCTGCATGCGTGCTGTATCGGGCATGCTGGATGACAGACACACACTCCCTCCTGCCCGCCACTAATCAGATTACACAAGATTGAACACGAGCACGGATACTCCAAGTGGCACTGGCACCAGCTCAGTGGCACGGCGGGCCATTCGGTCTCGCCGCCGATAACAGTATACATAGCACCCTCGATCTCTCATATCCCCTCTCGCACATCGCAGATACTGAATGCGACGGCCAGGGGATCGTCAAGACTGATATTGTAACCTGCCGAGCGACAACTCCAACACACATCTATTCGCTGCCAGCTTTGCCACCTCAGCCGCCACTCATGGACAACGATCGTTGGGTGCAGGACTACCACGGCCTTAGCCACGGACATGGGCAGGCGGGCACCTTCGCCCAGAGCAACCAGCTCGCCCAGGTGGGACAAGTGTACACTGGCGCCCAACCGATGAGCATCCCCGTTCTGCCGCAGGTCGACCCGCTGCCGCTGTCGGCCAGCTCGTTCGACGCCGTGAGCGATGCGGCCTCGGTGTACTTCACTACCAGCTCGCCTGTGTCCTATCTCCACCTCCCGAGTGGACCAAGTGAACACCATGCGAGGTCCGCGCCGGCGACACTGCACATGCCTCAGCCTGTGCAACAGGTGGACCACCAGATATCCCAGCTAGTGTCGTCACCGCTGGAGATGGGCCAAGTCCATCCCTCGCCGTTCTTCCTGGCCCACTCTGTGCCAACGTCTGTGGGGGTGGCAGCGAGCACCCAATCCGGCTACTCCCATCTGCAGCCTGTGCCGATCTCGTCCCAGGCGCAGAGTGTGCCGCAACAAAGTACACCACAGCTGCACCTCCAGCCGCAGGTACACCTCCAGGCGGATCTTGGACTAGGCCAACCCCCGGCATATGACCCGAGCGCGAGTATGGTCGTGGGTGATACCTACCATTACGAGCAGACAGCTCCCACCCGCCTCGACATCAACCCAATGGCTTTGTTCGGTGTTGGTATACCGTTGCCAATCTCCACCACGGCGCCAATCGCAGCTACCTCCTCGCCGTATGCCACTACCGCTATCCGGAGCGACACCTGGCCGCAAGACCTGACCACTGCGTGGCCCATCGCGGGAACGTCCCGCAGCCCCTCAATGCGAGCTGCAAGCAGCGCCGCCTTCGTGACCCGCAGCGAGCCCGTCGAGGTCCGCGCCGCGCCGTACGCCATCCCGCGGGACCGTGTACCCCGCATCCCCCGGGCACAGGCGTCGCCCGCCGATCGCCGCTTTATCGCATGGACGTGGCCGACTTCCAATGGCATCGCTCCAGCCCCGCAGCGCTCCGTGTCAACGAGGGAGACGCCCAGCCCCCCGACAGTGAGCAGCGACGGCTCAGCCGGAGGCACCAGCAGTGTGCGGAAGCGGATCCGCGCCGTGCCCGTGCGCGCTACGCCCGCGCAGAGGCGGGTCCTGGACCTTGAGTTTGCGACGAATCAGTGAGTTGGTGGAGAGACGTAGCTGAGACAGATATCCGACGGAGGAGGTCCTCCGCCGCCTGGAGAGGGAGTTTGCGCCCGATGGGAATGGCGCGACTGTGTCCACGCTCAAGGCTTGGTTCACTGACCGGCGGTCGAAGACTAACCGTGCGTTGCGGAGGACAAACAGCCGCAGCGGTTGGAGCGAGGGCCTGGCTGGAGTTGTACGCGCGCGTCTTGAGCATCTCTCCAAACCGCGCGGGGATACTGGTCAGTAGACTGTCAGTACGCCACTGACAGCAGCGACGATGGACCTCTTCCCCGTCAGCTCGTTCTCTATCGGGTCGTGGGGCGTGGTCGCTGGCGCCGGGGGTGAGCTGTGCGTCGCGCTCCGGCCTGCTGCGTTCGAGGCCTTCGTCATCTGGGAGCGTGAGGGGGTTATCTACCGCCTCGCGCTGCGGGTCGACGAGATCCGCGTGACGAGGATTGCGCGGAATGAGAAGAACGAGCCGCCGCACTGCCGGGTGCATGTTATGCGCAATGCGCTTGAGCTGCACTGTCGCAGCGCCCATGGCGGGGATGGGTGGGTGCCGGCGCGGGATGTGTCCGGCGGGGCGATCGGCAACGGGGGGAGGATTAAGATCTGCGGTGCGGAGGAGGTGAGTTGGGTGTTGCGAGATCACCAGGCTGACGTGAGATCGTGATGGAGATTGGGAGGCGTCTGTCGACCATGCTGAGAAGTGCCCCGAGAGTTGTGGACCCCGCGCAGGCGATCAAGGAATTGTGGGCTGCGCCGTCGCGTGTTCTCAGCACGCTGCCGGCGGAGATTGGGGTCGACAGTATGGCATCACCGCATATCGACGGAAACGAGGGGCATGATGTGTACGGAGCGCACAGCTACGATGCAGTGCTGTCGTCAAACGCCGTCGCCGTCGCTCCCTCGCAGGCGACGATGTCCCAGGGAGTGGTGAGTGCCACGCCCATCAGTGCAGTGAGCCACTCAATGCTCGCACCAGGGTTGCGGCTGAGTGCGATCGACAACAGTGTCGGCGTGGCCGCCGCCGACGTCACTGGCGCTGGTGATCAGTATGATAAAGTTGTCGACTGCAATGGTGATCAGCAACTACACAATAGCAAGGAGTCCAGCAATGCCAGCGACGGACAGTACAGGCTGTCTCGATTTGAGGAGTGGTTCGCGGATTCAGTGCAGGATGCGGTGTTGAGGGTGTCGGGCTAGCTCGGCAGCTCACCTGGACTAGCTTTTGTCTTTCGTTCCAAAGTCCGCGGACTACTAGATATATAGGACTTTGTAGGTACCCGTGAATGATGCAATGTTGTTGTTATTCGCTTCCTGCGATGCATGCAAGAGCGCAGACAGAGCAGCCAGTACAGAGCAGTACGGATCAGCTTGCTATGACCTCAGACAACTCTGTTCCCGTGGCCACCCCTCGCACCGCAAGATTTTGTTACGGTACTCTGCCGTCAGATCGTCAGAGGTTCAGAGAGTCTAGAGCAGCAGCATCGAGGGCCGGCAAGCGGCCAGCGAGGGGAGACCGACCGAAGAACGATCGCGCGAACATTAATGAATAGCGACGAAGGACTCTCGGACCACGATCCAGCGCCGCCGGGAGCTCTAGAGTGCAATCTAACCCGTCCTAGGGCATGGGCTTTTATGCGAGACCCTGGCGGACGCCCATCTTGCCGCAGCCGCTTCAGCCTCTGCCTCGACATCCGTCTCACACCCTCACACGCTCGCGCGCGGTCGCGCGCACTGGCGCACTGGCGCACTTGGGCCACAGCTTTCGTATTGCCGTTTACAATATGATGCATTTGCGTTTTGCCGGCGGCCATGTGCCGTACATGCTTTGCTTTTAGGATCAGAAGAACATGCCGTCCGCCTCTGTCTGGCCGATTGGGCCTGTGCCTCGCGAGCCACTACTTGCGCGCGCACCGAAGTTGATCGTTCGTCCAGATCAATCTTGTCATCTCATCCATCTCTCGCCGGTTTCCAGTTGAAAGCGCTGGCCATTCTTTCAACCTCCACCCCGCCGTGTCTCCGCCAGCGCCAGGCAGCGAGCGAGCGCCTTGCTGAAACATGTCGGCAGACACGTCTGATCCTGCCTTGCGACAGGCAGTCTCAAGTGTCCACGACGCTCAAGATCCGGCTTCATGGTAGGTTTACTGCTCCAGGCACGGCTACCACTTGTGTTCTTTCCGTTGAGGTCATCTTCGAGCGTGACACTGGGTTGTGGCATGGGTACGAGAAGGTGCTGCTGCAGGCATTGATGCTCGACATGCTGCTCGTGTCAGTGGGGCATTTCATGCACCCGTTGAACACGTTGGCACAGATGTGCGATGGGATCAGTGTCCGTGCGGGAGGGACAGATCGCCGGGGTGCTTGCTCTCGAGGCGGGACGTCAGCTCCAGCGCTGGCCATGGAGGCTCCCACAGTCTTGACTTCAGATAGGTCGCTGACAACAGGCTCGTCGCTCACTATGCGCAAGGCTCGACGTCAAAGATCGTCTTGGTAGACAGCGGCCGGGACCCGGCGCTGCCACGCCTTCGGCCGTTGCTCGATGCCCCGGACTGCGATGCCACCTTTGCGTATGCGACTGTGCAGAACAAGGGGCTGGTCCTTCTACGGCTCGCAGACGGTGTCGGGTGAGCACATAGCAGTGAACGAATAGCTGACATCCCCAGCGGCGTGAAGCGTGCCAAAGCAATCGTTCATACTAGAGCGTTCGCAGCGCTGTTTCCGGTGAGCTGAAGGTAAGAGGTGCGCTGACGGCAGGACTACCTCGCTCTTGTGACCCTCACCTCTGCGGGAGCGTTGACGGACGAGCTCGTTGCAGACAGGCTGGGGCTGAAGCTGGAGGATCTTGCTGTGCCGCCACCACCGCCACCTCCAGAGGAGAAGCCAGGGCTGGCAATAGCGCCGTCTGCGGTGCCCGCTCCAGAGCCAGCGCCGGTCGCTGAGCAGTCGGCAGTGCTGGAAGATGGAGACGCTGTGGCAGAGCCACAGCCCTCCTCGTCGGCCAAAGCTGCGGTGGCACCTGCAGAGCCGTCCGGCACACCACCGGCAGCACGCTCGGTGACTCCAGAGGTTGCGAACGGAGAGCCCATGCCATCAGCTTCAGCCCAACCAGCTCCATCATCAGCATCTTCTCCGGAAGTCTCGCGAGCTCCCTCAATGGTGGACAGTGAGGGCGCAGATTCAGCACTATCAGCGGCGCCGACAAACGACCCAGCAGAAGAATCCGTCCCTGAAGAGGCAACGACAACGAGAGCAATAGCAACGACAATGCCAACAGTCCCGACAGCGCCAAGAGCCGGATCAGCAACAGCAGCAACAGCAGCAACACTAACGACACCCTCGACCTCATCTCCGCGCGCAGATCCCACTCGCACACCTACGGCAAAAGCGGCCGCAACAGTGGCAACACAAATACCACCGACCCATCGTGCCCTCCCACCGCCACGACTCACCGCTCGTCAGCTGGCAGCAGCAGCTCTGCTGGAGGCTGACACAGAGCTGCCCGAGTTACCCATGCCAACTCCGAGCGACGAAGGCAGCGAGTTCTCGTTCTACCGCACGAACTCGAGGAGCCAGTATGACTCGACTGACGACTCGGCAGACTACTACGAAGCGTCGCCCGAGATGCCACAACGAGCATTCCAAGCTCAGCCGCCTCTCCCAGCACCGAGCTTGGTATCACCGGTGTCGCCCGTGACTCCGGTGACCCCGGTAATGCGGAATGCCGTATCTGTGACACCAGCGACCCCAGTGAGCGATGTTGCAGCGGTGGAACCAGCGACACCGGTGACGCGCGATGTTGAGACGCGCAAGGCCCAGCAGGTGACTCCGATCGTTACAACGGCTGTGCCCACACCATCCTCTCCTGCGGCTGCCTCCCCTCTGCCACCGATACCGGCACGGGCAGCGGCGCGCGATTCGCCTCGAGAGTCGCCATCGGTTGCCGAGTTTCCTCAAGCTCCCAGCGTTCGAAGCCCGTCTACCATGGCCCCTCCTCGGCCTCCGCGCGCATCGCGCACTCTGTCTCCCAACTCATCCCCTATCCCGCAGACACCTACCTCACCACCAGCCACGGCTACGGTCGTTGCTCCTTCACAACCGGCCGTCCTCGAAGCGGATGGAGAAGTCGACGACGGAACAATTCCGCCTCCGAACGAGTCCACAGTTGCTCCGACCCTGGAGTCTGGAGATGTGTCCGAGGTCTCCACAGCGTCTGAGACGCCAGCGACGCCCGAGCCGGTCGCGGCTATGGAAGAGCCCACAGCCTCCTCATCATCGGACCCAAGTCATCTGCAGGCTGTCCCGGACCTGAAGGGCTCCCCCGAGGCTCCATACTCGCCATCATCTGCCCATCCATCATCCCCCGGTATCGGCGAATCGCCCGACTTTGACGGCTACCGACCGCCGTCACGCAATGCGAGTGTACCAGCCAGTGTGACCTCAGAGTCGCGACGAAGCAGTCGGAGTCAGTCGCGATCGCGTCGAGGCTCTGATCCAAGCACGTCGCCCGAGTCGAGGGTCTCACGCAGATATTCGCGGGATGCGAACGTCCCCTCGATGCCACCCCTGCCACCAGCGTTGTCCGCCTCAGCTCTTCGTCGCACTTCACGGGGCGAAGCTCGCAATCCCTCAGTCCCACAGTCGCCAGTCAGTGCTGGCTCTCCGCTTGCACACTCGCCACACTCGCGTAGAGGATCGTCGGGTCAACTGCCGCCGCCACTGCCTGTGCCCGATGAGCCAGTCCCACCGTTACCGCAACAGATTCAAACTAAGCTGCAGGAAGGCGTGAACGGGGAGTACAACAAGCGCAGCAGCTACCAGCATCCTCCTTTACCACCCATCCCTGCGTCGGTCAAGGAGGCCTCGGCAGAGATGTCATCTCTTGGGAACGGAGGCAGCCCACTTCGGGATCGCACCATATCCTCACCTCGTGGCGGTGTGGCATCCGACAACCAGTCATCCTCAGCATCTCCTATGGCGCAGGCTGTCGACAAACCTCTACCTTCCGGCCAGTCCACCCCTTCGACCATCCGAGTGCAACAGCATACCCCGATGGCAGGCAACCGCGCGCCACCACCGGCTCCGGTCACTGTGCCACCAGTCGTCGCGCGTGCAGTTCACGTCCAGGAGAGCCCCAAATCGAGTGGCTCACCGGTCACTCCGGGCACCGCTTCCACTGCCGTGGCCTCGCCAACACGCAAACGGGTGCCTGCGTATGACCCAGAAGCGCTCACAGGGCCAACCCGTGCGAGCGCCCTGTCGCATGTTGTGAATAGTCCAGATCTCGAGTCTTCGTCCGAGCGCGGCACGACCGCCGTTCCCAGTCCGTCGACGAACGAACCGTTTACAACCTCCACCGCGATAGGGCAGTCGACCAAGTCCTCGCCCGTACCGGACGCTGTCTCACCCAGTGCAGTCAGCAAGACTGGAGATCTGCCGCAAGTCAAAGTCGATCAAAGCCAGGCGCCGCGCCTCGATACCCAACAACGAGGCAGCGCCCGTCTTGTCGGTTTGGGCTTCTCCGGTTTGGACGACGGACTGGCTAAGATCACACAAGGTGACCTGCACCCCGCGCCAGTCCAAGATGTCCAGGACGCGTCGCTGCCCTCGCCTTTGAGCTTCAACTCGACGTTCTCGTCTCCCCGCAGTCAGTATAACGACGTCGCAGAGCTGGGGGACGTTGGGTCGACGGTCTCCCTTGTTGACGCCCAAGTCGCCACGGCTCGCGTCGTGTCCATGTCCAATGGCCACGCCCGCCGCATGCCCAGCGTCGATCTGAAGACGTTTGCTCAGACGGACGCTCTGATGAACACAAAGCTGGAGAAGGGCGGCAACGACGAGGAGCACTTGGATGCGGCTTCAGCGGCCACATCGGACCTGAAGACGCTGGCAACGCGACGGGATTCGGCACCCAGTGTCTCCTCTGACACGGACGCTGTGAATGCCTCACCATCTGCGGAGCCCGCTGTCAAACGTCGGGACCCGTCCGTCGATATCTCGGAAGCGCGGCCACGATCCCGGACGTCTGCAGCGCCGGAGAGCCGTATCGTTTCCTCTGGCACGTTCGGAAGACCACACTCTGGTGCTCAGTCTGCTTTGGGCCAAGACTCCATGGCATCGGGGAGCAGCCGGAGCAGCATGCGGAACGACACGCGGCCCATGTCGATGGTGTCTGAGCGCCGGCCATCTCTTGGCGAGCTACGTCCAATGTCGGAGCATTCTGACCGCGCTGACCGCCGGAGGTCTATGGGCATCTTTGATGTGACTGAGGAGGTGGATGACCAGCTCCCTCAGACAGTCCTTCTCAACAGCGGGCAGAACACGCCTTTGGCGAGCAGTGCGGCGACCGTGCCAGTTATCTCGACACCAGCGTCGATCACGCCCACGCCGAACATTGACGAGAGACTCAGGCATGGCCCTTCCCAGACGTCGCTTTCTTCCAAGTTTAGGATCCCTTTCCTGTCACCTCGGTCGCCTCGAACATCCACGGCACCGCGTGACACTGCAACGTCTCCGTATATGGATGACGACGACTCGTCTCTGTCGCCATCACAACGGCTCCGGACGGCATCGTGGGCCAGAGCGCTGAACCTCCGCCGGAGCAGCGGACCGACATCACCAGGCTCCCCTCGTACTCGTTCTCGCGTCGGCAGCCGAGTCGGCAGCGACGACACACACACCACACTGCCTCTGAAAGAGACGCTCCATGGACTCGGCTTGAGTAACCTGCCTGGATTGTCTTCCTTGGCCCAAGCACCCAGTGCCTACCGCACTCCTACAGGCGGCATAGGGTTCTCACCGTCTCCTACTCACTCGCCTATCATGACGGCGGAAGCTGCGCTGGCTCAAGCTCGCGAACGCAGCCTTGCCGAGCAGTCCGAGGCGTACGAAGCCTATCGCAGGCGTGAAAGTGAACGCGCTCGCAGTCGCACCTCAGCTGTATACGTGACCAACGAAATCGACACGCCGCACCATCTCCACCGTGGCAGCACGTACACGAGCGACATGGTCAGCGACGAGAGCCATCTCGCCTCGGGGTATGACGATCAGTCGGATGAGCTGCCACAAACGCTATCGCTGGCTATTGTCACCAATGCTGGGGAGAAGCCACGATCGCCAGTCGAGCAGCTCAGTGCGTCAGCGAGTGCCGTGAAGATGGCACGTCACAAGGACCGTCCACTGTCATCGCCCGATACGGATAAATTCCATACCCCAACGAACTCGTTCTCGGCGTCGACCAAGTTGTCTTCCCCTCGCGCGCTCACTGAGACCGACATGAACCTCGACCGCGATTTGCCACCACTGCCACCGCAGGAGAAGCAGCGCGTCAAGGTCTCAGAGAAGGCGGCCGTCTCCACCGTCTCGGTCGCTGCCCCGGAGGACGCAGTTGCAGAGCGTGAGCGTCTGGAGGCGGAGGAAGAGGAAGCAGCCCGGGTGGCCAAGGCTGAGGCTGATCGCAAGGAGGCAGAGAGGGTGGAGGCTGAGCGGAGGGAGGCCGAACGTCTTGAAGCTGAGCGGGTGGAGGCTGAACGCAAGGAGGCAGAGCGTGTGGCGGCTGAGAAGGCCGAGGCGGAGAGGGTTGCTGCTGCAAAGGCAGAGGCCGAGCGCATCGCAGCTGAGAAGGCTGAGGCGGAGCGCCTTGCTGCTATCAAGGCGGAGGAGGAGCGCAAGGCCAAGGAGCAGGCTGCACGCGAGGCTGAGGCGAAGAGGCTGGAGCGCCTCGAAGCTGTCCGCAAGCAGGTGCACGAGGGCAAGGCCAGTGGCGGCGTCATGCTGCGAGGCGTAAGTGATTTGCGGAGAGTGTTGACTGACATCAGTGGGTTACCGTGCAGACTATGCAGTCGTACGCATGGCGCCGGCGCTTCTTCCACCTCTTGTCTTCGGAGATGAAGCTGTTCAAAAGCGACAAGGAGGGCGAGACCCCCTTGACTGTGGCGAAGCTCACTGGCGCCTCGGTCAGTCGCGACTACGAGGAGAGCCAGGTGCGCGGCAGCTGGAAGCTAAAGGACGGAGGAGGAGAGGTGAGTCAACGAACGTGATATTAGTGCTGACCGACCAGGAGTACTTCATGTTCGCAGACTCTGCCGATGACAGAGATATCGTTCTCGAGGTCCTGGGGATCGCTATCGGCGAGTAATGGGTTCCAATCTGTTTGTATTTGTCACCATGCATCGATGCCATGCTATGATCGTAATCACTCGCTCCCGTAGTCGAGGGCCATGTCACTCTCAGCGCTGCGCTCTCTCGCGCGATCAGGCGACTCCCTCCGCGGTGGGGACGCCTTCCTGGCCTGCGCCCAAGCCCCTGCGCGTGCCGACCGGCCATCTTCGCCCCCGTCCCTCTCCTTCTCGCGGGCCACGTCGATCTGCCGCTGCTCGTCATCGTAGGGCATCTCGTCCCGTGCAGATGGTGCCGCGTCCAAGCGGGCAGCGAGGCTACCAGTACCGGCAGCGCCCGACTCTCCACTTGCCGCAGCGAACTCGGGTGCGCGCCTCCGTCCACCGTCGTGTTCCCACCGGTCAAAGTCGCGGCCGCCTCGGCTGATTCTGTCACCACGGTCACGAGCATCGCGGTCACGATCTCCGCGGCCCCACCTGTCCTGATTGCCTCCTCGTTCCCACCTGTCCCCTCCACCCCTGTCATCGCGCCATCGTCCGTCTGGTCGACGAGAACTGAAGTTTGCAGGCCGACTTTCGGGATCCCTGTAGCGCATGGTTCCACGACCTGGGGGTCAGCCCGTCCGTCATGCAGCTTACCTTTGTACACGACTCCGCCTGCATCCTTCACCGCCTGCCTCTCCGCCTCGAGATCAGCCTTGATCTTCAGCAACTGCTCCTGGCGCTCGGCCTCGAGCCGCTCCTTCTCCTCCCTCTCTAGACGGATGTCGAGCTCAGACAGGGTCTCAGACAGAGACCGTGATCGACGCCTAGGCGATGCCGATCGCGAGCGATCCCGCTCCCTGCGCTCCTTCCTCCTCGCACGACGTTCCTCCTTCTCGCGCTCTTTGCGCTCCCGCCTCTCCCTGCGCCGGATCCGCTTCTCCCGCTCGCGCTCGTCTTCTGAGTCCTCCTCTGACTCCGGGGTAGGCGGTCGAGGTGCACGGCGCATCTGGAGCTCTCCGCAGTGCGCGACGATGACGGGAGATAGGGGACGGTCCTTGCCGTCTGTCGCGAGGGCGCCGATGGTCCTGATGTGCTCCATGCCCTGGAGCACTTGCCCGAACACACTGCATGTCAGATAGCTCAGTCAGACCGTCGTACACATGTTTCCCAGTGAGATGCGGGGCGGCCGCCAGCGTGATGAACCATTGACTGCCGTTGGTGTTTGGTCCGCGGTTGGCCATGACGAGCAGACTGACATCAGCATGAACTGGCTGGTGGCCTTACCCCTCGCGGTCGACTTCAGTACCCTCCCCTTCTAGGCGCTCGTCCTTGAACATGCCGCCGTAGATGCTCTCCCCGCCAGTACCGTTGCGCTTCGTGAAGTCGCCGCCCTGGATCATGAAGCCTTCGATCACGCGGTGGACCGGACTGCCCTTGTACGACAGTGGCGTGGCAGATTGCACCTCTCCAGTGCAGAGGGCACGAAAGCTGGAGTCAGCAACGTTCATAAACTTAGCAGGCATTCGACCTGCAACATGCGTACGCTTATGCAGCAGCCCGGTACTCACTTCTCAGCTGTTCTCGGAACACTCGAAGTTAGTTGGCACACATCGCTAGACCTACACATCAGAGAACAGTTCGAACTGACGTCAGCGAGTTCAGCGGAGAACTTACGACAACACGGCCCAGCGGTGCATCTCCGACTGTGAAGTCGATAAAGACGCGAGGCAGAGGCATTGCGGCGGGATGGTTGATGACACCAGGAGACCAAATATCGCGCATCTCGACACATGAAGCAACCCCAAGCGGAGTATCCCGAGATCTCCGTTCAACGCGTTTCGTCAACACGCGCGCCCCGGACCGTCAACATCCCGACCACCTCGACTCTATCCATCGCAATCAAGCTAGCAAGCTCAGCTCAGAGAACACCCTCGACCGCGTCGGATCGTAAAGTCCACCCAGAATTGGACTTTCCGACCTTCCACGCCACCTACAACTTCCACAGACCAGCCGAATTCACGTCCACAACGATCAGTGCCTTGGGCAGCCAACTGTGTTCTTGTCGCTCTCGTTATCCACTTTCGACTCGTAGCCCAGCATGGGTCGCGAAATCATCTCCATTCAGGCTGGACAAGCTGGAAACCAGAGTACGTATATAGGGTGCGCCTGTCATGGCTAACAGCAGTCGGACAACAGGTGAGACTCCCAGGGGAATCGACCGGCCGTTCGGAGACTCCTCACCGGGTCCACCAGGGGGCTGTTGCTGACGTCTAGTTCTGGCAAAAGCTCTGTGCCGAGCACGGGATTTCACCGACAGGCAACCTTGAGGACTGGGCCGAGAACCAGGGTGACCGGAAGGACGTGTTCTTCTACCAAGCAGATGATGAGCACTACATCCCTCGCGCTATCTTGATTGACCTGGAGCCAAGAGTACGTCCCAATCTGTAAGTAGTATTAACGCGAAGGTCATCAATGGCATTCTGTCATCACCATTCAAGTCACTGTACAATCCCGAGAACATCTACGTTTCGAAGCAGGGAGGCGGCGCGGGGAACAACTGGGCGCGAGGGTATACGGCCGGCGAGAAGGTGTATGAGGACATCATGGAGATGATCGATCGCGAAGCGGATGGAAGCGACAGCCTCGAGGTAGGCGAGCGTACAGAGACAACCTGACGACAGGGCTTCATGTTCCTCCACTCTATCGCAGGTGGTACTGGGTCCGGTCTAGGCTCGTTCCTTCTCGAGCGGTTGAATGACCGCTTCCCGAAGAAGCTCATCCAAACGTACTCTGTCTTCCCGGAAGCGAGCGATGTCGTTGTGCAACCGTACAACTCGATCTTGGCGATGAAGCGACTGGTCAACAACGCCGACTCTGTCGTTGTCCTCGATAACGCAGCACTGTCGCGCATTGCTGCCGACCGCTTGCACATCCAAGACCCGAGTTTCCTCCAGACCAACCAGCTGGTCTCGACCGTCATGGCGGCCAGCACAACAACGTTGCGATACCCGTCATATATGAACAACGACTTGGTCGGCATCATCGCCAGCCTGATCCCAACACCACGGTGCCACTTCCTGATGACGAGTTATACACCGTTCACCGGAGACGAGATCGACAAGGTGAGTTGGCGATTGCTGATCTCCGCTAACCCGCAGGCAAAGTCTATCCGCAAGACCACCACCCTGGACGTGATGCGACGACTACTGCAACCAAAGAACCGCCTTGTAACGACCACATCAACGCGCACGTCATGCTACATCTCATGTCTGAACATCATCTCAGGCGACGTCGACCCAACAGACGTGCACAAGTCGTTGTTGCGTATCCGAGAACGGCAACTTGCCAACTTCATCCCATGGGGTCCGGCAAGCATCCAGGTCGCTCTCACCAAGAGGAAAACGACGCAGAACAGGGTGTCAGGAGTGATGCTGGCCAACCACACCAGCATGGCATCGGTGAGTTTGCTCGTTGGTCTCAGCTGACATCAGCTCTTCAAGCGCATGCTTGACCAGTACGACCGGCTGTGGAACAAGAAGGCATTCTTGGATCAGTACAAGAAGGAGGATATCTTCGCCAATGGCTTCGAGGAGTTCGAGGACTCCAGGAGAGTTGTGCAGGAGATGTCCGATGAGTACAGGGCGTGCGAGAGTGAGGGGTATATCAACTACTCGTAGGCGAGCCTGCGGATTGTGGCGAGTGTTACGAGACGAGCTGGTGGCTCCGCTGCAGACTATGCAGATGTATTGATCATTATAGCAAGGAGTGCGTGGTCTATCAAGCCCGTACCGGTAGTGGCCAAGCGCTGCGACCATGGAGCAAGATGAGCGACTGGCTTTACAGTTCTGTGATGGCTCTTTGCATTATCATGGTTCCTCTTTCCGGGACATCTCCACGGACTGATGCTGAAGTTGGCTGCCTTTGACCTCCACAATGAACTACTCGGCAGCATTCGTACCTCCGTTCACCTCGCAAAGCCTCCCCGTAGGTCCGTTGACTGCAATGAGACTGGCGTTATGATCAAGCCTTGATCGAGGACCAGTCGTCGGCTATCTGCTTTCATGCACCCAAGTGCACCATAGTGAATAGCCCACCTGTCCCAGTTCCAGGCCGTATAATGTCAGCAACTGCCAAGCCGGCTTTCACCGGCTGCCCTCAACTTGCTCGACCATTGTCCTGCTGGCTGAAATCCGCATCGTTTAACTTTTGTGGACATCCATCCAGGCAGGCGCTCGGTGTGTGCCTTGTCGATCCTCGAGTCGTATCAGTAGATTGCCGAGTACCCGATCGTCTATATTTCCATCTAAGCGCTGTGTCTGTCTGCCCACTTTCGCACCGCGTCCGCTCCTCATATTGTCCACAGCAGAGACGGAGGGGCAGCAATAACAGCTCTCTCAACACACTCTCCTCGCCACCATGCTGCGCCGTCTCGCTATCGCCTCGCGTCCGGCGGTTCGCTTCCAGTGCCGCGCGCACACCACTGCTCCTCGCAGTGCTGCCGTCGCGCCGTCGAGGACCACAGCTGCGTCCCCTCCACCCCCGCCACCTCTGCCCAAGGCGAGCGTGGCTAAGGACGCCCCGTCGACGTTCCACGTCGCCTCTACCCCTCCCATTGCGGTCAGCTCCTCCGGCCTGACGTTCACTCTCACCGACGGCAGGAAAGTTCTCGACGGTGTGTCCGGCGGCGCGGCGGTCGCATGCCTGGGCTACTCAAACCCCGAGCTCGTGGAGGCAATGAACCGCCAAATCTCGTCTCTCCCGTACACCTACCACGCTGCGTTTGGTAATCCGCAGAGCGAGGCGCTTGCAGACCACCTAATCGAGCGCAGCAATGGCACTTTCGTCGCCGGCGCGTTCTACAACTCTGGTAAGTAGACGCGCACGGTCACGCTGATCGCCAGGATCTGAGGCTATCGAGGCCATACTCAAGCTCGTGCGCCAGTACTGGCTTGAAGAGGGCCAGCCCAAGCGCAAGTACATCATCGCCCGCTCCCCGGCCTACCATGGTAACACGCTCGGCGCCCTCGGAGCAGGCTACGTGCCCGGCCGGCGGAACTTGTACGACGTGTACTGGTCCGACGCGTTCCAGCACGTCGACACCCCGCAGGCGCGCGACCGCTTGAAGGGCGAGGACGACGCTGCGTACTCTGCTCGTCTGGCCGCCGAGCTCGAGGCGAAGATCCTCGAGCTGGGTCCCGAGAATGTCGCTGCGTTCATCGCTGAGCCAGTAGGCGGCAGCGGTCCGGGCGTGACCCCGCCTCCAAAGGGGTACTTCCCCGCTGTGGACAAGGTCGTGCGCAAGTACAACCTCGTGTTTGTGATGGACGAGGTCATGTGCGGCACCGGCCGGAGCGGGGAGCTCTTCGCTCACGACGCGGTGTGCGAGGGCGTCAAGCCTGATGTCATATCGATGGCGAAGGGCCTCGGAGGGGGATACGTTACCATCTCGGGTGTGCTCGCTGGCAAGAGGCTGGTCGACCCCGTCCGCCGCGCTGGGCAGTGGAAGAACTCGCACACCTACCAGAACCACCCTGTCAACTGCGCTGTAGCGCTGGCTGTGCTCCAGAAATTTGAGGCTATCAATGTGCTCGACAACGTCAAGGCGAGGGGCACACAGCTGCTTGAGGGTCTGAAGGCTGCGCTCAAGGACGAGGACCTCGTCTTCGAGGTTAGGGGACAAGGCCTCTTCCTCGCTGTGGACTTTGACGTGCCCACTACGCTGAGCCCGAGGTTCGGCAACCGCATCAAGGACAAGTGTCTCGAGAACGGGCTTCTGACACTTGGAGGCGTTGGCACTGTCGACGGGACGGCTGGCGACTGTGTCATCCTAGCGCCGGCGTACACTATTACTGAGAGCGAGGCGAACACCATGATTGACATCATCAAGAAGTCGGTTCAGGAGTGCAAGGCAGAGTTGTAGGACATTAGAAAGCATGTATCAGGTCATCAAGGTCAGGCGCGTCCTCCTCACGTTTAGTCTCTAGTCTCTTTTTCTTACCTCGCGCCGATTTCTGCGTTACGTGCTTTACTTGCGAAACGATGTTCGTCACCATTGGACCTTCGCGGTGGACGGCCGTCCACTTCAACGCCAGTCCTGTCCTCGAGACCGAGAAAGTAGCAACACATGCACAACAAGGTACACGGATATATGGGCGCCATCCGGTGGCAAGCGCCGATCCGCTGCCATCGCCTGGCCGAGTCTGAACACCCATGCTCGACCACTTGATGCTCGGCACGGTCGTGAACGCGACAGTTCATCCTAAACCTCACACTCAAATCAATCGACCAGTTTGATGATGGTCAAGCTATCACCTCGGGCATCAACAGTAGTGTCCACCTCGCAGAAGATGCGGAGGTCCTCCTCCCCAGGATCGATGCTCTTTTATGCTTCCTTGAGGAGACGGCGTGTACCTGACGCGACGACAACGCGGACACTGTCGAAGCTGTCAGTCCGAGTCCCGACTTTGAAATCGCAAGCTCATGATTTTGGAACTACTAGCTTGTGGAACGTCGATTTCAGCGCGCTCACGTCGTTCGGCATGGCCGATCTCTGGGATCATGCGGAGCTGCTGGGTCGCCAGGCATCGTTCATCCGTCGAACGGTTCCATGCGCGATACGTCTCCTCTCTCCGCTCCGGGAAGCTTAAGCGAAAGAAACGTCTTATCGAGCTCAGTTGGCAAGCCCGAAGCCCGTCAGCAGAAATCAGTCAGAAGTTTGACGTCAGAGCGTAGCGATTGTGCGGGGTCCTACTGCTAACTACTCAGCCTCGGTGGTTAACGTGATGGGCGTGTGATGGAAAAGAGTGGCAGCATGAGCGGATGAGAAGTGCGTGTTTCTGCATCCACGCGGTGCGAGGTATGTGGCCAACTTCTTGGAACATGCCGAGTATAAGAGCTAGATTCGGCCACCGGTCGTCGCTGGTGGACGAGCAAGCGAGCAGTGGTGGAGGCCAGAACTATGACGCAGAGACGGAGAAACGCGTGCCCAAGCCAAGAGCGACGGGCTCGGTGCGCATGCGTCCTTTATGTTGATGAGCTCAATGACACGACAGTTTCTCGTGTGCAGCAGAAGGGTAGAGTCATTGTAGAGCACGGCCGTCGACCTTGTGGAGACGAGTTCACATCACCGCCGAAGTCTACCGATCTCGGTTATCTGCGGCATTCCCCTCGACTTTTGGATGCCGTGATCGATTCATCCGGAGAATGTCAGTTACCGCCGGCCGGGTGAGGCGCGGGTCAGTCCACGAGGTCTGCATTGGCCGACTCGCGATTCGGTTCCAGTCGCTGTTCATTGCTGAAGCAGTGTAGAACGAGCGACTACCGTGCTTCGAAACCGAACACTCCACCATCACCATGACCGGGGCGCTTGAAAAAGACGTCCAGCAGCTGAGCCTCTCCAACGGCGGCAGTGAGCAGGTCGCCAAGCAGACTACGGCTCCACAGTCTGACCCCATCGTCAACGATGTGGTCGTCGGCGAGTGGGCAGATGCGATCAAGGCGTACAAGGGCCCGAAGCTGAACCAACATGCGATTGAGTGCCCGTCGTGGTATGCGGCTGAGCGACTGGACCACTACCTCCGGACAAGTGGGCATCGCACCGGTTGCAGTACTGACGGCAGCCTACGAGCCCAAGACCAACCCAGACGGCATGGTCAACCTGTGCGGCGGAGGTGGGCGAAGCTGACAGCAGGGCGATTGCCGAGAACTCGTTGATGACAAACGAGTACCTCAAGGTGGGCAAATCGACATCACTCATGCTGACTGCAGTACTACGGCGATGTCTTCCAGAAGGCAATCACCAGCGTGGACATGAGCTACGGCGACCAGACGTCGGGCTCGAAGCGTCTACATACGGCCATTGCCGACCTGTGGAATGACAACTTTTCACCAGTCCAGGCTGTGCGCCCAGACGACATCGTCACTGGCCCCGGTATCTCTGCAGTGCTGGATCAGCTCATGTCTGTGATCTGCGCGGAAGGCGAAGTCGTGCTCATTCGTGCTCCTCAGTCAGTAGAGAGACCAGGCGCCACTAACAAGCAGCTACAACGGCTTTGATGTCAACATGGTGGCGCGGACCCGCTGCGTTCCGTATCATGTCCAGGTGCCGGATATCGTCGGGTCGTTCACCAAGGCTGGCGTGGAGGCTGAGGCGCTGGAGCAGGCATACGAGGACTGCAAGTCGAAAGGACAGACTGTCCGCGCTGTGGTGCGTCGTGAGGACACTACGAATCTGACATCAGCTCCTGGTCAACCCGCAGAACCCCCTCGGCTTGTCGTATAGCAAGGACGTGATTGTCGACTACGCGCGGTTCTGTGAAAAGCATGACCTGCACCTGGTGTCCGATGAGATCTACGCCCTCAGCACGTACGACAACCCAAGTGAGTGCGAGCTGGAGCTGCGCTGATGCCAGGAATCCCGGACGCACCAAAGTTCATCAGCGTCGCCTCCATCGACTTTGAGAAGGAGCTCGGCACCTTTGACAAGAGCCGTGTGCATATTGTCTACAGCTTCTCCAAGGAGTGCGTCGAGTTTCGGGCACGCTGACCCCAGCTTTGGCATCAACGGCTTCCGCGTTGCTTGCGTTATCACGCAGAACAACCCCTTCCTCCTCCGCACGCTGCTGCACTATGCCTTCCTGATGAAGAGTTAGTGATGGCTGGGAGCACAGCTAACACCAGTCTCCTCCCCTGCCGACGCGCTCATCTCCTACCTGTTGAACGACAAGCCGTCCTTTACAAGCTTCATGAAGCGCAGCAGCGAACTGCTCGCCAAGAACTCGACCTATGTCAGCGACTGGTTCGAGCAGCGTGGTTTCACGCCGATCCAGGCGAATGCGTGAGTATCACCAGGGCATCGCACGGACCAATAAGCTGATCAGCAGCGGACACTTTATCGTCGTGGACTGCCGGGAGAGGCTAGGCATCACAACCTTTGAGCAGGAGCGCAATTTTGCGCGTCACGCTATAGCGTACGGCGTCGCTGTGGGCATCGGACAGGTGTACCAGTTCCACGCCCCGGGCTACGCGCGCGTGACCTTCACAATCGAGCCACAGACGCTAAAGGTGAGTTTGTGCGAGTGTCTCGCTCACAAAAACAGGTGGCGCTTGAGCGGTTGGAGCGGGCCATCGACGCATGGCACAGCAAGGCGTGAGCAAGAGTAGTTGTTACTCGGATGAGACAGTACAGCTACGAGCAGCACTGCATTATGCAACAGGAGCTACTTACTATACACACTGGTGATGGGACCGTGGTTGGGACTGATGGGCCAAAGCTCTAACTAACTCAGTAAACATTTTACTGCATTTTTGCCTCCCATCATGTGGTGCGGGTGAGTTCGTCCTCGTGCATACTTAACAAGGGCCAGTCGACCAAGGGCAGCTTCGTCAGCGCCTCTTCTTGATTCTCCCCTGCCAGCATCCCTGCTTCGCCAGCGTTCTTCCCTACCTCCAGAACCTCTCCGCCTCCCTACCCCACCACCCAGCGCAACATCACCTAGCACCATGGCCCGAGGCATCGACAACACCCCTCCCAACGTGCGCAAGCTCCGCTCAGCCATCCTGGACGACCGCGTCCTTGCCATGAAGCTGTTTGGCGGAGAGGTGAGGCGGAAGGACAAGATCCGCCTCCGCAAGATCGTCGACAAGCTCGACAGCAGCATCCTCTTCGACCCGCGCTACACCCAGGCCATGCAGGCCGAGTGTGTGGACCTGCGCGAGATCGTCCACGTCATTGAGCAGATCCTTTTTGAGATCAACGAGGCGTACATGGTCGAGGTCGCCGCCGCCCAGCGCCCCGGTCTGATGGGGCGCGTCTTCTGCCGCGGTACTCCTCCCACCACATTGAATCTGTGAGCTGATCTCACTCTATGCCCAGATGTGTATAGTCGACAGTAGTCGACCTCTTGACTCGTCTTGACATATAGAGGAGATGACTGACGCCTGCATTGTGCAAGGAGTGGGTCGGTACCCATGGTGACAAGCGACTAGATTAGTACCGTGATGGACGATGAAAAGCCAGCACCCAACGGACGTGCACAGAGTACTTGATCCGCCGTGCAATGCCCGACGTACTTTAGCTTGATAGAATCGATGCGATGATGTTAACTTCAGATGGACGTGTTGGACGATGTCGCAACAACCTCCTAGATGCCCTCCAACTAACTCCTGCCAACTAACCACCCACAACCACAAGACGACTCCAGCTGCCATCCGCCACGGCCACGATCAGAATCAAATCACTCGCGTCGACGCACCGCAATATGAAGCACGCCATTGCCTTCGTCTACTCCCCCCTGCCGCAGCAAGCTCCAGTTAGCCTTGCGAACCTCGCTAGCACAGCTAATATAGGCAGGGCACATAATGCACAGATTGTTAACTAACTCTGCAGATGAATACAGCCTCTACGCAATAAGATTTGGCACCGCGTTCCGAAGAAAATGGAGACCTGAAACGCAGGGTACCACAGCCGCAGCACCCCGCAGCATGGCCTGCGACGCTATCGAGGCTATTGCTGGCCCCGCAACGCCAAAACGGGGGACACTATTCAGTTAGATCGAGCATAAGACCCCCCCCCCGCGCGCATCCTCGGTTCGCTTATCGCCAGGAGCTAGCTTCACTAATCGCCCCCGCCCGCAACCCCTCGAGCACGGGGGGGGGAACTCCTTTCATCGAGATAAGGGCAATGACGTTTTTCCTTGCACTGTATGTTCGGCGCTATCGTTGACTAGCAGACTACTAGCGATTAGCTGTACCTCTCCGCAGCGGGGCAGCTGTCTGTCATGTGGGGGGATGTGATCTTTCAAGACAAGCCAAGGACGCCGCCGTGCTAGATATAACCCCAGAACTGCGTGCGTCCTCGCATCACGGCCCTCCCAACGCTTTTGCGACATCTACATTACATCTATCTGCTCTGCTCTGCAACAAACCCACCAGCATAATTAACGGCACTGGCTGCCACTATCGACCTCTACTTGCCATCAACTGCCCTGCACCCCGCGTCTGCCACATCGATCGCCGCCACGATCGCCGCCACAATGCGCTCCCTCCTCCTCATAACCCTCACCCTCGCTCTCGCCCTCGCAGCAGCAGCAGCCCCCGCCCCACTCCCAGACGCCGGCGCCGATGCTGCCCCCGTCGCTGAAAGCTCTGTCGACACAGTAAACACCGTCGAAGCCGAAGCGGCGCCCGAAACGGCCGAACCGCCGACTACCGACGACGAAGCAACCAACAAGATCTGGTGCGGCTGGGGCTGCAGGCGGAGTAGGAGCAACGCCGCGGAGATCGAGGCGGCCCGTCGTGGCTCCGTCGAGGAGCGCGATGCGCCCCGCATGCTCCTGGGCCACATGCTGCGCGACTTCCAATAACCGCATGCGTGCCACTACAATTCTTTATACCGAAAGCGCATGAGCTGCCCACTCGGTTACGGAGCCCATAAACGAGCACAAATTACGACTCGACTCGACTCGTCTCTCCTCGCCTCGCCTCGCCCGAAGACAATGCCATACACGCTGGCGTGTTCGGCTATAGAATGCCTCCTCGCCTTATTGTACTCCATACGAATGTATCCAACAAACTCTAGTGTCTAATTCTCCAATCCTGAGATCGGGACCGATCGGTGGCGCCGTGGTACGAGCGAGCGTGCGGCGAGCTGCGGCGCGTTCGTAATGGCAGGCAGGCAGCTGTGCAGCTGGCCAAGTGCAGCTGCTAAGCATGTGAACAACTGCACATGTACTACATGCGTACATGTGCATCGGCATCGCTGCGTGTCTCACGGTGAAGCGATGCAATGTCGATCGAGCGCGTGGGCCTTGCGCAATGTGAGACAGTTCATGGCCTGAGACACAGCACGCAACATTACTCTCCGTCAGCGGCCAGTGGCGACCCGTCCGGCTCCTCTTGAGCGTTGAGAAAGGCGGAGGCCGGTGCGCACTGTGTCGGCCGGGTCTGTTGCACAGTTGGCGTCTGCATCGATGAGCGTTGAGTGAACCTGGCCGCATACGTTGGCCAGGCGCGTGCGCGTGAGACGCTGTTCAGTCGTAAAGTAAATGGACACTGTCTATTCCAGAATCATTGCTCGCTGAACACCAGAGAGAGACGAGGCGATAGCGGCCCCGGCCTAGAGGCTCCTAGAGGCTGTGCCACGAACTGGCGGACGACAGGATGGGCCTGCACCTCGTAGGAAAGCACGTCACCCTCAGTACGATGCCCGAAATCAGACGGTAGTTCAGCCGCCTCGTTCGTCTCACGTGTACATCGTCCACCTAGTGATACAAACGCCAAGCAGCACTCAGCAAATGAACAAAATGTTGGTGTCAATAGCTGCAATGTCAGCGCCATCCCCCTTGTCTCCCTCCAACTCCACTCACGATGACTAGACGACAACTGCGGCTTCTGGTCGTACCGCCCAACCAGCTCCTCGCGAATCTGGCGCAGCAGCTCGACATAAGACATTTGCGGGTACTTTGACAGCGCGGCGATGAATGCAAAGCTCATCGCACCGGTGGCCTTGCCGGCCTCCTGCGTGTCCGCGGACTGTTGAATCAGCATCATCCCTCGCCCGACTCCGACTCCGACTCCGACTCCGACTCACAGTCTGCGAGTCCTTGCATCCCGAGAACATGACCACGTCGGCTGGCGAGGTACGCGTCTCGCGCGTGACCTTTGTGGCCTCGGCGTTACCGCCCATGAGCGACTTGCCGCTGTTGAAGATGCCCTTCAGGGCGCCGATGGTGTCGCCGCGGAGGTAGTTCATCCCCGCGCCGAGGAGGCCCGAGCCAGCCTCGGCGAGGAGGTTGGGCTCCTTGATCTTGCCCTCGGTTGAGTAAATGTACGGCAGGTCGAGGCAGGTCGCGGAGTGGCACCTGGGCGTTAGTTCGGATGATGTCCCAGGACTTACGAGTCGAAGATGGCAGTCAAACGGCATCCAGCGGGCAGGGGCTTGACCATGATAGCGTGCAGGTCGTCGTCGAGCAGCTCGCCGGACCGCTTGTAGTCCACGGGGTAGACGCACTCGTCGTAGCCGTCGTCCTCGTCGCCGCTCTGGTCCTTGACCTGGCCTCCGTGGCCCGAGCTGCTGTCAGCCAGCTCCTCACACCATCACAGGCTTAAACTCACTAGTGGAAGAAGAGCGCGTCGTTGGGCTGCGCGTTGGCCACGAGCCACTGCATAGCCTGGATCATGTTCTGCTTCGTCGGCATCTGGCGGGGGTTCCGCGAGTCGTCCGTGAGGACGACCATGTCCTCCGGCTTGTAGTGGTACCGCTCAACCAGGAACTTTTGCACATTGTGCACGTCGTTGATGCATCCGCGCAGCTCGCCCGACTGGCCAATGTAGTTGATGCCAATCAGCAGCGCCTTCCGCTTGCCAGTACCTGTGGTTTGTCAGCACCGACATCAAGATAATCCTAGCAGCCCGTCTGCACTCACACTGCGAGTACTGGAAGAACGGCTGCTGCGTCTGTCCGTGGCCAGCCTGGAACTGCGGCCCGTAGTGCTGCGAACCACTCGGGGGCGGCGGGGGGCGCCCACCAGAGGGTGGTTGATAGGAGACCGGACCACCAGAGGGGGGCTGGTATCCTCCCGAGTTGGGGTGGTAGTTCTGGGGCGGCGGCGCGCCCGTGGGAGGCTGGTACGAGCCATACTGCTGCGGCTGCTGGTACTGTTGCTGATACTGCTGCTGGTACTGCTGGGGCGGTGGTGGGGCTTGGTAGTGTTGCTGGTGGGCCTGCTGGCCCGGGTAACCGCTGTTGTGGGCCTGCTGCCCGGGGTAGCCACCGTAGCCGCGCGACTGCTGCTGAGCGTACACGGGGGGTGGGGGCGCGTTGCCGTATCCGTTGCCGTTGTACATCGCTAGCGAGAGGGGTGGTGCTTTGATGTAAAGAAGGATAGAGTGGACGTGAGAAGCATAAACGCGTCCAGATTGCGGTGTACTGCGTATCCCATGTCCCCGCTTCGCGCGTAAGTCGGTATGTGGGTCACGTGATTGCGGAGGGCTCTCGATCGCTCTCGGGGTTCTTCTTGGCTTCCAGTTACAGGGCGGGGTGAGACATCGAGGTCAGCGAGCGAACCGTCTTGCATGGCGAGGAGCGAGAGGTCTGCAATCCGGCAAGCTAAGCTGTGAGCCATGGTCGAAGTTGCGAGGTGACTAGGTGACTGTTGGTAGACAAAGATTGACGCCGGCTGGTCAGCCGTAACGGTGCTGGGCCGTGCGAGATCGCTCCCCGCACTGCCCCGTAGCCCCGCCAAGCCTATGTCCTTGTCTTCCAGGCTGTCCTCAAGGCCGGCCTCAAGGCTGTCGTCGACTAAGTCTCGTTGTCCTTTGTTGTCCTTCTCTCGTCATGAGCCTTGTGACACATGTGACACACACACACACAGGCTGCACAAGCTGCACGCCGACGAGGCGTGGCCAGCACACAGTCGTGTGCTCGGCAGCTACTTCGACGCACGAGCCTCCCATCACTCCCCATGAGCTCTGAACGATCAACCCAACTTCACATCCTCACTCTCCTCGTCACCAACTGCTCTCTGCGATGCTTAGTTGAACGCACCTGTCTTGACTACAGATAACTCGCGAAGCGCGAACCTGCTTGTACCCGCGCGTGAAAACTTACCTCGAACTGCCACTCCCTCCCGCCTCTGTCCGCCACCGTCCTCCACCTGCTGTCACGGCAGCATCCATCGACCTCCCCTCCTCGCCATTCTACCCTTCCACTGACCCGATCCACCAGCAATCACATCCAAACGCAACCCATCGCTCTCCCCGCGCCACGTACAACCCACCCTGGCCCTCAGCACCTCCCCTACCCCCGCGCAAAAAGCAAAAAGAAGTGCCCCCACTCAGAATCGAACTGAGGGCTAGAGATAGCGTGGAGGAAGACTCGTACTATGAGACTCACGTGTTACCATTACACCATAGGGGCTTGAATGTTTAACACCACGGCACTGTGCTTGTGAGCTGTCTGGCTGCAGTCCGGTGGCCAGAATGCTTCTTCGACGTCTTTGGCGGCTTCCAGCGGGTTGCAGAGATTTTATCGGGGTGGGGCGTACGAAACAGAGGGAGAGGGAGATGGTGACGCCTGAAGGAGGCCCGGGAGTGCGTGACGTGCCCCCCGGCGGCTGCGTGGCGCGAGCGGGCGCCGTCTCCTCAACGCCCCCCGATCGTCTCTCGATGCTCGTGGCACTGTGTGAGTTGTGCGTTGTCGAGCGACTGGATGGTCATGGCGCCCTCCTCTTGTTATGCGGGGGTGATTGTCATACGACAGTCTGGACTGGATCGGCGAAGGCTCCGTCGTTCATCGAGGTGGCATCTCGCAGCTACAGGTCATGCGTCTTCCCTTTCTTCCCTCGAGTGAGTGTAAGCGCTCCATTCACATGCCTTCTCGTCAGTAGCCTCGCTGCATTGGCTGTGTCAAAATAAGTCTACGATGATATAGCTTGGTATGTGGTAAACATCAAACTCCCTTTGTGCTTTACTATTGACGTGCTCGAGTACGATGTGCTTTGCCCTCCTTGTACGCCTCGTTGCGCCCACGGTGTGTTCGCGTTCCTCCGCAGAGCCGTCAAAGAGCCTAGCTCGCTGACTGCCACTTGCACTTAGCAGCATGCGGACGTGGATATTACCAGTGACGGTGAATATCACCAGCTGACGGGGGCGAGATACGTCTGTCAAAGGCAGTAGAAACTGCGAGTTAAATCGCAGAAATTCCTGTTCGCTCCGTATCTGCAACACCTACGAGATGCATGGTATGGCACAGCTGGATAAACTGCTTCACGACAGACCAGACCGTCGTGCAGAGCGATGTGCGTGAGGTGTATACCAAAGACGCATATCAAGGCGAGGACGATATTATCCTTGCCATAGCCGCCATTATCATTCACAAAGTGGCACTCTGCGTGCCTCCCTCCATAACCCCAACCCCCTTCCTCGCCTACAACCCCCCTGCCCCAGGCCGGTCTAAAATCACACTGCATACGCCGATACAACATGGCAAGGATCGCTACAAACATCGTCCCGGTGGCTCCAGGCCACTGCAGCATACAATGCACCCGCGGTCCTACACAAACCCCACACCCAACCAAGCCCCGTCCCGACTCGCCGCAGCTCGCTAGCTCGCGCGCTCCATCGCCCCACAGTCGGGACACATGGCCCACAGCGAGCGCTCGCCACTCGCGTCGGGGTAGTCGCTCATCCTGAGCTTGGGTATGGACGTGCACTGCGGTCCGTGGGTTGCGCGTGCCCTTTCCGTCGGCGTCGCGTCCTCGGCCAGCACCGCAACCGAGGGCTGGATGATGCCGCTGGGGGTGTGCTGCCCCGGAGCGGGGAGGTTCGTCGCATACGGCTGCGCGGACCAGGGGGACACAGGCGTGACTGGCACAGAGGTGTTGGACGCAGTGGTCCCCTCGCCGCCGCCGGGGTAGCCGCCGTGCGAGGCGCCGCCAAAGTAGTCGGCCGCGCGGGGGTACACCTCGACATTGGGGTATCCCTTGTCGCTCTCGTCTGAGCTCATTTCGTCCTCCTCTGCGCCGGGGCCGAAGAAGAAGCCACCGCTGCCGCCCTCAGAGTACGAGTAGTTGGCGGATGTGGGCTCGGGGATCTCTGCCATGTCAAAGTCCATGCCGTCGGATTCAGAGGCGGACGCGGACGTGCTCATGTCGGGGACGAGGTCGGGCATGTTGATGGGGAAGGCGAAGCCGCCAGGCCCGGCGACGGATGGGGGGAGGGTGCGGATGTGCTGAAAGTTAGTATACGCCAGTCGCGAGCACGGCCGGTGGGCTCGAGCCCAGGGGGTCAGCTCACCTTGGCCATCTCGAGGTCGGCTGCCTCACGCTCCTCGTCGGGGGAGAAGCCGCGCTTGCGCTTGGGGGTGGGGGTGAGCTGCTGGGCCGCAGCATGGTCGGGAAAGGGCTGCTGGCGGGTTGGGGTGAACATGGTGGTGGTGTTGTTGTTGTTGCTGCTAATGCTGATGCTAGATGCGGGCAGTGCTGAGCACATGTATGCTGGGTAGGTGTAGGTCGATCGGCAGGCACGAGGGACGGTGGTGGATGCTCGCTACTGCTTGCCTTGTTCACTTGTTCACTCGTTCACTTGCTCGGGTGACTGTGGGCGATGGAGGTGGAGGAGGATTTGTTTTCGATGAACGCGTGTGGGTGGGTGGAGGAAGGCCGGGTTTAGGGCTGTATAGATTTTGGTTCAAAGCGCGAATGCTAATGAGGGTTGTAATGGAGTGTTGTAGTGGATGGTAGGGGGTATTGGCTGTGGCCTGTGGGTGTCGATGTGCCGACTGGAAGTGGGTTGTGCTGTGAGGCGAAGTGTGTGGTGGTAGATGGGATGCCAGATGGAGAGATGGATGGATGAAGATGGAAGATGTAGATGGGAAAGAAGGGAGACGAAAGTTGAGAGAGAGAGAGTAAATAAGAGGAAGGAAGAAGGAAGGGAAGAAGAGCAAGGAAGGAAAGGGCGACGTTGATTTCCGGGACACCACCGAGAGAGAGAGAGACGACCAAGGAAGGAGCCACAAGGAAAGGTTAACGTGAGGGAAGGTCGAAGGTCGCGGATGAGCAGAGAGAGAGCCCAGAGAAGCCAGGCAGACGACCAGATTTGATTAATAGCAATAGTGTATTTTGAAATTGAGAATATACTTATAATAATCCTAAGTGGGGGGGGCAGAGGAGGCTGGTAGTCCTGTTTCAATACGAATCAGACCCCGTCCAGACTCATAATGCCAAGGCTCCCGTCGTATGCGTCGTAATCAAATCCTGCCATTGCTAAATGAGGAGATCTAATGGGTGACAGTAGATCAGGTGATGTAAGATCCACGGTGGTGGCATGTAATAGGTTTCTCTAATTGGCGGGTTACTGGGGTACATCCCTCCCTCCGCATCCAGCCAAACACACCGCAAGGCCACGGCCACACAGCGCCAATCTCCCGTCTTTTAGGGACCAGGGAAATACTCCCGCCAGAAACCCAGCGCACACATGCCGGGCCTATTCCGGAACATCGGTACACACACACTCACCCTCTCACTCAGCCGCCCTTACGCCTTCCGCCCTCCGCCCGCAGCGGCTGTCTTCCGCTTTCTGCCCATTCCGCCTGTCCGACCGCATCAGGCAGAACAAGGGGGGCGTGCAGGCAGAATTGCACCGAGCCACAAACTCAGGGCAAATCACACACTCAGGGTAGCCCGCTCCACTCTCAGCCACACACCGTCTCCCCTCCTCTCCTCCGATAGCGCACTCTCCGTGCCAATCCGTGCCCCGCCCGGGCCCTGAACCCAAACACGGCCAATTGCTGGTGCTTGGATCGATTGCGCGCGCCGATGGCCCCCCCGTCTCGCGTTTCCCGGTTTACCACGCGAGGCTCTGGCCCCGTGCGCTCGTCTGCACGACACACAGCCCTAGTTCTATCATGTCAGCGTGTGTGCCCCACCCTGCCGGCGCCCTCGTATCCCTGACCCAGCCTAACCCTGCATGCCACTCGCCTCTCTCTCTCCCTCTCCGTCGGCCAAGCCCGACCGGCCGAGATGAAAGCTGAGCTTGGGTTGGATTGGGCTGACCTCACTCGTCCGACGCCGGCGCGAGCCACTCTGAATTGATCTCTCGCGCTGAGCTAAGCCTGATGACTTGACTCGAGGCGAGACTCGAGGCGAGACACACGACCCAGCCAGCAGCAAGCGCGCCAGCACCAATTCACTGCCACACGCGTACCCAAGCTCGCTCGTAGCCTGCCTGGCTCGCACCACCACGTCGACTCACCTGAAGGATCAGATTGCCCACCAGCACGTCCTGCGATGCCGGAGCCAGAGCCGGAGCCACTTTCGTCCAATGCAGAACCAGCGCCCACCCCGGAGCTTGAACCAAGTCGCGTAGCTACCACACTCCAGCCAATGCCGTGGCCCACCCCGTCTGGCCGCACAAGCAGCAGCGGCAGGGGTACAGTGCCTTCTGGGCCGGGTGCCCGGTCCTGGCGGTGCATCGTGATAGTTGGCGGCTTGGTGGTAGTGGTGGTGACGCCGGTGGTGGCAGCAGTCGCGTCGTGTATCGTAGCTGCAATCACAGCGTCGCCAGAAGGTGTATTGTCGCCAGCGGCGGCAGCGTCGACCGGCGCCGACTCGGCATGCAGGTCGGGGTCGATGAGATGCTCCGGCAGCTGCTCGAGGCTGAACTCGTCCTTTGAGCCTTCTTCCGTATGCAGCATGTCGGCTTCTCCGTTCGCCTTGCCGGCGTTGCGGAGCGCCTCTTGGATCGTGAGCTCCCCCTCAGGCACCATGACGCCCAGCCAGTCGTCCTCGGTGCTGTGATGTTGGTTCTCGTCCACGTTTGAGTTCGGGTTCTCACTGGCATGCTCGACTTCGCCCTCGGGTGCTGTAGCTGTTCCTCCAGCAGGAGCACCCGCCCCAGATGCTGGCGTGTCCTGCACCGGCGCAGCAAACTCCTGCCCCCCCTCACCCCCCTCACCCGCCGCACACTCTCTCATAACCCGCACAATCTCGCTCATCTCCGGCAGCTCGACCATCGCGATCGCGTGCGTCGTGCTGAATGGATAGTTCGAGTACACCCGCCTCTCCTCGGGGATCTCAGCATTGTCGTCCGGGTTGCCGCTGTACGGAACAGCGGGGTACAGCGCCCCCGGGTCGTAGTACTTCTCCTTTGGCGCGACGGAGCGCCATGTCGTGACCTTCAGAGGGCCCAGTGGGCCGAGGTACACGCTCAGTGGGCGCGACTGCCCCGACTCGTCGGGGACGTAAAAGTACGACAAGGTGAGGTTGAGCGCGTTGTGCTCGGGGCGGTAGACTGGGTCCACAAGCAGGCGGGGCACGGGGTCGAGCGAGGCCGTGGGGAGCGATCCGGCGTCGCCCAGGCCATTGAAGAAGCTGTACGAGAAGCACCCTGGGGTCAGCATATACTCCAGACTCTCAGCTTACAAACTCCAGTCAGCACCCAGCACATGTAGTCGTTGACCGTCTCGATCGTCGCCTGCCGGGTGGTAAACCCCCTCCCCTCGGAGACGACGTGCTCGCCCTCCCTCCGCTCGGCGCGGTTCCACGCCAGCCCAGCGCTGTTGCTCCCTTGCTCCTCCTCCTCGATCGCGGCGCGTGCAAGAGCATGGCGCTTTGTCTTCTTCCGCTTCCGAGGGGGCGCGGATGACTCGCCATTGTCGGCACTGTCTACGCCCCCAAGCGTCTCGGGCATGGCGGGAGCTGCGCTCTTGCTCGTCTTGGATCCAGGCCGCGCGCGCGTGATACTAACCTCGCCTGCGCCAGTTACAGCTCCAGGAGCGGAAAGGTACCACCGCCCGCCGCCTTCGAGGTCGTCGACCCCGTCTATAACGCGAACCAGCCCGACCCGCTGCAGCTCGCTCACAGGGTGACCCTCGTCTGCGCCGACCACGACCTCGTTCTTGTCTACGCGCACGAGGCGCATCGGGTCAGACTTGGTCTCAGACTGGACGTCGACAATGCGGACAATCGACCCGTAAGTGATGATGCTCGCCTCGCGCTCCGTGTCCACCTTGAAGCGTGCGCGCTGTTGCTGCTCCTTGTCGTCCTGGCGAGGGGGTAGGGCCCTCTGCACGATCTCAAAGCGGAAGGGGGACCACTTGCCCACCCTTGCGGCTAGTTGCGGCTGGGCGTCCTCGCTGTCCAGCTTGAGATACTTGGTGCGCACGGTCTGCGCGTTGACGCGCACGTAGAGGGCAAACGCGTCCTTGTTTGACAAACAGCTGGCCATGGATCGCGCCTTGGCGGTCTTTTGCGACGGCTTGGACACGATAGTGAGCGGGTCAGAGGTGAACGTTGCCCATGGTGGGGGTGCCGAGGCTGGTGCGGGTGGCTGCTCGCTTGTGCTCTGCTCTGGCTGCTTCTCCAAGCTCGGGTCGATCATCCCGTCCGCCTTGGGCTCCATCCCCTCCATCGGCGTCGACGCCTCTGCCTCGCTGAGGTTCATGAGCGGCGCCATGTCAGCCGCGCTGAGGACGTTCCGCAGTGCTGCCTCGTCGAGCTGCTCGGGTACGGCGGCCGACGCGTGCACCTGCTCTTCGACTCCAGGCTGACTGACACTCAGGTCGAGGCGGAACTCTTTGTTCTTGCCAGACTCCTCGCCAATCCACAACCCCGGGAAGGAGACACCGTCCTCGAGCTCCGCGCGGTCGCGCAGCGCGTCCCTGTTCCTCTCCCACGGGAGGGTGTTCCCCCACCCAGTCTTGTACGCCGCCTCGCGCATCTGGCGCTTCTTCTCATCGCGCTCGTCCTTCTTACTCCGAGCGGAGTAGTAGTTGGGCTCAGCGTGTGCCTCCTCCGAGTCCAGAGCAAACCGGTGCGACTGCGAGGAGAACGTCACGCGCCCCTCGTTCGTGTCGGTATTGGGATGCGCGCTGAGGGAGACGTTCGTCAGCGCAGACAGCAGCGGTCCAGTCACACGCAGCGTCGGTGGCGGCTGCAGCAGTCTACCATCAGCTACACCCATTATCAATAACCCACCGCCTCTCCTTGCCGTAGCTCTTCTGCCCCGTCTTCGGATGCCACACCTCCACCGTCGAAAACGTACGCGACCCCGACGCGACAGCCCGCGCAAGCGACATGCCATGATCGCCCTCCCCGCTATCCGCAAAATGCGACGACAGCGTGCGTGCAATTTTGCTCTGCCGCGGACTGTCGTCCTCATGCGGGCGCTTGCCGCCCTTGTCCGACTGGAGGTACGCAGCTATAGTCTCGCGGTCGCCGTGGGCCTCGCCCTCCTCGGCGGCGGGCGCGTCATCAGTCAGGAGGTTGTACTGCCCCGACCCAGATATAGCATTCAGCAGCAAGTCCAGCGGCGTGGCTGACGGGTTGTCGTCGAGCAGGGGCACGCCGTTGTCGGCCATCGTGTCGCTCGCGCTCGTCGCTGCTGCTGCTGTTGTTGTTGTTGTTGACGATGATTTCCCACGGGTGCGCGGGGTGGAACTGGCGAGCGTGGGAAGATGTGCGCAGAGAGTGAAGAGGGCGAGGGTTGGAATGGTCCCGCGCGGGTGAATTTGCTCCCGCTCGCACCGGGGTGTGTGGGTTGTCGAAAGATCCAAACTTTTGTGATCTTGTTGTGTTCTATCTCTACTCCATCGCTCATCGACACGCTCACTACAGCATGCAAGCTATTTTCTGCCAGCTGGCTTGCCAGCTCGTCTCCTTCTGTCCGACTGTTGTTACTGTTGCTCACGATTCCGGCGACCTGCCGCGTCGCTCACCTCAAACCATCCGTCCTTCCCACCCCCTCCCCCCCTCCCCCCTTCCTTCCCCCCTATGATGAGAGTTGCCAACACAATAGAGTCAAGCTCGGAGACCCTAGTGGCCTTTATGGTCCTGGTTAATGTCGAGTGTCGGCCTGTTTCACAGTTACTCTGAGGGTTCATCTTTCCACTCCTCCTTCCTTGCGCGCAGCAATGCGAATGCATCTCGTCCAACGCGTAGTCCTCCTCTCTACTAACTGCTCTGACCACCTGCTAGCGACGTGCGCAGTAGCTCGTTGATGGTCCTACAACTACTGGTGAGTCCAGTCTCCTCCCCCTCCCTAAATGAAGATACCATAACTCAGCTCACCTCGAGCACAAAGTGCAATGAGATGACTTTTCATATATACATTTTCTGATCCCTCTCTTCTTCTCTGATATTGAGACGATGCTGACGATTCAGATGTTCAGCCTGTCTGGCCCTCACAATATGTAGAGATATGTCAAATGTGTATACACCCAGTCTGCTTCTAATATCGCTTCCGCACCCGCTACTAATCTCATCGTGACCTATGCCCATGCATTCTGACCTAGTCTAGAGCTGAGTGTTTGCGGTGGGACAACAGCAGCTTCATTGTCTGCCTAGCGCACAGTCAAGCACCGTTGTGCGCCCCGTCCGATGTAAGATGCCGCCTAGTCATGTCCATGGCCTTGGGGTTGACACGGGCCTACGGGCCGGCTTTTATGAGGCGTGTAGGCTCGCTGTGCTGAGCAACAGCTCTTGCAAACGTTGCGTTGTTTGACCTTGACACAGAGCTACGGCGCTGGGTCGGCGCGGGCGCGTGTTCGGAAAGCATGTCCCGAGGCCGACTTGTCGGTGGTCCGACGCCACGCGCCACTGCGCGCATATGTGCGTACCAGACGACACAACGCAGGCCCGGCATGCCCGCGTGATATCCTCTTGAACGTCGATGTCCATCGCCTTCGCCCCCCTACACCCTCTCCCACTCCTCGATATCCCCCGGGATCTCGACAAACGTGTCCCCGGCCTGCGCCCCCGTCAACATCGGCGCCCAGTCCGGGCTCCGCTTCTCGACCTTGCCGCGCAGCCACTCGAGCTCGTACTCCAGCTGCCCCGTCGTCACCGGCATGCGGGGGCTCTCCGACGTGGGGATGTTGATCAGCTCATAGTTGAAGCGGTACCCCCGGGCCGTGGCCTCGCGGTGCAGGTCACCGAGGTAGTACCCGATCGCGACCATGGGTTCCGGGTGCGCCTTGAACCTGATCAGCTGCGAGTGGTTCTTGTATCCCTTTGTCGTGCCGGTCAGGACCTTTTGAGCGAGCAGGCCTTCGCGCCAGCACGCGATGAGGGCGGTGCGGTCCAGCAGCGCCGGGGAGAGGGACCACAGGCGCATCCGGGGAGTCTGTCGCCCGGCTGCGCTCGTGCTTGCCGTGAGCTGGGCGAACTGAGTGAACAAGTGTGGGATGCACAAAGACGCGCAGTGCTGAGATGCAATGTTGACAAAATTAAAAGCCGTCGCGGTCGGTTCCCGCTAACGTGACCGCCGCTAACGCGGCCGCGGCCAAACACCTCACTACCTCCACTACCGCAGCCGCACTGCCCACCCACCACCGCACATGACGCACCAACTCCCCTCCACCCCACCCACCGCCGATGAGCCGAGCCGACGTCCCCGGCGCCAGCGTGCGCCGATCACCCATTCCTCGGGTGTACTCGCTGCGGCACCAGCCGTGGTCGCGAATTATTTTGACCTCCGCCACCGGTCGTCAGTACCACCCGTGTTAGTCGTCACCGACCCGCACACAACACGTCCACAAGTCTGTCGCCGCTGCGTAACCCGCCCCAGGGCGACTCCAGACCTATACCAGCATGAAAGAAGGTGTGCATCTTCGTACAGACGCGTGCAGACTAGAGGACAACAAGATTGTGGCGGATTTTGGGAGGGGATCATCTTCTTCGCGCTCTTCGCGCTTACGACGAGGCCTGAGCCTTCGCCTGCTCCGCGAACTTCGCCTTACGCTCTTCCCACCAGCCAGGATGCACTGTCATGAACTTCGTCTACGCGTTAGCTCGCTGCTGGGGACGTTCTGGACGATGCCAGAGGTGATGAGGAGACGTGTGGCGGTAGCGACGACAAAAAAAACCGAAAAATCGCGATTTTTTGCAATTTGCCACACAACCTCCCCAAATCGCGCTGAGAACTCACGTTCTGGTCCTGCTTGATCTTGTCCCAAGGGCGCCAGTCGCCCTTGCGGTCCCAGACGACCTCGGAGCCCTGCGAGAGGCGGAAGAGGTAGTAGGCCGAGCCACAGACGGCGCCAGTGACAATGCTGCCGGTCAGACACCGCAACGTGGTCCAAAGCTTTGCAAACACTCACGCAATGATGGGGTAGGTCTCCACGGGGACGTACTTCTTGAAGGCGGAAGGGCGAGACTGGGATGTTAGCTAAACTCGGTGGACATGGGTTGCGGCGGCGAATGGCTGGCACAGAGTGGAAAACCAGTGGCCAGTGAAAAACAGCCGCGCGCGCGCAGCATGCTAGTCACCCCCATCCTGTGCCCGCTTGCCTTGCCTATTGTCGGTACTCACCATTTTGAAGAGTGGTGAGTGAGTCTAGGATCTAAGGGAGGTTGGAAGTGGACGATTCGGAAGCCGAGGTATATAAAGAAAGATCAACGGAGATACACAAACCGCAAAGAGGTGGTAGAGGGGGGCTGTGGGGGTGCAGAGCGGGGAGACGCGGTCAATGGCGTATAAGCTCCATGACACGGGCGGGTTGGGTCCCATTCCCGGGTGCGGGTTGCTTGGGGAGGGCCTAGCCAAGCATCGTAGGAGATTCTCGGAGATGGAAAAAATCTGCCAACCACGTCGCGATGCCACTCTGTGATCTGCAATCGGTGCCACAACACGTGGCTTCGGGAATAAGGCGGCTGCCTCGCATGGCACTCGCGTGGGAGACCCTGAAGTGAGACATTGCGGCTCGAGTTGGAAGTCAAGTTGGGACTTTTGGAGGCACAGGCAAGCACAAATAACCATCTGCATCGGCGAGGAGCCCCTTGTTCACTCGACGTACTCCCAAGGCAAGCAAAACACGACGATGTCCGGCGAGCTCGAATTTGCCCAGGTGCAGCAGGAGGAGAAGACGACCATCGCCCTCTCCCCCGAGCAGGAGGAGCGCTATGAGCTCATCACCCGCCGCCTCCAGGAGGTCACCAGCGGCGACATCATTCGCAAGGTTCTGGCGGATGGCGAGGTCCCACGTCTCTACTGGGGTGGGTTGTGCGGTGTAGTGCATTCAGCTGACAGCAGGAACTGCTCCCACCGGTCGCCGTATGGGCTAACAACGTCAGCGAACTGACAACAGCACACATCGCGTACTGCGTGCCGCTCATGAAGATCGCCGACTTCCTGAGAGCTGGTGTTCACGTGAGTGCTAGCGACGAGGTAGAGCTGACGACCAGGTCAAGGTGCTGCTTGCCGGTAAGTCGGGTCGCGAGTGCTCGTGGGCTTTAAACTGACGTTAAGACGTGAGTACAGTGGCTAGTGGCACCACTGACCCCAGCTCCACGCCTTCCTGGATGCCAACAAGTCGACTATCGCTGTGCTCGAGCACCGCGTCAAGTACTACTCGTACCTCCTGCACGCGGTGTTCAACTCGCTCGGTGTGCCGACCGACAAGCTCGAGTTTGTCAAGGGCTCGACCTACCAGCTGAAGCCCGACTACACCATGGACATGTACAAGTAGGACCTCGAGTTACGACCAGCCGCTAACAGCAGGTTCCACGCCCTTACGACTGTCAATGCTGCTGCTCACGCCGGTGCGGACGTTGTCAAGGAGTCTGACTCGCCGCTCATGAGCTCTCTCCTCTACCCCGGCCTGCAGGCTCTCGACGAGCAGTACCTCGATGTGCACATCCAGTTCGGCGGTGTCGACCAGCGCAAGATCTTCATGTACGCTGCCCACTACCTTCCCAAGCTGGGCTACGCCAAGCGCGCCCACCTTATGAACGCGATGGTCCCCGGTCTCTCCGGCGGCAAGATGTCCGCTTCCGACCCCAAGAGCAAGATCGACTTCCTCGACTCCCCTGCCGAGATCAAGCTCAAGCTCAAGGGAGCACTCTGTGCCCCCGGCGAGGTCGAGGGCAACGGTCTTCTGGCTTTCCTCAAGGCAGTCCTCATCCCCGCCCAGGTCATGCGCGAGGCCGACGCCAAGGCCCGCGGAGAGGCCCGCTACACCGGCGAGGCCAGCTTTGCCTTCCCCGACGCTCCGGAGGGCACTGTCTTCTCCATTGCCCGTCCCGAGAAGTTTGGCGGTGACCTGCACTTCAAGTCGTACGAGGAGCTCGAGGACGCGTACCGCCAGGAGGCGGTCCACCCGGGAGATCTGAAGGGTGGTGTGACTGACGCTCTCGTCAAGTTCCTTGCACCCATCAAGAAGGTGTACGACGCCTCGCCCGACTGGCAGGAGGCTGAGCGTCTGGGTTACCCGGCCCTCCAGGCCGCGGCTGCGCCCCCGAAGAAGGAGAAGAAGGAGAAGCCTGCTAAGGGTACCACCCGCCCGCCCACGGAGGAGGAGCGTGCTGCTCTGCGTGCCAAGAAGGAGCAGGAGAAGGCTGCAAAGGCTGCTGCGGCCGCTGCCGCGACTGGCGCGACTGCCGTTGGCGCTGGCGCCGCCGCTGCCACCGCCTCGACTGCAACTGCCGGCCCCAGCTCTGTTGTCCTCAACACCGAGCTCCCAGGCCTCAAGCTCCTCTCCAAGGGCAAGGTCCGTGACATCTATGCCCTCCCCGACGAGGCCGATGCCGACAAGCTCCTCTTTGTCGCTACCGACCGGATATCCGCGTTCGACGTGATCATGACCAACGGCATCCCCGCCAAGGGCGCAACGCTCACCGAGCTCAGCATGTACTGGTTCCACAAGCTGCGCAACGTCATCCCCAACCACGTCCTCGTTCCCTCTATCGACTCTGCCTCCCCCGCCGCCCTCTCCGGCTCCACTGCATGGGAGGAGTTCCCCCGCTCCCTGGACAAGTACCGCTCCCAGCTCGAGGGCCGGTCAATGATCGTCAAGAAGTGTGAGGTCGTTAAGATCGAGGCCATCGTCCGCGGCTACATCACGGGCTCTGCCTGGTCCGAGTACAAGAAGTCCCAAACCGTCCACGGTATTCCCATGCCTGCTGGCCTTGTTGAGTCCCAGAAGCTCCCGAAGGCGATCTTCACCCCGTCCACCAAGGCTGACCTTGGCGACCACGACGAGAACATTCACCCGGACAAGGTCAAGGACATCTGCGGGCCAGAGCTCGCCGCCGAGATCGAGCGTGTCGCCCTCGCTCTCTACAGTGAGTTGCTATCATGTCGCTAGCTAACGCCCAGACGAGGCAGCGGCCTACGCGCTCGAGCGCGGCCTTATTCTGGCCGACACCAAGTTCGAATTCGGGCTCCTCCCCACCCCGGAGGGCCCGAAACTTATTCTCATCGACGAGGCGCTCACCCCCGACTCGTCGCGCTACTGGGCGGCGGACGCCTACGTCGAGGGCAAGCCCCAGGCCTCCTTTGACAAGCAGTACCTCCGTGACTGGCTTATCGAGTCCGGCCTCAAGGCGAAGGAGGGCGTCGCTCTCCCCGAGGACGTTGTGGCTGGCACCAAGGCCAAGTACGAGGAGGCGAGGGATCGCGTTATGGGGAAGAACGGGTTTGCATAGATACCTTAGCAGCACCACGCGCGCCCATAGATCATGCCATGCAGGGTATAGTTAGTGTTACAACTTGCTCGCGCTCAACGGCGGGACGCCGGCTTCTCCGTTGTTTCGTCGACTTTGTCGCTGTGTTCGTTTGCGGCCGCAGCCGAGTCGTTTAGCGCCAGCTTCTCGTCAAAGACCTCGGCGAGCTTTTCATTGTCTTCGTCGATGGTGACTGGCGGGACGCGGCTCAAGGCGTCAAGATAACGCTCAGAAGTCTGCTGTCAGCGGAGCCCATGCTGAGTCTCACCTCTAGGTTTTGCCCAGCAGAGATGCTCTTCAAAATCTGCCATACGGCACGTTCGTGCATGTCGCGCCGGTAGGAGCGCTTGTAGAACGTAGTGATAACGTCCAGAGGCCAGTCGTTCGGTGCCATGTCTAGAATCTCCATGACGTCGAGATGCACACCTTGCGCGGCGAGGAGCTCGGCAGCCCGCGCGGTGGTAACGGACATCGCCTTCTTCCCATTTGCGCGGGCGCTGGGCCCAGCTCCAGCTTGGGCGGCGTCCTTGTCGGCCCTCGCGGCCCTGTCGTCCTTCATGTACGCCCTGAGTAGCTCTTTCACGAGTCTGGTCTGCGTGTCCGCGTCGACTGTGCCACGGCGCTTCCGCCCCTCAAAGGTCGTCCACGGAGCCAGTTCAGGTTCTCGCTGTGCGATAGCACGCGCGACCTTGAGTGGCACAATCTCACCGCCTTGCGTGCAGTAAGTCTGCGCGCTGACTGGATCGGGCAGGTCACGAGCAAGCAGCTGCAGAGCTGCTGCATCGCGTCCGAGTCGTCCCAACACAATCGCCCGCTCCGTCACCAGGACTTCCAGGGTGTCCAGGCGTGATGAAGCCGACTCGAGGTCGTAATGAACGCTCTCCTGCAAGAATAGCATGAGCTTCAAGCGTAATGTCTTGAACGGCGTGTGCGGCGCGACTTCGGTGAAGAACTCGGCATAGCTCTGTGCTTCGGTCTGCAGACGGAACTCTGCGTCCAGTTCCTCCAGGTGGTACTTGATACCGTCGTCAAATACCATCTCCCCGGCCAGTTCCAGCAGATGGCTGAGAAGCTGCTCATGCAGGTCGCGATCGGGGGACTTCTTCGCGACCACTGCGTATTCAAGATACCTGTAGGCGACCTGAACGTCGGCTGACCGCAAGTCCTCAACAATCTGCGCGTCGTTGACTTTGATGACCGGCCCCTTGGCGATAAGAAGCTTGTCGTTAGTGATGGACCCCTGCTCTCTCCTACGTTGAAAGCTCGATCTGGTTCGCGCTTGACTAGCCACAAGAGGTACCCCTTCAGCACCTCTTCATCTTCGACGTTTTCCAAGTGCTGCACGAGTTCCCCGATCGGATCGTCGCAAAACGGGTCCGGTGTGGGGCTCTCTGCAATCCTGTACGTTAGCATAACTCGCGCAATGCTCGCACTCCTTCAGCAACTCCAATACCCGCTCGATCCTGCCCTGCTGCAGCATGATGGTGCTGAGAACGTATTTCTTTTGAGCCAAGAACGGCTCCAGCTCGGATATAACCACATCGTTCGGCTCAGCGAGCAGTGACAGCAGGTCATGCGTTGTGCCCTCGTCAGCCATGAGCTTCGCCAAGGTAGTGTCGACCACAAGATCGATTTTACGCGAGTCCCAGCCACGCGAGCCACCGCCCTTCCGTCTTGAGATGCGCGTTTTGCGCAGAAACTCCATGAGCATATGCTTCGCACTGTAGTATAAGGCGAGCCGCAGCTCCTCTGCCTCTGAAGGCTCCGGACGGGGCGAGTTGCTTTCCAGGAAGGCGGAAACTGTGATGAGCGAAGTCAACAGCTGGCCACTCACTGATGTCTTCCACGGTTCCCATTCCTTCCAAGACTGGTTTGAGGCCGTCGTAGACATCCACTTCCTCGGCAGTACCGATTACTTTCCCTCGATAGACATGGAAGAGTCGTACAAGCAGCCGAGGGTCGATCTTGCCACGGACAAAGTAGTCTCCAGCACGCTCAAAGACCGTCTCCACGAAAAGGTGGCACGCTAGGTACTGGTGTAGGAAGCGCATCGTGGACATGTGGGTTTGCTGGGGTAAGTGCATGCTGGTCACCAGTCTCCTACCTTGTCCTCGCCAACTTCCCCGCGTCTCCCTCTCCTGCGCTCCTCGTCGACCAACGCGATGGCCTCATCGTTCTTCTTCTCCTTACAGAGGTACGCCAGTTTGAGGACTATAGGAGTAGGCACCAAGCCTTGCACATTCTGCCGCCCGACCAGAAGCGTCTCCGCGACAACAGATGAGAATGGCGCTTTGAGTGTGGATGATGCGGTCAAGAGGGAGGAGCTTCGCGTGGGATTGACGGGTTGGCGCTGAAACTTCGGGGATGATGGCGGTGTCAGTCCAGAGCCGGAGGGCGGCTCCTCGTTCGGAGTCGTCTCGCCGCTCATGAGATCGTCCGAGGGTGGTTGAAGGAGGTCTACAGGTGGCTGGAGGAGGGTTGGGTCGGGTTCACCAGGCGTCCCAGACTCGAGCGTAGGGCTTGCTTCGGGACTGTCCGTTACACTCGCTGGCGCAAGTTTGCCGCTCATCAGGAGGAACTTCGAGTGGAGAACGCGCTCGTCGCGAACAACGTCCCGGATCGAAACCCCATACGGCGAGTAAGACAGCCCAAAGATATTCAAGGAAGAGTCGAGCTGAATGGTCTGAACAGGTTGTTCAAGCTCCGTAAGCAGATGGATGACTACCGTGTTGTTTCGCAGCAAGGCGATGATGTAACCGGATTCAATCGCTGTACATGTCAGCAAATGGACGTCAGATCCACGTACCGATAGTGACAGGATGATCTGTCCACTCGATAGTGCCGCGCTCAGGATCTCCCTGTCCATTGAGGAACACTCCCATGGTGTTGGCGCCAGTGTAACTAGTGACAAGGAACTGATTCTCGCCTGGGATGACAACAACGTTCGGGTTCGGCGACCAGTCTGTGTCTGGTGGATCGACCTGTGCAACGGGCAGAACCTCTGTCATACTAGCATCCGAAATGTCGATAATGCTGTAATTGAGTCCCGTTTCTGAGGGAAGGGCGGCGCAAAGGTATGTCGAGAACAGCGCATGGTACCTCGGAGGAGCGGGCAGTGGGATTTCCTTGACCATGGTCATACGCGTTCCCAGTCGATATACGGCCAGTCCTTTCCGCTTGACCACAACGACAGTCATGTCGGTAACGTTCTCGCCCTCCTGGCCCAGATCGAGCTCATCGTCATTCAGAGCTACGCTGACCACGCCACGAATGGTCGGCATTACGTGGCTTGGCACAGCCTCCAGACCAGGCAATGTCAAGGGATGCAGCGTACCATCGGACAACGCGAGGACTTTGGACACCTTTGGCAAGAGGACGATCTTGCTAATCGGTTTGGAGGGAAATAGCTTCTGTCGATGTCGCAGCTTCCAGCCCCGGTTCTGCGATTAGCCGTGCCCGCGTAGTACCACTCACCTCGCTCGTGCCCGCCGCACCATCGTACACCCACCACTCCACAACACCGTCTGATCCTCCGACATAGAGGTTGTTCCCAAAGCCCTCTACGCATCTCACTTCGGTCTTGTCGCCAGGTGCTTCAGATGCCAAGGAACCGCTTGAGCCGATTCTAGCTGGCGGGGAAGCAGCGCTTTGCGGGGAGCCAACTTTGGGTGGTGTTTGCGAGCCAGCTACTGCAGTGCGACCTGTCACGCCTGCCGCAATCTGTGAGACAGAGGAGAAGAATGAGCCGCCGGCATTCGGTGGTGGTGAGGACGAGTCTGTTGTGAGCTGTGAACACCACTGAACATACCGGCAACCGTAGCAAAGTCCAAGAGATCGTGCGAGTCATACAGATCGGACAGAACCGGCTGCACGATGTACGGATCCGGCTCAGTATGGGCCATGATCGTGTGTAAGGTTGCAAGAGTCGACGCGCTCAGTACATGGACCATCGATCAGCGACCAGCGACAACATGACGAACGTCACTGCAGCCACTCGTGCTGATAAGCGATGGACTCGTGCACACGTCATATATTGTTGCCACCCAAGATATTTCAGAAGTGGAGGTCTCAAGTTTCCATCGGTCAACTGTACAGTGGAAACACAACTACAACACGACAACAGCAGCATGGCCTCCGACGCGCGTTTTGCGCGCCTGCAGACGGACCCGCGTTTCCGTCGCGCGAAGCAGAAGCACCTCAAGGCCGAGATCGATGAGCGTTTCAAGGATGTCCTGAGCGAGGACTTCGGCGCCGTCAAGGGCAAGGGTGAGGAGGTCTGAAGATTGAAGCTAACGACAGCTCGTGTTGACAAGCGCGGACGCCCTTTGGCTTCGTCGTCTACCCAGGACTCTATGAAGCGCTTCTACCGTCTTGCGTCGCCCGAAGCAGGCGAGGAGGAGCACGTCGACTATGCCCGTGGTGAGGGCCAGCTCGAATCGTCTGGGTCCGAAGACGAGGAGTCTGAGGTGGAGGAGGAGGAGCTTGAGCTGGGAGGGAAGAAGAAGTACCGCTACGTGCCCTCGGACAGTGAGGAAGATGAAGAGGAGGAGGAGGAGGAGGAGGATAGCGCAGATGAAGGGCAGCTGCGGATCAACCTCTCAGAGGACGAAGACGTTCTGGAGGATGGAGGCGATGAAGAGGAAGAGGAGGAGGGCGTCGACCCCACCACCCGTATCGCCGCTGTCAACCTCGACTGGGACCACTTGCGCGCCTCTGACCTTTTCACCATCTTCAACTCATTCCTCAAGGCGCCCCAGAGTGTCAAGGACGCTGCCCCCACCAAGCCTGCTGGCAAGCTCCTCAGCGTTCACATCTACCCTTCGGAATTCGGCAAGGAGCGCATGGCGCAGGAAGACGAGGCTGGACCGGGAGGAGGCATCTTCAAGACTGCGGCTGTGAAAAAGTCCAAAGCCAAGGCTCACAGGGGACGTGAAGAGGACGTGGCCAGCGAGGGAGACGATGAGAGCGGCTCCGACGTAGAGGACGACGAAGGGTCGGACGAGAAGGATGGAGAAATGGAGGGCGAGCACTCGGAGGGTGACGATGATGAGGACGACGGGGTTGATGACCACGAGTCCCTCTCCGACGATGGTCTGGACCTTGAGGCCGACGACCTCGAGGTTGTTTCTGACGTCGAGTCTGAGGTGTCGGATGCCGGCTCGGACGACATTGACATGTCTAAACTCCGCCAGTACCAACTCGAGCGTCTCCGTTACTACTACGCCATTGCAACTTTCTCCACTGTCGAGGCAGCGCAGATTGCTCACGACGAGCTGAACGGCACCGAGTTTGAGCGCACAGCCAACATCATGGACCTGAGCTATGTTCCTGAGGGCATGGAGTTCAACGAGGACGAGGTACAGTGAGTTTATCAGTCACGACCGCTGCTGACTTCAGCGACGAGTGCACCAAGGAGCCGAAGGCTTACAAGGGCAACGAGTTTGTCACCGACGCTCTCAGGCATTCCAAGGTCAAGCTTACTTGGGACCAGGACGACCCGAACCGAGTCAAGATGACTCGGAGAGCTCTTACTCGGGAAGAGATCGACGAGGAGGACTTTAGGAATCTCGTCGCAGCTTCGTCAGACGATGACTCGGAGCCTGAAGAGGAGGCTGAGGCTGAAGGATCGGTCAAGAAGTCCAAGAAGGAGAAGCGGAAGGAGCGGAAGGAGAAGCTCCGCGCTCTTCTTCTTGCCGATGACGAGAACGGGGACATCTGGGGCAAGGCTGGAGCCTCGTGGCAGAACGAGCTGGCTGACATCCGTGAGGACGCAGCCGGGGGCAAGGCGGTCGGAGGAGAGAAGAAGGCTGGTGGCAGCAAGGCGGACGAGGATGTCGAGATCACCTTCAGGCCTGGTCTCACCATGCAGACGGATGCTGACGAGCTCACAACGCTCGACAAGTACCGCATGCGGATGAAGGAGAAGAAGCAGAAGAAGAAGGAGGCTAGGGAACTTCGCATGGCTGCGAAGGAGGAGGGAGATAAGGGTGACGACTTCTTCGGTGGCAGCAGCGATGAGAGTGAGCCAGAGACTTCGGCCAAGATCGCGTCCAAGAGCAAGAAGTCCAAGGACAAGGACGCTAAGAAGTCCGAGTCCAAGGCGGAGCAGGCAGCAGACATCGATGCGGACGAACTTGGCCTGGTCCAGGACCCGACTCACCACTTCGACCTGAAGGATGCGCTGATGGTCGCCAAGGACGAGAAGTCGAAGGGTCGTAAGCGTAAGCGCAAGGGCAAGGCAGCGAAGGAGCCCGAGCTCGGCCCAGAGGGCTTCAGTGTGGACGTCGCGGACCCGCGTTTCAAGGCTATGTACGACGAAGCCGCGTTTGCCGTTGACCCAACACATCCCAAGTGAGTAGCCCTGTAGAATTCTGCTGACTATCAAGGTTCGCCGATATCCCTGCCAACAGGGAGATTCTCAAGCGCACGAGGGAAGGCCATGCGGCCAAGCGCGGAGAGAAGGGTACCCAGTCCGAGCCCAAGGAGAAGGAGCTGGGCGACCTGGTGGCCAGCGTCAAGAGGAAGATGGAGAGCGCTGGGAGTAAGAGGAAGAGGTCACGCAAGTAGGCTTTCTAGATCAGATCGAGCCTTTCGAGAGATGTCACATCACGATGCACTATATGCTTGCTTGCTATTAGGTATGAATGCTACAGCCGTTGGTAATGCACTTCAAACAACAACGTATTTGTTACCTGCCCGCTTCTTCGACTTTGCAGCGGCGCTCGCGGGCCGACCTGACGATGGGCGTGAGAGCAGGTCGTCAATGCTGGAGGTGGGTTTAGCGGTCGGAACACGGGAGGGAGCAGTGGACGGAGGGCCGGTAGGAGGCCCCGACGGGGGACCTGTAGGCGGGCCATTCGAGGATCCGCCGAGGCTGTTCCGTGCTGATCCAGATGGCATCGGCGGGACCGGCGGGGTGCCGGTCGCCGGCCGCTGCGGCTGGTGGCTAGGCTCCTTCTGCGCCGGGGAAGCAGTCTTGCCACGAGGTGGCGGCGGCGGAGCGGCTGCAGCTGCAGGAGCAGACTTGGTGCCCTTGGTAACCCATCGCTTAAGGTTCTCGTCGTACACCATGCTCGACTCCTCGCCGAGCTTGGCACGAATGGGACCACCGGAAGACTCGCCCTTCTTGCCGAACCAGCCGCCGAACCAACCGCTCTTCGCCGGGTGTTCGGGCTCAGCCTTCGCGGCAGGCTTTGACTCCTCCTTCTTGGGCGCCTCTGCAGCCTTGCTCTTTCCACCCTTGTCGTCACTGTCCACCTTCGGCGTGCGGGAGCGGGAAAGGGACGAGTTTCCGAAGCCCAAATCATCGTCATCCTCCTCATCCAACACGCGCGAAACGGCCGCGGGAGGGGCATAATCATTGGTAGTGGCAACCGGCGTGGCGCCGAAGCTGACATTTGCCATGGGGTTGATGAACTCAGCCTCACCGTCGTCAACGTTCACGGATGGCACAGCCGGCGGCGTCTCAGAATCCTCGTTCTCACCCCACGGCGCGTAGCTGTTATCCGGAGTGTATCCGCCATACGTCTCAGTAGAAGTGAAATTGGCGGGGTGGTCGTTGACATCGACTGAAGACGCGGCTCGCGAGACAGACGTCGAAGGACCCGGCGAGATAGTGCTAAAGTGGGAGAACGGACCCACGGGCGCGCCCTTCGTCTCCTTGGGCGCCGGCTTTGGTGCACCTTCTTCGTCCTCGCCTGCGATGAACTTTGTGAGACGTCCCTCGATCCATGAACCCAGTGAAGCGCCAGACTTGCCCTTACGCGTGCCGATACCAGATGAGGGGTCGATCGACGGTTCACCAGTGAGACGCTCCATCAGATCCTCCATGCTAGCCGCGACATGGCGAGGGAGTCGAGAGCGTGCGTTCTTGGTGGGCTTGCACGCCGCCTCAATCGCATTGCAGTAACGCTTCGCTTGCTCCACCTCTCCCAGATCGGCTGCGTGCCAAGCACGTTCCATTTTGTACGAGAAAAGCTGAGGTAAGGCCGCATGAGGAGCCTCAATGCCCTTCGGCGTGGGCACGAGACTGCGGGCGTACTCCGCAATCTCTGCGAAGATCGCGCCGTCCTCGTCGCCTGCGTTCTCGGCCAGCTTGATCGGGCGGTCACCGGCAGTAGGGGACATGTCGCTGAACGGAGAGTTGGGCGAAAGGAGGTAACAGACCTGCGCTGCGTTCTTAAGGCCAGCACGGTCGAGGCGGTTGCCAAGGTCGTCCAGGCAGATAAGGTCGGTTGGCTTGCCATTGAACAGAACAGCAGCCACAACCTCGCGCCAGTGGTCCGCAGAGGGATCGCTGGTGATGTTGGCGGCCTTCATCAGGTCGTCCACCGTTGACGGCTGCAACCCGCTGAACACGGAGTAAGCCGCTGTCAAACCCGCGTTGCTGGGCTCCCGTCCAAGCTCCGCGGTAGTGAAACGGGTAACGATCTCGCGCCACAGGTCTGGTCCTACGGCACTGGAGATGACCAGGGCGTGCGACCACAACCCCGCCTCCGCGGCAAAGTGAGCTGCGTCCTTCTTGTCGCCCCTGAGTAGAAGAGCTGACAGGTGCGAGAGTTGCACTGGGGTTGCGCAGACACACTTGGCCGGACACTTCATGCCGAGAGAACTGGATGATGGGGTCGTGGGCGTTGCTGGCAACTGCAGGGCTGCCTTCAGAGCCTCTTCAGATTTGGGCCTGAACGTCAGTACAGTGTCTTGCAAAGAGAAACTTACGTTCCAAACAGCTTGCCATCGCCCTCAATCAGTGCAGTTAGGATGCGCACAATGACAAGTTTGGCTTCTTCCTCGCGCCTGGCGGTGCTGGCGGACGACTTGAGGTACGGCAGGCCACGCTCGATCTCGTCCGCACGAGCGGAGAGGTATGCGAGGACACCCTCACGGCGCTTCTTCTCGCCCGCAGCGCCCTTGGCAACTGCGGGGTCGAACACCAGTGGGCCCGGGAAGGCAACAGAGCTGGTGCCCAAGGCGCTGGACTCGACAACGTCCGCGATGGGACGGATCGTGATGAGACCGCGGTGTGAGGCATATCCATACGACGGGGCATCAGGCGTGTCCTGAGCTGCACCAGGGAAACTGGTGATCAGCACACCGCCGAAACCGAAGACGGCGAGTGGGATGTCGCGAGCTGAAGGGTTGCACCGGCCCAACGGGTCCTCGGACACTGGACGCTGCTCCAATACCTGTTGTGGAACGTAGGTCGAGTCTGCCGGTCCTGTCGACTGGAAGAAGCTCGGCGGTGGAGGCGACATCACCGCGCCGCCATACGCGTCCACACCGGTAGAGGAAGATGTCGACTTGTGCTTAGAGATGGAAGTAGGGGCATAGGGGTCGTAGGGTGCTTGTGCGGGTAGCGACCTCTGCTGGTTGAGCGGCGATGTGACGGCGTGGCTTGTGGTGGTGGGCGCAGCATACGGGTTGTATGAATCAGCCTGGGACTCGTAGGGATTGGTTGCAGGACCAGGGGCGTAAGGCGAGTAGGTCTGCTCCGGTGAGCCGCTGGGTGCGTATGGGTTGTAGACGCTTGGCACGGAGCCCTGCCTGGTATGGTTGCTTGATGCGCTCGCCTGAGGGACCTGGCCGTATGCTTGTCCAGAGGAGTGGTACTCGCCGGATGAGCGACCCGCAGCTGCGTATGGGTTGTATGGTTCTGAGAGCTGTTGGTGCGTGGTCGTCTTCGGGCTAGTGCTGGGACCGTAGGGGTTATACGGGTCTGATGACGCCTGCTTCGCCGTCTGCTGAGAGCTACTGCTAGGCGCATACGGGTCCTGCTCAGGTGCTGCGCTGCCCTTGCGATTGTATGCCTGGGACGAGTAGTCGGAAGATGGTTCGTATGGCGCTGAAGGGGTGCGGGTGTATTGCGAGTGGCTGCCGGCCGCGTAGGGATCATACTCCGCGGTCGTGGACGATTTCCTGGCAGCCGACTCACCATAAGCCGCAGAGCTGTCGTACTGACTGGAAACGGGTTGGTATTGGCGGTCAGCTGCTGCGTGCGGCTGTTCCAACGCCTCGTGCAGAGGTCGCGGTACGTGGACAGGCGATGGCTCCTCAGATTTTGGTGTCTCTTGGTCGTCCTCCGCGTCCTCTTCATACGTGTGGGAAGCCGCCGGAGGGGTGGAGTGCTGCGGAGGTACCACGCTGATGTCCGTGCTGTCTTCATCCCAGACCTCACCAGTGCCACCTTCCGGGTCGAACTCTTCGTGCAGAGACAGCGCCTGGCGGATTCGCGGTGGTGTCATCTCATGCCTCAGAGGAGAGGTGACTCGCGGGGGAGCCGCGTGAGGCGAGGCAACCCGCGGTGGAGGCTGATGGCTGGCGGTAGAACGAGAACCCCCTGGAGGCGGCGGGGGTGCTGCGACAGGCGGAGCCTCGAAAGCTGGGGTGGCAGATGCCGGGCCACGGGAAGGACCACGACTCGGGGGAAGCGCCGGCACGGGCGGAGGCTCAAAGTGGGGCACAGGAGACGCGTGACGCGATGGAGCCTTGGGAGGAGCCAAAGCGGTCGGGATCGGGGGCACAGGAGGTATGGCCGACGCGGAGTCGTTGCTCCCACCGCTCCCGGGTGCAGGAGGCGCGGCGAAGTGAGGTCGTTGCGCATGACGTGACGGAGGGCGAGACGATGTGGACCTCAGAGGTGGATCGAAAGATGTCGGTTTGGGTGGCTGAGATGACGATGCAGTACTAGGTCGCTTGGGCGGCTGAACAGGTGCCTCCCCCTTGTAGAGAGGGGGGAGATTGTACGGGTCCATTGGCGAAGGGGGAGCAGGAGCATAGGGATCTACTGCGGGAGCTGCAGCGTGCTCTGAAGCCTCGGGCTGGGAGGCTACATAGGACGTGTCCGGGTGAGTCAAGTCCTTAGTGGCCGTGTGAGGGACATCGCCATGGCCACTCTCCGGCTTGGAGCGGTCCAAAGCGGGCGAGGACGCCGATGCGGTCGACGATGATCGCAAAGGTTCAGGAGCCGGTGCAGCCTCATGTGTCTTGCTTCGCTTGGGAGGGCCAGGTGGAGGGGCAGCAGGTGCAGCCTTGGGCGCCGCCGCAGATGGGGGCGGGGAGAATGCCTGGATGCCAGCGACTGGTGTTACGGAGGCTGGTCGAACCGTGCTTTTCGGCTTTATGAAGGGTGGGTCATACGCAGTGGACTTCATGCGCTTTGGAGGCTCGGGTTGCTTGGCAGGTGCCGGCGCTGAAGCGGGGGCAGCAGACGAGTGGCTGGCAGCATATGGCGTTGCCGCAGGTTGCGAAGATGGGGCATAGGGGTCGTACGCCGAGGGCTGCGCACCGTAGGGAGCCGGTGTAGACACGGAGGGAGTGTGTGGTGCGCCTGCGCCATAACCTGTGGGTGTGTATGCAGAAGCCTGGGGCATACCAGGGGTAAAAAGGCCGCCCGATGCTGGGGTTGGTGGGAAGTACGATGCAGAAGGTATCGGGGCTGGCGCCGATGGAGCATATGCAGAGGTCGCGACAGCAGCTGGAGCGTACGGAGCAGCAGAGGAAGCGTAAGGAGCAGCAGCGGGAGCGTAGGGAGCGGCAGCGGGAGCGTAGGGAGCGGCAGCGGGCGCGTACGGAGCAGCGGCGGGCGTGTAAGGAGCAGCGGCGGACGTGAATGGAGCAGCGGCGGGCGCGTATGCACTGGTCGACGCCTGCGTTGACGAGTATCCACTGGGAGCGTATGGGTCGTTCGTCTGAGCCTCTGGTTGACTGGCCACAGCTGCAACGTCGTCGGTATGGTCCCGGTCGCCAAACATAGCCAAGCGGACCTGTTCCCGCTCTTCTTCGGTGTACCAATTCCACTCGCCAGCATCATCATACCAGCCCTGCGGTACTTGCGAGTCCACGTCGTCTGTGCTGTTGCTGCCGCCCTCCGGAGTCTCGGCTGGCATGTCGTTGCGGCCGAGATGCAGCGAGTCATCGACACTGGTATCCACCAACCAGTCGTTAGTCGTATCAGGCGCACCGAATATGCTCTGAATCGAGTCATTGCCAGTCGTCGCGTCGGTTGCCTGATCTTGGAAGAGCTTATCGGCAACTCCAGACGAAGCAGCATCCCTGCCGCTTAGATTGGTGTTGTCCACCTTTTCAATCGGTTCGGAATCCAAGGGATCCGAGTGACCCAAGTCCAGTTCTGCGTCACCATCATCTCCAAAGAGGGAGGCGGCGCCAGCAGTGGCGGGAGCAGCGGCCTCGTCGGCTGTGCGGGTGTGTGGACTTGTTGATAGACTACCCCCGCTTGCGCTCCCGCCGATGTGAAAATCCGGCGCGTCGTCGCCGAACAGTGACTGCGCGCTAGAGCCTTCTTTCACGTCGGTAGCTGCTTTCGTTGACGCTGGCTCACGAGTTTCTCCTCCCTTGTCATCTGCAGCCGGTTCGGCCTGGGTAGCAACAGGCTCGGACTGATCAATGTCGAGAGCAGCGCTGCTGGAGTCGCCCTCGAACAGCGCCTTGGCAGAGGATGACTTTGAGAGCTCATCGTTGACTGCAGCTGTCGACGTCTTCGCCTTTCCCGTCGCCGACATTGCAGTCGTGATAGCACCAGCAGCGACAGCACCCGCAGCCAGTGCGCCAGCAGTACTTGTAGCAGCGTCATGAGATGGGGTTGCCGTTGCCCCTGCCTTATCGGCAGATGGGGCGCTATCCTGCGTGGGAAGGGTAGTCCTCTCGTCTCGAGAAGTGGCATGCTCCTTCTCCCCCTTCGCAGCAATGGAGTGCGATCGGCCAGCCGCAGTGACTGCATCGTCGACGTCCGATTCACCCTCGAAAGCCGCTTCCGCCACGGGGTCGTCGACAGAGGTGGGTGCAACGTAAGGAGGTTGCTTCGGTGTCGATGTTGTCTCAGTCTCCGCTCCCTTTCCCGCAAGACGAGCGTGCTCTTGACCTGCTTTAGTGACTGCTTCGTCAACGTCTGCCTCGCTTTCGAACGCAGCCTCCTCAAAGTCGTCGGCGACAAAGGTCGATACCCCCGACGGGAGCTTGTCTGCAGAAGGCGTCCTCGCCTCGCCTGATGCGTCCTTTGCAGCCTCGACCGTCCTAGCCTCTTTGACCACTGAAGGTACCACCACATTGAACACGCCATCCTTGGGTTCCGTGTTGTCCAGGAAGGCATCTTGCTCCCCTTGGTCGGCAAAGAGTGCGGAGCCTTGCAGAGGCATAGGAGCTGGCACGCCCATTTTGGACTCTACCGCGTGTCCGGAGGAAACGTGGTCGCCAAAGTTTGGGAGCTGGTTTGCATCTGGGGCTGTTGAGAGTTGGTCGGCGGGGAGTGCAGTCTTTGCTGTGAATGCTGCCACCTCTGCTTCTTCTTGTGCGCGCGAGCGTGGCTTTGCAACGTCGTCGACCGGGCTGGTGTCGTCCAAGAAGGCAACCTCCTCGGCGTCATCAGCAAAGAGCTTCGACGCTTGCGGGGGCATTGATGCTGGCACTCCCATGGCGATCCCAGGCACTTGCACATGGTCACCCAGGTTGGGTAGCTCGTCTGCGTCGCGAGCCGGTGGCAGCTCAGATGGCAGCATTGCAGTACCTGCCGTGGCCATCGCGACGTCGATCTCTTGCTCCAGCGGGGTCGGGAGCGCCGAGCTGGCCGAGGTCTCATCGTCGGCGGCCGACTCTTGACGAAGTGACGTCGCGCTGTCCAGGCCACCCGGCGATGTCGTGTCGCGAGCACTCGATGTCGAAGCCTCAACTGCAGAGGAGACACCAGCCGACTGCTTCTTGTTCTTCTTTTTCTTCTTCTTGTTCTTGGACGCTGCGGTCGTCGTTGACCCTCCCCCTGGAAGCGGTGGAGTGTCAAGGTCGGGTACGGCCGAGGCAGCAGACGTCGAAGTCGCCGTGGACGTGTTGGCCGGCGGCTCGTCCTTTCCGACTCCCGCAGCTTGCTGAGCGTTGTCCTGTGCGCTCATGGCGGGCGTAAGAGTACAGGGGGAGGGTGCGCCGAGCTGTGCGCGCTCAGAGTTGCTGGACCAGGTGGTGTGGTGCTCGAGTTGGAGTGACGACGTTAGAATGAGATTGTCCGAGTATGCAGGCTGGCGCGCGGTATATGACACGCACCCATTCACCCGTGCTCGAGCCAGAGATGGACGGCGGCGGACGGTCGGCCATGCAACTGCCGATGACGCACAAGCTACTTCAGATTTGTATTGACATGGTAATGCATACAGCAACATATTAGGAGAGTGTACAATGCGAATAGGACCTCTGCACCCAGGTGTGCCACATGCTCCTGGGTGATGGCCACTCCACTCTATAACGCCGATTCTCCGCAGTGTGTGCTCGCGTGTGTGTGGGTCGATTTTTGTGAGAGCGTGGCATACTGACACGAGAAGCGCGATCCTTCTCGTTGCTTGGGCCATCCGTCATCCAAAAGGCGGTCCATTCGCACACCGCTCTCCTCCATCCCTCCCCTCCTCATCGACATCCAGAGCTCTTTAACTAGTGCTCCGGCTTGCTCGTGACTCTCCTCCCCCCCTCCCCCTCCCCCCCCCCGCAGCCCTCTTCGCAGGTGTCTGCAAACCGCGCTCAGCGCGTGTTTTCATCTGGTGAACAAGTCAAGCGCTTGTTTACTAGCCTTGGACTGGTACGTGTTCATCTACACCACCTTTCTTCACCGGGTACAACCCCAGCAGCCAGCTGCTTACACATCTCAGCGACATCCCTGTCGCAGTTTGACTGAGCAAGAAGCGCCCTTTGAGCCTCTTGCTTCGACCCCCTCGACCCGAGTCGATACCTGCATCCGAGTCCCCCACAGCTCGGCTGCACGTTTTTCTTCTTCAGCATTCGCTACTGTCACTACTAGGCGCGTCGTCTCCTCGTAAGAGGCTGGCTTCGACGCCCCTCGTCGGGCCGTGTGCCTGGCACGCGGATCAGATCATGGACAGAGTTGGTCGTATGTTGGCGGAGGAGGTAGGCTGGGGAGCAGGATGTCGCAACCAGTGGAGTGCAGGAGGGTATGACGGCAGCAGCGATGATGGCAGTGCCGGGAGTGGCGTGTGTGGAGAGCGCAGCATCGCGATGGGAGGGACGTCGGTTGGGGCGCAAGAATCTCATCAACATGACGGGTATCGCCAACTCATGACGGGCGCTTCTCACACCGAAAAACTCGAGGCATTTGAGGCGGTGGACGCCATGGACTTGTTGCCACCCGACCTCGACGCAGAGATGGACCGCATGGCCAATTCCATGGCTGATCTCACTAGTGGAGGGCGTGACAGCGAACCTCGCGAATTACACCAAATACTGGGTATTTCGCCTCCTTTGTTACATCAAACGACAAACAATGTTCCAAAGTCCATCACACCAGTTCAGGCCGAGCCACAGCCTTCGAAACAACTATCCGGTCTGTCTCAGTCGAGTTCTTTGACGGCCATTCGGGCAGCCAAGTCTGCCGGCCATGATAGTAGTCGTGCTTCATCGCGGACTACTAAAAGGGCGAACAGTGCCCGTCGAGTCCGGCTATCCAACAACATTGCAGTCATCCCATCGCGCCCTGCAAAGCTTACTCGCCGCTCTCACCTCACACCCGTTCACACACCCGCTATCTACACTCCACCACTCTCGGACGGCGACGAATCAGATACCGAGTCGATCGTCCACGGCGACCTCTCAACGCCCGGCATGTCGAGTCTCCTTTCCAGCTACACGGAGTGGGCTCGCCGCTGCCTCCTTCCGACCGACGACAGGTGCAACGACGATCAAGAAAGTCTTATCGAGACTATCCTCTTCCCCAAGACTGCTGCCCAGGCCGACCGCTTCGTGGGCGACGACGATGCTGACGCTCTGGAAGCATCGGAAGTCGAAGACACTATCCCTGTCAAGAAGCTGTCCGGATCTGCTCGCGGCACTGCCACCTCTGCCAAGGATGCCGGGCTCGGACTTGTCATCGGTCCCGACTACGTTCTGCAGAACGTAGGGCCAAGTGGGTGGTACGACAGGAAGCACGAATTCTCCAAGTGGACTGCCGATATCGAGATGTCCGACATGGATGTCTTCTCGAGTACCCCATCGGAAGTTCCCAGCCAGATGTCCCCTTCCACTTCCACTTCCGGCGGCCTGTCGCCCAGTACCTCAGTCTTCCGCCACTTCTCGCGCGTGCGTTCGGTGGATGAGGTAGAGGCAGACATCTCCGCCACCGCCTCCTCTGCAACGTCTCCTGTGCATGTCGAGGCTTTGCAGGCTGAATACAGTCCTCCTTCGGGCCCTGTCTCTCAGTTGCCCACGCCCTCTAGCTTCGTCAACATCACCGCTACCAAGGAAGCGCAGGCCAACGGAGTGGGTCCTCTTCTGCAGCACACCTATCACGCTTCGTCGTCCCACGCAGTCGAGACATTTGCTCCCTACATTAAACCCCGTGGCGGCGCGCAGCAGTCTTTCACAACTCGACCCTATTCGCAGGGCCGCAACCCTCCACCGGTGCGCAGTGCTTTCCAGCCCGCGAGCCCCAAGGGTTCTGCTAATCATTGGCAGATTGGCCATGCACCCATCGGGCAGACTGCACCCGGCTACGGCCATGTTACTCGTGAGCCTGATGGTTTCACCTCACAGAACTCTCTGACTTGGTCAGCTTCCCAGCCTGCCCAAGTCAAGCCCCGTCTTCCAGGCTCCGACGAGGCTTATCGCAACACCGTCTCAGCCTCCCGGCTTGATGTGGAGGCTCTTGCTCAATGGTTTACTGTGGTCGTCATCACCCGTCTAGCCTGCCCTTTGCCTGCTCGCGGCAACCAGGCCATCGCTACGCCAAACGTATGGGGAGGCAATGGTTTGTTCAGTGGCGCCCTCCAGCGCAGCGGAGGGATCTACCGATCTACCCACGCAGGTCGCCCCACGCTGTCTCGCAACAAGCATCTTCATCTTCACGCTTTCCGGCCCTCCGATCCCTTCGGAGTGCTGGGCCGCCACGTCTACTGTGCCGGTCGCATCACGCCTGACAGCCGCCTCTGCAAGATAATCTACAACCTCATCATGTCGCTCTGTCTTCCCGCCGAACGTGTCATTGCAGCTGCCTGGTATCTGGACGGCTTCCCTGTTCACGACGCCGACGGTGCGGAGGGCATCCAATTCCGCCGTCTCCTTCACGCCAACATCTCCGACAAGGAACAGTATCCGCTTGAGCTTCGTCTTGCGACGGTGGCACTCATGATTGCCGACATCGGCGTGGCCGACGCGGATGACGGGAGCACACCTAAAATCTGGGCTCGGTCTTCGGGCATCCCCCACAAGCACCTGTTCGAACTGCAGATGGCCGCGTTGGTGCAAAGCGGTTATTCTGTCGTCTTCAAGCCCAGCGTGTGGCTTGACCACGCAAGGGCAGTGCATGAGAGCGCTGGCGGCGCATTTGGGGACAACAAACTCGGCGCCGACCGTTTTGCTAACATCACGTACCACATGGTCCGTGCCGCCTACGGTGTCGTTGATCAAGCCGAGGTCGACCTCAACCGCTATGCCACTGTTCGTCTCCAGGCTCCAGGCGCTGATCTGCCCTTCCAGGCTGCCAAGGACAATCACACCCCTGCAGCAATTGCAATGCGCAAGTCTCGGTCCTATGCAGAGTACGACGGGGCAGCCGACTTCCCCGTGCCGCACTTCGACGATTGCGAGGATGACGACATGACTGAGGACCTCTCATGCCCGACTGCACACCCATTCAACGGCTCGTCTGAGAGTCAGATGGGTGAGTTGGGCGAGGATAGCCTGCCGACCGCGGTTCCTTTCACCACTGCGTCGTCGCTTCGCCAGCAGCAAACCGATGTCCTTGATGCCGCTTCCATCTGGACCAAGACCCTCGCTCTCAAGTACGATCAGCTGCCCTGCAACGCCCCTGTCGAGCGACGCCCGGATGTTAAGAAGCCGTACCAGCGGCCCTGCCATCCGTCGGTCAAGTCACGCGCCGAGCCCACGTTCGCTGCTCGTCCGTACGGCTACCGCTCGCTCTTTGATGGACCGCCTTCCTTCCGGGGCGCCACGGCCCCCGGGCCAGCGGTCGCCAAACCCTCCAAGCCCCTTCCCCCCCTGCCTCTCAGCCGCTGGCAGATCGCCCCCCCCGTGCTTCACGATTTGCACAACAACCCCGCTCACCCTCAAGATCCCGCTGCGGCGGCCTATATACCCCGTTGGGCTGGAAGGCGAGGTCAGATGGTTTGCGCCTAGCACTGTCCGAGCTCCCCCGGCCAGGTCCGCTGCGCCCTTCGCGTTACCATAACGCAACGCGGAAATCGTCTTGTCAGTCAATCTTCTCCCAACTCGATGACGGCCCTTGGAGAGGAATTGGACGCGATGGAAAGCATTTTAAACTTGATGTCTTTATTTCGTCTCAGTCTTTCTTCCTACCACTCGCAGGCTCGGTTCCTGTCAGCGCAAGCTGCAGTCCAACCTGAGTCTGTCAGAACAAACTTTTTCCATAGATGAATGCACCCCGTTTCCATAACATGATCACGAGCAGGCTTGTAGGGCAACTAAGCACTCGGGCAGAACAACCGAAGAGACATTTGATTCCGTGACTGCGAATTGCCACCTACGCTCAGAAGTTATCAGGCCTGTCCAGAATCTTGTCCGTCGGCAACAACAACTCACCATGTCAGAAGCGCAGTACGTGACCATCGACACGAGCGTTGGTTCGTTCACAGTGGAGCTGTACACTGCCCACGCGCCGAAGGTATATGGCCCGCCCTCACGTCTGCTGACTTCCGCAGACATGTAACAACTTTGCAAAGCTGGCAGAGAGGGGGTACTACAATGGTGTGGTGGTGAGTGTGAGTTGTGGTCACGCTGATGATAGTTTCACAGGATCATTCCGGTACGTTTCTGCTATGGTAGATCTTCCTTCCGAGCAGTGCTGCGCGTGTTTTATCACCTCACTTTCTGCAGCACAGATGGGCGCGAAGGGCTGCCGCTATGACCAGAGTTGGGACTCTACCAGTGGCAGCTGGACTTGCCAGCGAGCTGCACCTGGCTGCCTATTCGTGGCTTCGTCAACTTTGGGATTGACCCGATACCCTCCCATCCGCAGGCATCAGCTTACAACAGAACTTTATGATCCAAGGTGGTGACCCGACGGGAACAGGACGGGGCGGAACGTCGATTTACGGCGAGCGATTTGCAGATGAGCTTTCACCGGATCTGCGGTTCGTCGGCGCGGGAATCCTGGCAATGGCGAACAGTGGTCCCAACACCAACGGTGAGTGCTGTGGCTGAGTAACAGTGAAAGCGGTAACGAGGCACGCCACAGCACGTTCGGTGTGCGCGAGCGATTTATTGTCCTTGTCCCTCTCAGCTCTTGTCGCCTACACCCAGCAGCTAACGCCAGGCTCTCAATTCTTCATCACTTGCGTGAGTATGCTGATAGGCTCGCTGGCGGCCGCAGACTAACCTCAGGCCCCAACGCCCTTCCTGGATGGCAAGCACACGATCTTTGGCCGTGTCTCCTCGGGAATGAAGACTATCCAGCGCCTGGAGGCGGTGAAAACTGACGGCAACGACCGACCGCTCGAGGACATCAAGATCCACAAGGCGCGGCTGGGAGACGCCGCCGCGCCAAACGCTATCACTATGTGAGGACGATACTAGGGAATAGGGGACAGGGACTAGACAGCACACTAGACATGATGCATACAGACAAGGACAAACCAACCTTCAGAATCCCAACACCTTGTTCGCCGCCTCACGAACTTTCCTCTCTCCCTCCTCGCCAACAACGGGCAATGCCTCGAGGCCCATCGCGCGCCGGGCAACGTCACCGACAATATCGGCTGGGACGCCAGTGCCAGTGAAGGTGCTCTCACCCTCACCTCCGGGGAAGTCTGGGGGCGGCATCCTGGCCGCGAAGCACTGCCTCTGGTCACGGACGTACTCGGCGTTGATGCGCGTAACGGGTACAGCAGGGATGTACATGACCGCACTTGGGCCCTTGCCGCGGTGCTCGCTCTCAACGGCGTGGATGATGTCCGCATGCCACCATGCCTGATCTCCGGGCTCCACACGGGGGATGGACACCATGGTACGGTCAAGCTCGAGGTGAGGGTGAGACTGGTCGTTGAGCTCCTGGCTGCGACCCTGGGGCGCGTTGGGGAAGTCGGTGGTCTCGCGGTCGAGAACCCAGTTGTCCGGGGAGAGGTAAGCCTGGCGGGAGAGGGCGGTGGGTCCCTCAACGGCACGGAAGAGAGGACGCAGGAGGAGATAGGCGGTCTGCTCCTTGAGGTAGGGGTAGACACGGAGGGTGCCCTCGCCGGGGCCGGTGGAGGACAGGCTGGTCCATCCCTGGAAGGCGCGGAAGACGCCACATGCGCCGGCACCCTCGTAGAGGTTCTGGTTGGCGAGCGCGCGGTGCTCTGTTCTGTCAGTATGGCACCGAGAGGGATATGGTGGCAGACTTACCCATCTCGTAGGCGTCAAAGTTCTTCCAGTCGCCAGTCAGGATCTTGGAGTACACTGAACGGTACGTCGGCTCCTCCCAGCGCTCGACGGATCCGCCGTCCATGTGGGGTCCGAGGGCGAACTTGGAGTCTCCCGGATGCCTTACGCGCAGGCGGTCGGCATACGACAGGGGAGCGGGGGCGACCTGGGCCTTCGAGGAGAGGGAGAAGAGGTTGAGCAGCGCCTGCTGGGCCGCCAGAGCTCGGGGGTGCGAACGGGCAGCGAGCTGAGGCTTTGACCAGCTGTGGCGGTCAGCTCCGTGTTCACTTTCAAGTGTGGCGCGCCACACTGCCACTTACTAGATCTCAAACACTTGCTTGTCGTCCTTGGGGAAACCCTTGACCTGGGGGTTGCGGTGAACATAGTCCACCACGTCGGACAGCCACTGCTCGGCCTCGGCACGGGGGATGACACCGGTGACTACCGCAGATCCTGCGGCCTTGAACTTGTCGGCGGCGGCACCGGAGATAAGGTCCTCGTACTTGATCGTCGGGATAAGGCTGTTGCCCTTGCGGTCGACCTCGTTGGCAACCTCTGCAAGGCGAGTGGAGAGCGTCTTCCACGACTCGACGAGACGAGCAGCGTTCGCCTCATCGCCAATGATTTGGCGCTTGAGCTCGGCGTAGCGCTCGGGGAGGGGCTTGTGGGTCTCGCCAGAGAGCGAGGCAAAGACCGAACCGATCTGAAGTCAGCTACTGTGCTCGATTGTCAGAGGTTGTCGTCGCCGACGAACTCGACACTCACATCGCCTTCAGGTCGCTGCTTCAGTGGCGAAACAGTCGCCATAGAGCGGTAGGCAGCCGCCTTGCGGGCTACCCGGGCTGTGCGTGAGGAAAGGTTAGAGAGCATGATTGTCGTTGTGCTTGGGGGTGCCCAGAGCGACGCCGTCGCCCTCTATATATCATCTGGTATGCACTCGTTGATGGTCATTTGCCCATGGCCAGTTCAGCAGGTGAGAAGTCTTGTGAGCAACGGACGGCTATTCACGGCGCATGACTTGGTTTAGCAGATTATCCGGGGTATTGTTGTTCAGTTCCAGGAAGCCGATTTTCGTTGAGCCGTGGCGTTTAGCAGCGGGGCCGTGACGGCGATCATCCTGCAGAGAACGGCACACGCCGGCTGAATGATGGAGGCGTGCTTCCGATCCGTTGTAGGCTGCGAGGACAGGTTTAACGGGCTCTACGTATGCTTCTCGAACGCAGCGTGGTTCGAAACAAGACTTCCGACATGATTGTTGTGGAGTGAGTGGCGCAGTTCATGCTGTGATCCGAGAATGATCCGATGGCCCCACGGGCTGCAGAAGTGTCCACATGCCGAGGCCGTTTCAGAACACCGCTGATGTATTAGCAGAAGCAACAGTATTAACAGTATTTGCAGGTCCGCCTCGAGCTACGGCCGACGGAAGGAGCGGCTCCAGCTTGCACACATCATCGGCTGGCCAGAAGCAAGTACCCGCATCGCCGCATTGCTTGCAAGTTGTACAGGTCTCTATGCATCTGTCTAATCGTACCCCCGCCCACTACGCATCTTGCCCTCCTTCCTCTTGAAGTGCTTCTTTCCGTTGTTCCGCACCACCACTGGGGTCTGGTCGAGCAGAGGCATGCCGTCAGGTCCCAATCGGCGCTGATGAGGCGCGTACATGCTCCTGGTGTAGGCGGCGTTACCACCTTCGCTCGCATCAGGTGCTCCTTGGCTCCTGCCCTTGACAACTGGACGGGGTGCAGGACCAGTCTCTGTGAAGAAAGTGTTGTCGAACGCCGCGGCCTTGACACGGCCGCTCCTCATGGGGGCGGAGGCGGCGTTGCGGGCCACTGAGGCTGAAGTAGCTTGACGCTGGCGGGGTCCCGAATCGACGGTGCCATCCTCCTCACCCTGCTCTCCCTCAGCTTGCTCTCCCTCCCCGGCGGCCTGCTCCTCCTCGCCCTCCTGAGGAGTGTCCTTCTTGACGTAGGCAGGAGCGACATACGTGTCGGCCTTCTTGGAGACGTGGTGCTCGGGTGCGCGCTTGCGGCCGGCGGCGAACTGGGCCTCCAGATCAGCGAGGGTGCGCTCGCGAGACGTCTGCATAAAGTCGTCAGAGTCGATACCAGGTGGTGGCCGGGCGTAGAGGAGCTTGGCGTTGACATAGTCCTTCAGCACGTAACGTGCAGCGCGCGAGGTGTCGGGCATACCGAACGACGAACGAGTGAGACCACGAGCGATAGCGTACGCAGAAAGGAAGTCCTCCCATCCAACGAGACCAGTTCCTCCGTCTTCGATCTCCCTGACGTCAATGCGGATACCGTAGGTTCCCTCGAGAATGGCACGCGGGATACGACGACACAGGAGGTCGACGGGAGCGCTGTACTCGCGCATCTGGTCGATGGGGAGGACACCATCACAGATCATGTCGGCTTGGGTGTTGGCGAACTGAGGGAAGACCAGACCCGGGCAGTCACAGAGAGTCACGTCGTCCGAGTAGTTCAAGGTCTGGAAGTGCTTGGTCTTTCCGGGAGTGGCGGACACGGACACCTTCTTGGCGCCGAGGAGGGCGTTGATAGTCGACGACTTTCCGACGTTGGGGTAGCCGACAAGACCGACCATAAGCTTTGTGGGGTTAGGGTCCCGCTCAGTAGCAAAGTGCTTGAGATCCGGTGCTGACCGGAGGAACAGGTCCTCAAGCTCAGTGACAGTAAGCACGCGAGTGCGCTCGGCTTCCGGCTCGCTGGGCTCCTCAGAGATGGTGGTCTGCTGCAGCTTGTCGGTCACGGACTTCGTCTCATCCTCAGTCTCGTAGTCCTCGTCGTTGTCGTCCGACTCGTCTGCTGCAGCCTCCTCCTTCTCCTCCTCCTCTTCCTCCTCCTCCTCAGAGTCGTCCGCCTCATCGCTATCCTCCTCGTCGTCCGAGTCGACCTTGCCATCAGTCTTGGGAGGCATCTCCTCTCCCGCCAGACGCCTGCGTAGCCTGTCCTCCTGCTCCTGCAGAGCGGCCGCGTTGGCAGCCGAGAAGAAAGCGTACTCGATGCCCTCCTTCTCAAAGTAGTCCGCCCACATCTCACGCTGCTCAATAGTGAGCAGATCAGACTTGTTGATGAGCAACAGACTCCTCCTCATCCCCTTGCCGGGAACGGTGATCTCCTCCTCGGACGGGTCGCTTCCCACCTCGCGGACGTAGGTCTCCAAGTCGGCCGAGCGGAATCCAAGGGGGTTACGAGCGTCGACAATCTGGACAATCAGGTGAGAGCGCTCCAGGACACGCCACAGCTGGCGCCAAAGCTGAACGTTGCGCTCGAATGGGGTGAGGAGGAGGTTGCCGTCCTCGGACAGCCGGGCGAGGTCTCTGCGCCAGTCAAGGAAGCTCTCGCGCTCCTGCTTCTCGAGCTGCAGCCTAGTCATGTGGCGGGTCCAATGCGGCCGGCGGGGGACGCGCAGCTCTCCCCGTGACTCCTCCTGCTTCTTCACGACTGTCTCCTCTTCCTTCTCACTGAGGAGGAACGGGTTGACGCCGCCGGGCAGCGTGCCGCCCTGCTCGATCACACGGATCTTGGAACGCTCTAGGTGTCAGGCTTACTCAGCAGCTGTCACTTACCCGTAGTGAAGTCGGCATCGGCGAGCGCGGCATTGGACAGGAACTCGTCGAGATCACGCTCATGAGTAACTGAGGCGAGCGGGTTGTTATCGTCAAGGGTGTACTGTCTGTCAGCGATGTCTCCTCATCAACAACCTCGACGTACAAGCTGAGATTCCTGGGGAGCAACAGCCTCCCTCGCCCTGCGGTTGATGAGCGCCTTCCCGAGGCCGGCTCCTGTTGGTTTTGTACGGGGCGGCTGTCGTTAGCATGTCTGAACGCGCACGCAGCTCTGCTCACCATCTCTGAACTATTATGCGTAGATTGAACAGCTCAGCTGGACATGACGTCCAGGTGGTTCCAAACTTTTGGAGTGGCAACGCCGGGTCCAAAATATTGATTTACACTGCTTGTAATCAGGGTAGTAATCGAATCTGACGCCGCTAATGCCTTATGAAATCAGTCCCACACTCGCCGCGATCGCTCGTCGCGACGTCGTCCGAACTTTCCAACCCACTCAAAATGAGCCGCAGCATCGCCCGCAACCTCCTCAAGCTCAACGCTGGCCGTGTGCCGCACGTGCGCGCTGTCTCCAACGCGGCGGGCAACCCTCTGACCGGTGCTGGCGCTGCTGGAGCTGCGCCCGCGGCCCCGGGACCCAGCACTCAGCGCAACACCGGACGGACGACGCACTTCGGCTTCCAGGAGGTGCCCGAGGAGGAGAAGGAGACGCTCGGTGCGTTGCTGGCTGCAGCTGCAATGGTACTCATGCTGACTTGTGCTCTCGTCTGTTCATGAAACTCTCACCTCCTATGCTCGAACTGGCGAACAACAACAGTTGGCTCGGTCTTCTCGTCGGTCGCTGGCAAGTACGATGTCATGAACGACTCGATGTCCCTCGGTATCCACCGCCTGTGGAAGGACGACTTTGTCTCGAACATGCTCCCCCGCCTGCCACCGAGCCTGCACCGCAACCCAGGAGAGACGACCTCCACCCCCGAGCCCTTCAAGTGCCTCGACGTCGCCGGCGGAACCGGTGACATCGCCCTGCGCCTGCTCGACCGGGCACGGGAAAAGTTCGGCTCGCGCGACATCGAGGTCGAGGTCGTCGACCTTACCGAGAACATGCTTACCGAGGGGCGCAAGCGTGTTGCCCAGACATTGTACTACAACAGTGGGTGGCTCCCCTGGTCTCCGCTGACGCCAGCCCCGCAAATCACCTTCACCCACGGCAACGCGCAGGAGCTGCCCTCGCACATTAAGGACAACAGCATTGACCTGTACACTATTGCCTTTGGTATTCGCAACTGCACGAGCCTGCCCGCCGTGCTGTCGGAGGCATACCGCGTCCTGAAGCCCGGAGGCCGCATCGGCGTCCTCGAGTTCGGCAAGGTGTCCAACCCCCTTCTCGCTGAGTGAGCTTCCCAATGCCCGCAAATTAGCTGACATCCCAGGGTGTACCGCCAGTACTCGTTCCAGGTCATCCCAGTGATCGGGCAGATCGTGGCGGGCGACCACGCGTCGTACCAGTACCTCGTGGAGAGCATCGAGCGCTTCCCCTCGCAGGAGGAGTTTGCGCAGCTGTGAGTGTTGCACGCGAGTGAAGCTTACGACCAGCGTGCGCAATGCTGGGTTCCAGACCGGCGCCATGCGCGAGGGCAAGGGCGGCGCATGGAAGGACTACACCTTTGGCGTGGCTACGATGTGGACCGGTGTGAAGGCGTGATAGATAGGCATAGATGCGAGATTCTCCACTGCGGCCGGGACTGAACGAGAGCTGGATGTTCGTTCACCTAGAGAACGAGAGCTTAAAGCCTTTCAAATGGAGAGTTCAAGTCTATCAGTGTACCGAGCTGAGGATATCCAGCACAACTGACCGCCATGGCTTTTACGACTCGCACCGGAAATAGACCACGACTCACCTCGGCAACCTCCGACTCAACCTCCGAGGAGGAGTCACCATCAAGCCCCAAGCGCGACAACGACGCCTTTGCCTTCCACTTTCTGCTCCATCACACTTGCCAACCATGTCCGACCAGCGCGTCACAGTCGGAATAGACGACCACAAGCTCCACAGGCAACAAGACCCCTATGTCATCGAGTCAGATGCAGACCAGGCCTTCCACGACGCGGGGAAGCGCACCCCCGAACCCAAGGGCATCATCGCAGTCGACATGGACGACGTGATCTGGTAAGACGGCACGTCCTCCCAGCTAACAGCAGTAACACGAACGGCACCATCGTCGAGAGTGAGTAGTCGAGGACGGGACACACACACCCCGTCCCTCGCCCCGCCGGGATACACTAACCCCAGTGCACCGCGAGATGTTCGACACCACCCCGCCCATCACGCTCGCCGAGTTCGAGCACTACCTCTACTGGCACAACCGGGGATGGGGGACGCAAACCCAAACCGTCGAGATGGTTGTGGGTACCTCTCTGCTCTTGCTCGCTAACCCCAGGGCCAACTTTACCGCGCCGGCCTGATGGAGCGGCCCACCCCTCTCCCGGGGGCGAGGGAGGGCCTCGAGAAGCTCAAAGCGATGGGATATGCCCTCGTCGTGATCACAGCCCGGTCGGAGATGCAACGCGAGGGCACGGAGATCTGGCTCGCCGAGCATATGCCCAATCGCAAGTCTACCGCCGGTACAATCTTCGCTGACTCCAGTGTTCGACGAGCTCCACTTCACCGGGGCGTTCAACCACCTCGTCCCCGTGACCAAGGAGGAGCACGAGGGCCTCGCGGCGCGGCGCGTCTCCGTCGGCCACAAGAAGCGGAGCAAGCACGAGGTGGGATAGCATCGAAGTAGATGTGGACTAACGGTGAACAGGTGATGAAGCAGCTCGGGGCCATGTTCCTCATCGACGACAGTGCGGAGAACGCCCTCGCTGCTGCGGAGGCGCCCGAGCCGCCGAGGGTGCTGCTGTTTGGGGAGTACCCTTGGAATGCGGAGATCGTCCCGCCCAGTGGGGAGGGGGCGGCTGATCCCGAGGACAAGTTGATTTACATCGAGGCCGAGCAGGCTGGGAAGCTCGAGGCGCGGGCGGAGCGGCGGCGGACGAGGATCGAGCGCGGGTGGTTGCCGGATAGTGTTACGCGCGTGAGTGGGTGGGAGGGGGTTGTGGAGTGGGTCAGGAGGCTGGAGAGGGGCGAGGTGGCGTTGTAGTCTAGATTCTAGATGAGAGCGGCTGCTCGTGAGCACGGTTACACGCGGTTGTGCGTTCTTGAGGCTATCCCGTTCATCGTCAGTGTCGCTCATCTGCCTCTGTGACTGCGTACTGCTGCTGCTGCTGCGTGATGTGAAAGTCATAACATATCATCTAATCATATACCCTAAGGCCCTAAATTTTACCATGTAGTATCTAATAACAAGATCCGCCTGACGGCGGCGGTGGGGTTACAAACGTGCTCAATACGCGCTCAGTCGTACTTGTCGTGCACCAGCTGCTGCTGCTGCTCCTGCTCGCGCGCGTCCAGCTCTGCCAGCGTGTTGACCCGCGCCACCTCCTCCGGCAGATCGAGGGACGACAGCGCGTCATCAATGTCAAAGTGGAAGAACGGCGTCGCCTTGTCCAGCAGCGTAAGCGACGAGGTACTGCTGCTCGCCGAGTTGTCCGTGCGGTGCACAGCGTGCAGCTGCGTGTGGTTGATGTCGAGGTCCTTCTTGTCAAAGCTGTCGGGCGTGGATGCCCCGCTATCTGACGACTCGGCTACCGCCTCGACATCGCTGGAGCGCTGGCGCGCGATCGCCCCGCCGTGGCGGGGGTCGGCGTCGCCGCCGACACCGTACTGCCTCACGACGGGGGCGACGTCCACCGCCACGCCGGGGCGCGGGTGCCCAGATCCAAAGCCACCGGCGATGAGCGCACGGCGGATCCAGGGGGAGAGAATGCCTGTGAAGTGGAACTCGACGGAGCGGTCCGCCCACTTTTCGACCTCTTTCCGTGCGTCGACTAGGTTCTGTACTCCGGTCGTGTCGATGTTGGCCACGGCGGAAAAGTCGAGAATAACAGCACGGAGGATGGGCTTGGTCGTGTCCTGGAGCTCGACGGATTCTTGGCCCTTCTTAGGCCCCGGGTCGTTCCACGGCCTGTCGCCTTTGCTGATGTGGGTGTAGTCCTTTCCGCGGCGTGTGTGTTCCTTCGCATACCCGACGAGCCGGTCGTTGATGTACGATGCGTTCGGGTACAGGAACGACTCTTCGAAGCGGTAGATCATGACGCCGGGGGGAGGGGCCTCGACCGGCACCTCGCGGGTGACGCCCGAGTTGCCGTCGAGGGGCACAAAGACATCACGCGTAGGAGCGTTGGGGACACCCTCGGTGCGGATGCGGATACGGCCGAGGAAGTGGCCCTTGGGGCGGGCGATGCGGAAGAGCAGGAGAACGACGGAGGTGCACAGCGACCAGTAGATGCCTGACTCGATGGTGTAGAAGATCGACCAGAGGACGGCGCCGACAAAGATGATGTACTCGATTGGGGAGACGCGCCAGAAGCCCAGAGACTGGGCGGGGGAGGCGACGAGGTCGGCGACTGCGTGGATGATGAGCGCGGAGAGGGTGGCATTCGGGATCCAGAAGAAGGCGGGGGCGACGGCGTAGAGCGCGACGATGACGACGACACCGGTGGGGATACCTGCTGCGGGGGTGCGCACACCAGACTTGGACTTGAGGGCGGAACGGGAGAAGGAGCCGGTGGAAGGGTAGGCGCCAAAGAGGGAGCCGAGGGTGTTGTTCACGCCGATGGCGATGAGCTCCTGGTTGGGGTTGATCTTGTACCCGTTGAGGCGTCCGAACGACTTGGCGATGGAGATGTGCTCGAGGAGGAGGATGATGGTGGCGACGGGGAGATGCGGTGCGATGGCACTGATGAGGTGCCTGTCGAGGTTGGGCTGGCCCATGTGCTGGAGACCGGAGGGCACCTTGCCTACGAGCGAGATGGGCGCCTTTTTGGCGTTGTATGGCTTGCCGACGTGGTGGATGCTGATGCGCCACGAGATGATGGTGAACAGGATAATAACCAGGGCGTGGCGGAGCGCCTGGGCGAAGAAGGCAATCCGAGCCCACCGGGGGTGGCGCTTCTGGACATACTGCAGACTCCACTTGATGATGTAGAGCATCGCCAGGGCGCTAACACCAAAGGCTGCGTTCAGGTTGGCGTGAGGCAGGTTTTTCAAGGTGTTGATGATGACCTTGTAGGTTGCTTCCTTGGTGTTGAAGAGGTTCTGGACACCAAGGAGGGCGGGCACCTGTCCCGAGGCAATGTTGATAGCAGAGCCGGTCATGAAACCAGACACAGCAGGCTGGGGGATAAATTCGATGATCCACCCGATGCGGAGGAGTCCGATACCGAGGACAATGAACCCACAGATGACCGCGACACAGGTCGCGATCTCGGGCGCTGCATACTCTGGGTGCTTTGCCTGCACGGATCGGATGATGGTACCGACTTCGAGCGACATGACTGCGACGGGGCCGATCGACACATCCTTGGATGTGGCGAAGAAGGCATACGTCAAGACGCCGATGAAGGACGAGTAGAGACCGTACTCTGATGGGAGCTCGGCGAGCTTGGCGTAGGAGAGTGACTGGGGGACGAGGACCATGCCCACGGTGATACCAGCAATCAGGTCGCCAGTAAGCCAGGTGAGGTTATACCGCGGCACCCATTGGATAAAGGGGAAGAGACTGATGAAATAGTTCTTGACCTGGTCGTTAGCTTTCTGGTCTGAGAGCAGACCACCACGACGCCGTACTCACAGCTGGCAAGATGTCGCTCTTGTTGGTTTTAAAGTACTCTGGAACCGAGATGGACTGGGGAGTATTTGGGTCGTGCCCGACGTAGTTCTTGGCTTTCGCCACGACCCTCTGGGCATAGCTCTTTGCCTTGCCCATGGTGTGAGGGGAGGAGGGGAGGTGTGGGAGAGGGGTAGAGAGTGCTGGGGCTGTCGTTCGAGGCTTGGGTTCTATATATGCTTCGAGGTAGGGAGGTCGTGTCTAGTTTCTAGAGGTGACTGCCTTGCCGAGGTCTTGGCTTGTCTATTTTAAAGCGAGAGAGAGAGTCTGGGCGAGAGGTGTCGAGCGAGCCTGCGGATCCAGTCGTGGTGCTGAGCGTCGTACAGCCGAGCCGAGAACGGGAGAGTGGGAGAGAGTGAGAGTGAGGGGTGAGCGATAGTGAATGAGCAAAAAAGTCGTCAGTCAGAGTCCGAGTGCGTGCCCGAGCAAGCACCCATCCACCGCATTAGCACGGCTGAGCCGGAAACTCAAGGCGTGAGTAATCGTGTGTCGTGTGTGGTGGTTCGCTGACTGGCTGTGGGCGGCGGCGGCGGCTTCGGTCATTGACAATGTGCACAACTACTACCGTGCGCTGTGATGCCGGCGGGCAGGGGAGAGGGGCGATGGCGACATGACGCAGGCGAACAAGCCGTCCGTTCCCGTTCATAGCCAGTCAGATCGGATCAGGTTCTAGCTCTCTCTCTCTCTCTCGTCAACACGTCGATTCAACGCAAAAACAGGAACCCCTGCTCTTGCGGAAAGACAAATTGAGCCGTCTACGCCCAATCTGCATGCATTGTCAGAGTCATTAAAGTTCAGCAGTAGTCGGGGCGTAAGTCCTGCAGCGCTCCAACGGTAATACTCCTCTACTAGCGCAGATTGGAGAAGCGAGATCCGTTTCCCTGCGGCGCCGAAGTCGATGATGGCGATGGGCGATGGGATAATGGGATAAAGACATAGCGTCAAGTCGTGCTCGCATGAGCATAAAGCACGCAATTGAGGAGGGTTATGACGGAGGGTCAGGGTGGGGCACGCGGAAGTATCGTGGGTGGAGCATGGCACTCACGCGATGGCCACGTTTACTACCTGCCGCTTTTGGTAATTACCAGCTTTCGACTCTTGTGGCACAGTGGCACACACATCAGGCGCTAAGGCGTGCGCCATCAACGCATCAACCGAGCGAACCATGTAGCTCATACACACGCCGCACCCTACTCACCGCTCGTGCTCGTGCTCGTGCTCACCGAGGACGGCTCGTACACGCTACTCGTCTCCGCTCGCCCCGGATGCTAGTGGGATCTGCCGATCTTCTTCAACCAGCTCCAGAACGCAGAAGATAACGACCTGTCGTGCTAGTTCACAACTGCGGCCGCGCTGGTCTGGCCATCCAACCAATGAAACTGGCTGCCAGCCACCAATGTTCGCTTCCATTCCAGCAGATAACGAGCTTGAAGCATGATCGTCGTGCTTGGCCCAGGTCAAGAATAGCTCGACGTGTGCCCGTGACTCACTGTGACACTTCACCATACTGCACTACATGCCGGGAATGAGACATACTATCAGCCGAGACGCCATCAGGCACCCACTCCCACTCCCACTTGCTAATGTGGGACCTGGTCGGGCGGGCAAGTGGGGAATGCTGTCGCTGTCAGCCTGTGTTATTCCAGATAATCGCTGGCGATTCCAGATCGTGGAGTGGTGGTACAAGTAGACGCGACATCGGGGTGGTATTGCGTGTTGGGCGAGCGTGAAGGCGTATGCCATGTCCGAGGTCAGCTGGTCGTCTGTCTGTCATCTGTCAGCTGTTCGAGCTTCTAGGGGGAAACAACGTCGTGCTGGAGCGAAGCATGCGGCGAGGGGGAGTAAGGCTAATACCACCAGCGTCGTTGGTGGAAGCTTGGAGTGAAGACGCAATCTGGCCCGGGAAAACTTCGGTCGAATGTGCCTGTAGCCGTGCCTGGGGATTGCTGGTATCGAGTGGCGCGAGCGATAACCGCTCGGGGAAGGTGATCCGTCGTCTGTCACGGTTGTAGAGAGCAACCAGTCATTCATTATCATTCATTCACTCTGACCCCTTACATTAGCACAATTACCACTGGAGAGCATATCCAGCTACTACTGACCCGAACTGCGATGCACTTCACACTCGGTCTCGCTGTCAGTGTATGAATCACTCTCCCACAGCATTCCGCCTACCTCGTTATCGCCACAATAGCCGGACCATCACTAGTAACCACATCAAGCTGCTGCACCACAATGCAGTGCACTTTGCACCCCAGCGCACTGACAAGCTCATTCTTCCAAAACGAAAGGAGCCGCTCACTCTCACCGCGTTAGGCATACACTCACCAGCACGCGCATCAGCTACTAATCCACACTGCGGTGCGCTTCGCCCTTGCGCTAGACTGACAATCCGACCCTCACACCAGGAGATACGCCCAGCTCCAGCCATCACTTCGGTCTCACAAATGCATCCCTACATAAACGTCAAGGCGCCGGGACCTCTCCTCCCCTTCCTCTCATAGCCATGCACCCCTCACCGAGGTCTACGCACAAGTAACCAATCCACTCTGGCTCTCAGCGCATGAGCATGAGCTGACGGATAAACATTATCATCTCGAAGATGAAGATTCTGGCAATGATCATCCCCGCGATCATCCTGAGCTTCGGGTGGAAGCGGTGGGGGAAGAGGAAGGGCAGCTGGCAGATGACCAGGATCCACGGGGTGAGGGGGTTGTGTTGGCCGGGGTAGGCGCGGGCCACGGGGGGAGGGGCACCGTAGTAGTTGATCTCACGGGGGAGAGCGGGGCAGGTGGGGACGGGGTTGAAGGGCATTTTGGAGCGGAGAGCGGAGGGAGGTGAGGGGGGGGGGGGGGGGGGGGGGTTCGTGGGGAAGGGGGAGGGAGGAGGGGAGGTGGTGCCACGGGGGATGAAGGAGGTTCGGGGTGGGTATTTATCGACACGCTGGGCGTTACTGTGCCTCTCTTTCCACCTTGTTTGCAGGCGGTTGAGCTGATGCTTATCCATCAGTACCGGCATCAGTATCGGTTGGGAGTAGTCTTCGTGGATATTAACTGGAAACAACGGCCAGCACACTGCATCTCGAGTACTGCATTCGCGTGCTGTGCTCTCAATCCGAAGCATTGCTCTATTGCGGAATAACTGATGGTCAATTACATCGAGGAAGCTATGAGCTGTGCGCTAGATGAGGCTGCTCCGATGTACTGTAAGTCTGCGGTGATGGTCTTGTCGGGGGTGGACATCACAAAAATGCATTTGGGCTCCTTCCTGCCAACTGACCCCCTTCCTGCCAACTGACCATCTGGAAGCAGGATGTGGTGTACACGAACAGACCTCACCTTCCCACCGAGGTGGCAGTATCTGCACAGGACATGCAGCGACTGATGGTCTTGCTGACGCCGTCGACTACCGTGGCCGCCATCAACAGCTCCGGCAGATCCTCGGATCAATGATCTGTGCCCGATGTTGCCGTTGGTGTCGCTAGGAGCTATAACTAGCCATCACAAGATGAGACAGCTCCATCAACCATCACAGCTGTCGACTTGTCCCTCGTTGTGAGTTGCTTCTCAGTATTCGCACAACTATAGCGTTTGAATCCCACTACCTATGCACTGCAAACTGCACTGCGGTGCTCACAAGCACAATGCACAACATGCACATCGGCTTTACCGCTCTAACAACCCGGTCGGCGCTGCCAGACTAGTTCAGTACGGCGTCAACTGCCAGCTTCAACAGTTCAGACGTCGGTCTCACAAATGCATATTCCAAAGGAGTGCCGGGACCTCTACTCCTACCTACGCTACTCACAGGCCACCATCGCCACTCATAGTTCACCACTAAACTGGCGCCTGACACCGCATCGAGACTAGCTGTACCTCTCTCACCGAGCGACGGTAAGCCCCCATCGAGCCTACTGCCTCCTGGCATACTAAACACCACACCACACAGAGATAAGCGAAATTCCATACGCAATCCCATAAAACGCAACAACCCTCACAGCGACATGGGTCGCCAAGTCGCGAACCCAGACGGGGAAGTACCGCCTGAATATGAAGGGCACGCACGCGAGACCCACGACCGCGAGGGGGAAGGCCAGAGCGGGGCCGGGGAGGGCGCCCATGCGCGGGTACATCATGGGGGAATGGATGTTAGCTGGCGGGGGGAAGGGGAGTTTGATGCGGGGGCGGCCCAAGCCGGGGGGGAGGTTGAACCCCGCGGGGAGGTGGAAGAGGGGGAGGCGGAACTGGGGGAGGGCGAAGGCCATGGTTGTGAGAGAAAGGGGGACGAAGAGGGGGGGTGGGAAGAGGGGAGGGGGTTACCACGGAAGAGGGGGAGGGTGGGCGTGTGGTTATATGCAGGTGGATGGCTGATCGTGCTGTGCTTTGCTGTACGAAGCTGCAGCTCAGAGATCATTTCCAGCCTGTGTGGCGTTGGGAATCAGTTTTACTGCTGCTTCTGCAACTAGGACAATGGTGTGCGTCTCGATGAGCTGAGCTGTGCAATCGAACCGACTTTTTTCGGCACCCTTCGTGGCTGTGAGTTGGCGTTTGAGATTACTACTGCACGCCGCTTGTCCAACGTGCAAGAGAAATAGAGTGACCTCAGAAATCGCAACAAATGGGGCGAAATAGAGGGAAAAATCGACGACGACCGTGAACTGACGGTGATGATCACTAGATGCCCGGTGACCAACCTCGGCACACTGCAGACTTCTCCTTCTTCACCACGAACCCCGTCACCACCGCACACCAAGTTCTCTTGCACTGTAGTTCATAGATTATAGAAGTATTAAGTGCAAGCAAACAGATTCCAGCCGGGTGGATTATATCCGGCCTAGCAAACATAAAGTTGAGCTCTAAAGTTGTGTGAAAGAGTGTGATACGTCCCAAATACAGGACCTAAACCTGGATCAATGTTCTTCGTTCACGACCGACAGCTTAGTGCGCGCCGCAGTGGACGGTTCCGTCAGCGTGGGTGTGGCAGTCGTCGCCAGCCGCGGACGGCGCGGGGGCGGGGGCGGGGGCAGCGTCGTGGCTGCCGCAGTGCTCGGTGCCGTCGGCGTGGGTGTGGCAGTCCTCGCCGCCGGAGGAGGGGGCGGGGGCGGGGGCGGGGGYGGGGGCWGWYGRGGGCTCGGGGGCAGCGTCGTGGCTGCCGCAGTGCTCGGTGCCATCAGCGTGGGTGTGGCAGTCCTCGCCGCCGGAGGAAGCGGAGGGCTCGGGGGCAGCGGTGGTAGAGGGAGCAGGAGGGGCGGCGTCGTCACCCGAGCAGTGGATGGAGCCGTCGGCGTGGGTGTGGCAGTCGTCGCTGGACTCAGCGGAAGGAAGCGGGGCGGGGGGCTTGTCGGCGGCAGCGGCGTCGTCGCCCGTGCAGTGGATGGTGCCGTCGGCGTGCGAGTGGCAGTCCTTGCCGGCGTCGGCGGAGGGGAGAGGGGCGGGGGGCTTGTCAGCGGCAGAGGCGTCGCCGCCAGTGCAGTGGACGGTGCCGTCGGCGTGGGTGTGGCAGTCCTTGCCGCCGGCGTCGGGGGTGGGCTTGTCCTTGGGGCCGGCCTTCTTGTCAATCACGGACTGGATGTCGCCGAGGCACGAGTCGCCGCCGCCAATGGAGAGGATGTAGACGTCTGCGTGTTAGTGCATGCCCACACAAGGGAGAATGTACTTACGAGCAGCAAAGTACTGGAGGGCGTCAGAGTCCCAGGGCGAGAAGGTAGACATGGCCTCGGCGTTGTCGTAGACCTCGACGAGGTCCTCGGCAAAGTGGTCAACAGCGGCGTTGGTCACCTGGGGGATGTGGAAAACACGGTGCAAAAGGTCGATTGACCAGTAGGTGGTGATCTTGGAAGTGGCAAGCTGGAAGCCGTCGAGGCAGAACTCGACGTTCCACGAGCGGCCAGTGTACGAGCGGTCGCAGATGACAGTCTCGGAGGTGGCGTTGTCGCCACGCCAGTGGCCGTACCAGCCGTCCTGGTGGCAGTTGCCGTCAATGTCGTCGCAGCGGAAGACGGCGCCGTTCTTGTTGCCCTCGACGACGGACTGGTACACGCCGATAGCGGTGGACCAGGCACGCGGGGTGTCGCCAAAGTACTGCTTGACGAGGTCGTTGGGGCCGTGCTCCTGGAGGTAGTTGCGGGCGACGATGGCGATCTCCTTGGTCTCGTCGAGGGCCTTGGTGAGGACACGGTGCTGGGTCGAGTTACAGCTGGGGTCGATCTGGAAGTTGCCGTTGTAGGGGCCGAGGTCGGCGCCGCGGGCAACAATGTTGTTGCGGGCGACGGGAGCCGCAATGGCGGTGGAAAGGAGCGCAAAGGCGGCGGTGGCGGCGAGCATCTTTCCGGTTTTGTCGAGAGGGTTGAGATGAGTTTGAGAAGAAAGCCGAGCGACCACTCTTTATACATCTGCAAAAGGACTTGTGGAACTCTCAGTGTTTGCAGCCACCAGCTTCTTCGCAACACCTCGGACCGGGCCAGATCACCGCCTTCCGGTTCGTAACTGCCTTTCCGTCCTCTGCCTGTTCGTCCAACCGACAACACACTGACCGTGCTCAACCACCCCGGGGCCAAGGAAAAACCCACCCCCAAGTCCTCAACGCCCGTGGAGTCAGTGTCCAACAGCGACAAGAAGCCGATGCAACTCGAATGCCAAGACAATGGACGAGCAATGTCAATGACCTTTCGGGTCGCCTCGATCAAGTTCAGTTCAACTCTCAGTCAACCCTCGCACCGAAATCTGCCGTCCTGACGTCAATCTAATTGTCTGATAGGCCTTCTAACAATGCCAAGCCCATCGCAACCTCGCGAGAGCGATCTGATGACGGTTGCAGAGGTGTTGTCAGACGACCGGCACGGTCACGGACATGAGGTTTTATGGACACTTGGTCGAAAGTGGTGAGTGACCAGGCACGGGGGTTCCGACGAGGCGCTTCATGCTCGGACTTTCGGATTTCCTTCTGGCCTCCTTGCGATTCCTATGCCGGGTCCTCAACAGCATGACAGCATGATGACAGCATAGTGGGTTTGCTAGTGATCAGCTGTGCAGGAACGGGTGTGCAGAGGTATCACGGGCGAGGCAGAGCGATGAGTAGGCGTGGTTACATCGAAACAGTGGTGGATGTGATTGATCTGCGAAATGGAAGTTTGAGACACTCTCTGCTTCGCTAAACAAAGTGTATATGCTTACAGGACACAGACTTATCAGTCCCCCGCATTGGCGGTGGACTCGCCCGGGTGAACTTCACCCCGCGCATGCACCAAGGCTGTCCGCTTGCATGCGGATTGCACCGAGGCCGCCTATGCTTGCTTGCAAGCGAAATGGCTCAGACCCACGTCTGCCGAGCAAACTGCGCACCCAATGAGGCCAGTTTTAGCGTACAGCAATGACTTTTTCAGGGCTACGGCTCCGATTCTAGGCCAGACGTCGACCGAGTGAGTTATGACCGAGATACTAGACACCGCACTAGTAGTATGTCTGCTCTTCCGACCGTCAGCATGTGGAGAAGAGAGACTCTTTGTTTCCCCTTCTGGAATGGAGAGAGCTCGAACCAGCAGTACTAGTCTAGGTTTATCATTAAGGCGGCCGGATCGCAATTCGATGGGTGTGCGTGCCTCTAGCGATCTTCCATGGTGGCATCAGTTTACGCGGCGGCGCCCAGAATTACGTAAATGAGCTGGTCCTCGTTAAAGCGTCATTAATTCATGTAAAATGTGGGAAAATGCTGCGGATTATGGGTCATGTTTGCTCACGGGCATGAGAAAGCGTCCAGCCTGACTTGCCGATAGCGATGTACCTACAAGAAAAGGTGAACAAAGCCCGGATAATCAAGAAGCCATGTGGGATATCTTGTTGACTGACCTCATCGAGAGTATGCTACCATGGGGCTCTGCTCGAGATGCCTGGAGGGAGGGGGAGATTCTGTGGGGCTGGGGATCCCACAATGTTATAATGTATATCGAGCATGCCAAATACCGTCGTCATAGAGGTCAAACAGTGTGGCAGAAGCTATGTATATCGAGAAGTACAAACTGTAGGACTTCTTATAAATCCAGTGTCGGCTTTCGCAGCCTGTGGAACGGAGGTTCTCGGGTTCGAGTGGCACTCTGCCAACCGACAAGGGATGGAGATACGTTGAGCCTAAGGGAGCAAACATTAGCAGTCCAGAACAAGGTCCATGAGATCCATGAACGTCTCACGATAAGAGCAGCCTGGTAGGTGCTGCTCCAGCAGACTGACATGGCGCCAACGAATGATGCCTGGAAGTGTCAGTGGCAACTCTCCAATGGTGAGATGATTATTTGGAAAGACTGCAATCGTTGCGGGGGTCTGGTGGATACGCTACAGAGAGCCGATGAGTGCGATGGACTGTCCTCGACTATCCCAGTCCCTGTGTCATCTTTGATTGCGATAACCCTTCTCACATCACATGTCCCTTGCGATACGGACAACACCGAGCGTTCTACATGCACGCTGACAACGATTCCCGACATGATGCAAGGTCGATACAGCACCGGCGGCCGTCTGACAGAAGTCGCTGAGGTGGTTGTCGGTACCTCCGTGGCAGATGGCAGATCCCCGTGGCAGATGACTGACCGCTTGGCATAATCCGATGATGAGCACGAGCTACTCATCGTTCAGATGACCACGCTGACCGAGCATATCGAACTCCGCATCGAAACCCACATCCCAATCTCCACCCTTGTCGAATCGACAGCCAGATATCATTCACATGACGGGCTTCCAATTCCGGCGGAGCCACAATCCCACCCCGACCTCGGACCCACTCCACACCTCACACAGCGGACACCGCCGTTCTCCGACTACTCGAGACGACGATGCAACTCGACTCCGCACTCAACACCGACTCCACAGTCATCCAGAACTCCAACTGGCCGCATATTCGCGCAAGCTCGCATGGCCATCGGGCATACCCTGCCCATCGGGCGAGAGCGTCGGCCACGGCCGCCCTTCGACGTCGGGATCACCACACCACACCTCCCCTTCCAGGTAATCAGCTGACGCCCTCCATCCATCAAGTGATCTGCACATTCGATAAGCACGGGGGTACGAATCCGAGCGTACTTCGCCAACGGGTGGAGCTCACCGCGGTGACTCCGATGACAAGAGCATCGCTGATTGATTCCAACGGATTCTCCTTACGCGCATTTGGCACAAGTGGCTGTCATCTGACCGTGACCGAGCCGGCGGCATTTCCCGCGTCACCTGACCGCTGACCGGGTTGACCAAGGACCATGCTAATCCGCCACGATGTGGGTCGCTACCAAGCGAGTTGTGTAACCAGATGGGTCGGCCAAGCCCACTGTCCACCACACGACAGTCCGATATCGGGTGGGCCCCGCCGCAACTCGAGTGTACAGCTCAGTCATCGCCCACGATGTATCACTCGCCTGGTTGGGAGTTGTGACGGATTCGACCGCCCGGGATCGCGGTCACGAACGGTATAGAGGTCACGGGTGTACGACTGGTCCAGACCATGATCTGATTCCCAGCTCACGTGCGCCGGCGGCATGTGGACGTTGGTATTTGTGTCGGTTGGAGCCCGAGTCGCGCTTGACAGCTGGCAATGGGCTTTGCAACATGCTTAGCGAGTCACGCAATACTCTCTCGAGGGCCGCAGTGTCGTCGGCGGTCGGGGGCGGTGGGTTGGACAGGAGCTTCGAGCGCTCGGCAGTTGGTGTCGGTATCGTATCACCGCAGTACACGAAGTATACTACCGCTGGATTACAGATCTCTCTGTTGCATGACAGCGCATGACACCGCTAGACAGGCGCTCGGCCATACTCTTTGGTATTGCATTGGCTTAATCGCAGTTCCTGGTTCAATGCCGCTCGGTCCGGTCGAACATATCGGTATCGCATGGCCGCGATACACGATGTTCACTGCGGTTCGACAGCTTACGTCTCGTCGCATGACACCAGAAGCCGGTGTATACTGCCGCTCAGGACGTGTCGGAATTGCACGACACCGATAGAAGTCGATAGAATGCCGCAGCCGCAGCCTTGTGACTTCGGCATCAGTACGCGTGATCACCCCACTCGACTCCGCATCGGCATCGCATGATTGAACATCGAGTCAGTCGATCACCACGCACGCATGACCACACTGCGAAGATCATCTGATCCTCGGCCCATTCGATAACGGGCAAGTTCGCGGGCAAGTTGTGCACCACTACAACACCAGATACACCACTACTAGACGACACAGTGCGCCATGAGATAGCCCACATGGCTAAATCGTTGCCCACGCGTGGCCGGGTTGCCCACATGGATGAACTGAACGAAGATAGCTCACCTGTGAGCGGGAGAACCCCAGCGGCCCGGTCGGCCACCTTACCTCTCCTCGCCAGGAGCGGAGCCGCCAAGTGAGCCGCTAGCCAGACTGATGATCACACCACGACGGCTGAGCGAGCGGTGATCACACGGTGACGATAAGCATATCGACCGCTGCCACCACTGCGCGAGCACGTAGCGGCACCTCGCCCGGCCCGGCCCGGTACACGGCACCACGGCACACGGCTCGACTGTACGCCACGCGGATCACGACCGCATCACAAGCACACCACACTGCACCACACCACACCACACTACGACAAACCGCCCGCGCTACCGCAACGATTACCGCCGCTGGCCGGTGTGAACCGCGCGGAACCGCAAACCCGCCGAAGGTTGGGTTGGGATCTAACATACGCTGGCGACCGGGCGACCAAACGACAATGGGCTAAGTCTAAGTGGAAGTCGCAGCGTGCAGTAGTAGTGCGCAGTGCGCGGCGCAGATCCCTCAGTCTAGTCGAGTACCTTGTCGCCCAGGCTGCAGCGTGGTGACTGACGCCGGCGGCTCACATGCGCGTATGCATCAACGAACGACACTACCACACGCAGCTACCTATTCTGGGATGATAGCGTGCCCACACTGATACAAAACTGCCGACAGTGTACATGTGTACCGATACTAACGTACCGATATGCCGACGTACCGATGCCATCGTACATTGTGGAGCAATACACACGCGAACACGCCCCACGCGCCGCCCCACATGTACGCCCCACTCACTCACTCTCACGATGAGCTAGCAAACGATAAGGGGGAGCCAATACGATCGCTGCCCCTCTCATTCGAGCTTGTTGACGACGTGCTAACACCCGACACGACGTTTCCACCATGTGAAGAGGGATAGATGTATAGCGCCACTGTTGCGATGGGGTCACCCGACGACGACATGCTCAATCTGACCGAGCCCCACATATTTCGCTATGCTAGACGCTATATGCTAGCAAACGAACTGACGGCTGATCCAACAAACACGCCAGATCTGTGCACCACAAATGCCAGATCTGGACCGCAATGCTATGTATATACCTGCGTACGTCATGCCACATACCCTCGGTGCTCGGTTTATATTATGGCGAAACCAACATGTGTGATCCCCACAGATCTATCTCATCAGATTGCATCGACTTTCGCACTCGCCTCATCGCGATCGATCTGACAGACCAAACGGCAGATTCAGTAAATCGAGCGTCTGATGACCGCGTCATTGGCGGTAAAAGCATGTATAGAGCACGTTCTCGCCGCTCGGAGGTCGGAGAGTCGAGGCGACGGAGAGTCGGCGAGTGCGGCTGGCGGGGTCTACGGATACGGCTGACGGGTGGACTGCCGCCGAAATACAACAGATCTACAGCTCTGCAGACGGCCACTAGCCTCTACTCTACAGCCTTACAGCTTAGCAATCAGTCCAGCGCTCGTTACAAAAGTCGCCGTCGCTACTAACAAAGTCGCCGTCGTGGCCCATGAAATTCCTATTGTATGGCTTATTAGCTCGTGTCTCGCTCGCGCGGCCCCGACCCGATCCCCGCCCGCCCCGGTTCCCGGTCGTGGTTTGGTTCCCGGCGGCGCCAAGTGCTCCGGAAGAGCGCAGGGGGAGGCAGGGTGGACATGTGCTCTCGGATCCTGACAGCAGGGCGACGAGGACGACGGCGATCTGCCGGATGCAGGCGACTGAATTGAATTGGACTGGGATGGAAAAAGAGTTCCTGTCCTGTCCTGTCCTGTCATGCCTGTCACTGTGGCTACAATGGTTGTAGCTGGCAGCTTTTTCGACTGGCGGCGACTTGTGCGGTGGCGCGGATGTCTGACATGAACGCAGAGAGCTCGCGGTGTATCCGACCCGCTCGTCCATCCATGACCTCTTCTGCTGATGGGTTTGTGTCCAGCTCAAATCCGGCAGAAGCAGATCCGGCGTTCTGGCTCTTTACAAGCTATTGTGCGACGCATGCGACGACCTGCGATCGCGACTCGACAGCATGGATCTCTCGGTATCGCGCGCGCAACGTGCAGATTGCGGCGGGAGAGACTCGATGCGATAAGCGGTCCGTCCAGCGCAATGAGCGTCAGTCGCCGCCTCACCGCCCGTCCGGTGCGGAGGATTTCGACATGCAATCGGGCCGTGCCGGAGAGAGCTCTGGGTGGAGCCGATCGGCTATGCAACCACTACTGTGGACAATGGATTTGCCCAAGCACATGCATGCGACGTCGAGCACAGCTATGAACGTCGTCTCCAACGCTACAAAGAGCATCGTGCATGCAGAGACACGGCGGAATGTGACGAGTGAAGAGAGAGAGAGTGAGAGAGCTGCTGAGATTTACCGCGCGTACCGCGTCATACCGTTGTCCCGTTCTGCCGATTGCCGCTCAGTCCTCTTGTCACACGCCAGGCGGGCGATAAAAGTCGCAATACCGCGATGCCGCCGGGTAAGCCGGCAAGCAGAGTGGACTGCTATCAACACTGCTCCACAGCCAGTTTGTGGAGCGCGTATCGTGCATGCAGCAGCAGCAGCAGCAGCAGCAGCTGAATAGCGATAGTGGAGTGTTATGCATTCAATTCTACAACGTCTAATACAACCGAGTGTCCCATGCAGTGTGCGTGTCTATTATGAGGTGAAATGTAGTATAGCCGGGTGGTGTGGTCCGAGGGGTGGCCGGTGCCCGGGTCTGTCTAGATGTGGCTATCGCTGCGCCTTGGGGTCGATGTTCATGCCCATGTTCACGCCCATGGCCTGCGCTGGTGCGTTGTTGTACTGCACGCCCTGGAAAGCCGGTGCGTTTCCGCTCTGGTGGAAGGCGCGCCACTGCTCGTTCACGTTGGCAGACTGTGCTGGTGGCTTCGAGTTGTTCCACATGGGTGCGAATGCATCGCCCGCAAATGCAGCGGCGAGCTCGGCCTCATCCTCGTAAGGGTACGTCGAGAGCGAGAGCGAGGATGGCCGGGTGCTGGGCGAGCTGTAGCCGTTGCTCGACTGGGATGGTGATGGTGGTGCCGAGAGCGATCGGGCAAGGGATGCCTTGAATGCCTCGAGCTCGTAGGCGTCCTGGGAGACGTGCATCGTGCCCGAGAGGGAAGAGATGAGGTCTTCCATGGTGGTGGTGGTGGTGGGTGGAGTTGGGTGTTGTTGCGCGGTGGCGACGACGATGGGTCAATGGACGATGGATGAGATACGGCTAGTAGTAGATGAGACGAGATCGATGCGATAGATTGTGTCTGATGTATATTATATTTTGGGCGCGGCAAGCGAGAACTGCAGTAGCAGCAGCGGGGCCGGCAACTCTCGCCGGGAAGCGGCAAACTCGTATCGGCGGCTGCGGCTGTTCGGTCGGAGAGATCGCGAGATTGAGATCAGAGAGCCAAGCCATGCGGCGAGTGAAGAGCGTGGTCGCTGGCCGGGTAAATTGCCATGCCGCCATGCTGCCATTTCCATCCAGAGCGAAAAATGTCCATATTGTACTCCTTATGGGCTGCATTCAGGTCCCTCGGGCCGTCCATCCGAGGGAGGGGGGACAACAATGACTCTATACCCCGCACTGCACTCTCCACGTCCCACCGCTCCGTCCAAACCCGATCAGCCAGCCCAGCCCAGCCAGCCAGCCAGCACGACTACAGCACGACTAAATGGGCCGGCCCATTCAGTGAGTGAGTGCCCAGCGCGTGCTAGGCGTGGCAGATAGCGATATCTCTCGCCGCCTTGTGTGCGCTCTGCTCTGCTTTGTCTCGTGGGTTATCGCCATTCATCGGCCATAACAGGTCACCCAGCTGCCACTGGACAGCTGCCCACAGTCCATGTCTCATGTCTCACTGCATCAGGCAGGCGCCGCCCACATGCTCCGTGCTTTCCGTATCCTACCTAGCATTGATGCATGAACAATGCGGACGGGTGCGGCAAACGCGCCGTGTAGTATCGAGGAGATTCTTGGTAGTGGAGCAATTCACCCCCGCATGTACCGCGGATTTTGCGTGCGATCGCAGATGTAACGCGAACACGAGCGCGACTCGCAACGGAGGGCCTCCAGCTGCAAGCACTACACTCCGCAGTCCGGATCTTCTCCGGATCCCGCTCGCTCACTCGTCACAACACGACGTCATGGACGATGCCCACCTCGGTGGGATCTTGGATCTGCTTGCAATCTTCTGATTACTAGCATCGTCGCGGGCAACACAGCTGATCTGATCTAACAGTTCTGCAGTGGTTACGCTACATGTGCTTCGTAAGATGCTAGCTGCCGCCATTTGGCATACGATTGTACATGTGACCTCTTGGTCCCTTATCGCCAGCCGCCAGCAGCCGCCGGCACATCCTCATGTGTCCTGCTGCAAGTCAAACAGTTGCAGTCTAGTTGCACCGTCCAGCCTGCATGTACAAGCATAACCAACTCGTCCACTCGCACGACCATGTCCTCTCCTGCGTCCGTCCACTCATGCAATAACAGTTACATCGACACTGCCGTGACACTGCCGGCGGCCGGAGCACGCGCCGAGCGGGTTGAAACCTCTCCCCACATACATGGTTGCGAGTGAGACGCGCTCACTGCCAAGCTGCTCAGCTGCAGCCGCAGCCACAGCAGTATTCGCAGCCTGTTACACAGACCCGCAGCCCTCCACACTCCCTGCTCACTCTTCTCACGCAGCTCACGCAGCTGCAGCTCACGCAGCTCACTGCTCACGCATAGCCTCCTCCAAACCCACCGCCGAACCC